>SJYV01035353.1:582350-682510 GCA_006410875.1 Neotragus pygmaeus | reverse complement strand
CTGGGGGCGAGGAGAGGCCACGCACTTACTTGCTCCTGGCGCTGGGCCGTGCGGGGTGCCCAGGCTGCGGGCTGGCGTGGCACAGCCCCGCGCCGCCCAGGGCCAGCAGCGCCAGCGCCCAGCGCCAGGGCGCGCGGGGCCGGGGCCGGGGCCATGTCGGCGGCCACATTCTGCGCGCGGTGGGCGCGCTCCGCCGGCCGGATCCGGAGCCGGTCGGACTAGAGCCAGGAGGCTGCGGGCGGCCCGGGCGCGGCCGGAGAAGGCAGGAGGCTCGGGCGCTGCGCGGCGCCCTTACCCGCGCTGCGCGGCCGCCCCCTCCGGCTCCTCGCTCCCACTTCTCCTTTCCCCCCCGTGCGCCCGCGCTTCTCCTCGGTCCCTCAATGACGCACAGGTCCCCCCGGGTGCCGCCCTCTTTATTTCACTTCCCTCTCCGGAACGTGACTCTCCCTCCGCCGCATCTGTCTCATGTCCTCTTGCTTCCCGGCAGGGGGTTTGGGGTGAAAGGTCTATAGGGTTTGGGAGAAGGGTCTCTGTTACAGAATTTCCAATTACTCATTCCTTTGGTCTCTTCCCAGAAGCCGGGCGACTCCGCCTCCCACCTTCCAGCGGGCGCGGCCGGCCCCTCGGGAAGGGCCGCCGTTGGCGAGTCCGGCGGAGTTCACGTCGTGCCCGGTGCCAGCTTCCCAGGGCTGACGAGAGACATCTTTATCAGTCCTTCGTTCGACTCGACTCGGATTTCCTCCTCTGGCAAGACGCAGCTATTCCTCCGCACTTGAACTTCGGCGAGTTCAAGGGGAATGAACGCGGGTCCTCTTTTTGTACGCATCCATTAAACAGTTTCCAAGTCAACGTGCCGGGCAGCCGGGGATGAGGAAAGAGCCCCACCACTGCCGAGCAGCCTCTTGAAGCACAGGATCAGACTCCAATGTACTCCACTAATTTCCAAAAGGTAGTCCCACAGCCTCTGCTTCTGAGATCCCATTCTGAACTCTTAAAAATTATTAAAGACATTTACTCCACAATAATCACCTTTTCTTCAAAACAGTTCAGACACTGCTAGGCATTTTCTTTCACGTGTTTGCATATTTTCTGCCTTTTTTTTCCCCGCAGTTTCCTGTTTTGGTTTTTTTTAATAAAAGATTATATAATGAACATTTCCATAGGTCTTAAATATTTCTTTACATATACAAGTTCAGTTGCTCAGTCGTGTCCGACTCTTTGCGACCCCATGAATTGCAGCACGCCAGGCCTCCCTGTCNCCCCTCCGGCTCCTCGCTCCCACTTCTCCTTTCCCCCCCGTGCGCCCGCGCTTCTCCTCGGTCCCTCAATGACGCACAGGTCCCCCCGGGTGCCGCCCTCTTTATTTCACTTCCCTCTCCGGAACGTGACTCTCCCTCCGCCGCATCTGTCTCATGTCCTCTTGCTTCCCGGCAGGGGGTTTGGGGTGAAAGGTCTATAGGGTTTGGGAGAAGGGTCTCTGTTACAGAATTTCCAATTACTCATTCCTTTGGTCTCTTCCCAGAAGCCGGGCGACTCCGCCTCCCACCTTCCAGCGGGCGCGGCCGGCCCCTCGGGAAGGGCCGCCGTTGGCGAGTCCGGCGGAGTTCACGTCGTGCCCGGTGCCAGCTTCCCAGGGCTGACGAGAGACATCTTTATCAGTCCTTCGTTCGACTCGACTCGGATTTCCTCCTCTGGCAAGACGCAGCTATTCCTCCGCACTTGAACTTCGGCGAGTTCAAGGGGAATGAACGCGGGTCCTCTTTTTGTACGCATCCATTAAACAGTTTCCAAGTCAACGTGCCGGGCAGCCGGGGATGAGGAAAGAGCCCCACCACTGCCGAGCAGCCTCTTGAAGCACAGGATCAGACTCCAATGTACTCCACTAATTTCCAAAAGGTAGTCCCACAGCCTCTGCTTCTGAGATCCCATTCTGAACTCTTAAAAATTATTAAAGACATTTACTCCACAATAATCACCTTTTCTTCAAAACAGTTCAGACACTGCTAGGCATTTTCTTTCACGTGTTTGCATATTTTCTGCCTTTTTTTTCCCCGCAGTTTCCTGTTTTGGTTTTTTTTAATAAAAGATTATATAATGAACATTTCCATAGGTCTTAAATATTTCTTTACATATACAAGTTCAGTTGCTCAGTCGTGTCCGACTCTTTGCGACCCCATGAATTGCAGCACGCCAGGCCTCCCTGTCCATAACCAACTCCTGGAATTCACCCAAACTCATGTCCGTTGAGTCGGTGATGCCATCCAGCCATCTCATCCTGTCGTCCCCTTCCTTCTCCTTCTGCCCCCAATCCCTCCCAGCATCAGAGTTTTGCCAATGAGTCGACCCTTCACATGAGGTGACCGAAGTATTGGAGTTTCAGCTTCAGCATCAGTCTTTCCAATGAACACCCAGGACATATACAATTTAGTTGCTGTATAATATTCCATTTTATTTCTATTTTTGAGTTACACCAGTCCCTACCAGGGCTTCCCAGGTGACTCGGTTGGTAAACAATCCTCCTGCAATGCAGGAGAGGCAGGCAGACCCCCACATTGATCCCTGGGTCAGGAAGGTCTCCTGGAGGAGGGCATGGCAATCCACTCCAGTACTCTTGCCTGGAGAATCTCAAGGACAGAGGAGCCTGGCAGGCTACAGTCCATGGGGTCAAAAAAGAGTTGGACATGACTGAGTAACTGAGCATGCACGCTTGCACTTGATTCTACAAATTTCTTTTGGAAGGAAGCAACTTCGCAGAAGAATTGGTCATGAACTATGATGGGAATCATAAAACTTTGTTCCTTACAGTAACTAAGTGAAGCCAGTGAGTCCATTTTATTTCTTATATGCTTTGATGGTATTACTGGGCCTTTTGATTTGCAAATAGGAGAAGAAAACTCCCTAAGTAGAAACTTTACAAGAGCCAAGCAGAAAAATATACTGTGTAAGGACACAGTCTGTCCATGAACTCTGTAAATGGAGTATCATGCAAATAATGAACTGTTATCATCCAAGGCTTCAAAAGAGCCACCCCGAGGGGAAAATAACAGAAAGGGATGAAAGGCTGCCTTGCGTAACTCAATCTCTCATTTCTGTGGGGCTTCTCTCTTTCCCATCCTCTCACCATTTTTGTCCATAAAGTGTCACAGGGACGAAGCACCACACAAAAATAAAAGAGAGGGACAGAAGAGGGGGAAAACGGAGGAAACACACAATTTGTATATGTCTACATCTGACAGCTATCAAACCACAACTTCTCTTCAATACCCGTAATTCTTAAGCTTGGCAATGAGTCAGACTGATCATCACATCCAACTGTTTCACTGAGTCAAAGTTATGCCAGGAAGCTGTCTTCTAGCACAAAAGTCAGAGGACCAATTTCTCATTGAGGTGACCACTACACTATATTTAACCAGTTACAAATGGCACTTATCAGTAAATAAATGTTATTCTGAGCATCTGTTACATTGCAAGGCCCCATGCAAAAGTCATGAGGAGTCACGGGTAAGCCAAGATAGATGTGGACTCTGTGTTAACAGAACGTCCAGCCCTTCCTGTGCAATGAAAGATGTGATGTTTCTGATGTGCATCAGATAAGTGAGACAATATGTGTCCCACGTGTCTTCCTAGATGCATCCTTACAGGCACCCAGTAGGGGGCTGCTCTGGGAAGAAAGAAAGCTTGAGGCCAAGATCCAAAAAGATCCTTTTCCCTTTTTGTCTCCAGTCAGAGGAAGGGACCCTTCAGACTCAGGAAATAGAGCCTTCCAGAAGAAGCAAAGCAGAGGAGGCTTCCTGGGGATAGAAAGCTGAAGCACCTCAAGAAACAGTTCTGGGACTTCCCTGCTGGTCCAGTGGTTAAGAATGTGCCTTGCAATGCAGGGGACACCGGTTTGATCCCTGGTCGGGGAACTAAGATCCCACATGGTGAGGAGCAACTAAGCCGGTGGACTGTAACTAGAGAACCTGTGTCCACAAAGAAATATCCCATACGATGCATTTAGTCGGTGCTGCAACTAAGACCTGATGAAGCCAAATAAATAAATATTTTTTTAAAAGAATAGAAAACAGTCTAGGGGCTTCCCTGGTGGTCCAGTAGCTAAGACTCCACACTCCCAGGGGGCCCTGGTTTGATCTCTGCTCAGGGGACTAGATCCAGCACGCTGTAACTAAGAGCTCACATGCGACAAAGACTGAAGATCCCCTGTGCCTCAACTAAGACCCTGCACAGAGAAAGAGAGAGAGAGTAAAGAAAGAAAGAAAGGGTCTAAGTGGGCAGAGCAGTAAAGTGGACATGATTAGCAGAATGCTGCAAGTGTGAATTCGTTCTAAGCCGCCAACTTCCTCAAATAAGCACTGGAAAACTGTCAGTTTCCTATCACAAGCTGAAGTAATTTCTTCTGCTTTTAAAACAAAAGTGCCCCATAGTGATTTATATTCTTGATTGTGTCAGCGACTTACTGAACCAAACTTGAGTCTGCTCACCCAAGGAGCAGCAAAGCCCATCTACTGAACCTGGGTTGTGGTGAAGAAAAGTGTTAGCTGTTCAGTCATATCTGACTCTTTTGCAACCCCATGGACTGTAGCCCGCCAGGCTCCTCTGTCCATGGAATTCTCCAGGCAAGAGGACTGGAATGGGTTGCCGTTTCCTTTCTCCAGGGGATCTTCCCGAGCCAGAGATCAAATCTGGGTCTCCTGCATTGCAGGCAGATTCTTTACCATCTGAGCCACAAAAGTATACTGCATTTAGGGCAGGGTCAAGCAGTGAGAACGGGCAGCTCATGCTCAAAAGACCTGAACTCCCCTTTGGCTCTCAGGCAAGGGTTTTAAAAGCAATGTTTGGGATGAGAGTTATAGGATGTGTGCTCAGTTTGTGGACTTTCTTCTGGTTGATTGGTGGTGACATAACAGGGTGATGCATCAAGAATGTCAATCTTCTGGTTCCAGCCAGACTGGGGTCTACGTGCTTATGGTCAGCATCCTCCACCTGGGTGTGTGTATGGGGTCTTAGTTTCTACAGAACAACTCAAAGATGCCTTGTGTACATCCCTTGAGGAGGAACTTTGGACTCACTTTTATCACTCAACCATTGTCTAAGCTATCACTACTTTTCTCGCTTGATGGCTTTGCCTTTGTTTCTGCATTCCCTCACTTCTCTAATTAGTAACTGCTCATGTCTGCTTTTGGAACTCAGGCAAGGCCTACAAGACTGAAGCCTTTTTCTATACAAAGAAGAAACGGGGAACACAGGAGGGCTTTTGTACCTGGGGAGGCATCACAGGATCCTGCTAGGTTTCAAACCTCACTTTTTTTGATATGCCTCAATCTTGGGGGAAACAGAGGTTGGACCAGAAAGGGAATGAGGTTGTGGATAGAGAGGATAATCATAAACTTAGCAGGGGAGCTTGGTTTTAGAAGGACTCAGTCTCATTAACTAAAGCAAAAATGCAAAGTAGAGCTATGTCATAAAACCCATCCCTTCACCACTGCTCATGGTAAAAGAAGAGCCCACCAGGCTGTGGACTTGGGAGCATCCCTAGCAAACCCAGACTCCCCCTGCAGCTGCCTGGAGGAGGAGAGTGGGCAATCATTATTGAGGCAGCAGGTGGGTTCATGGCCCCCACCCCACCATCAGTCATCTAGGCCCAAAACAATTGATCAAGATGAACTGATTGCCATCTAGGATGTGGTTAAAAGTCATACGACTTAGCCTGGGTGTCCCAACCTACTCGTTCCTCATCTTTGTTTTCTAGAACTCAAATTTCTCCCCTGATTTCTCGCTGTTTATTTTCAGTTTCTTAATTTCTTTGTGCTATTTACTAATGATGAAAAAAGAAAGTCCCTGAAGATTAGATATCTTGAATAAATTTTGATTGCAAAGCATTTCTGACATAACACACCAAAGGAGATGTCTTGCACATTCTTAAGTTAGTGATAAAATGCCCTTCATCTTTTTCTGTTTGCTTGTTTTTTAAAAAATGCAGTTTGGTAGAGAAGGAGAGACTGAAATGTTTCCGAGAAAAAATTAACTGGCTGCACCACCTAACTTGGTCTCTGTTTTGGAATAGCAAGGTTTAGTTGATACAATTTTGTGAACTCCATTCGACAGAAAGAAGAGGGCAGCAAAGGATGAGGTGTTTAGACAGCATCAGCGCCTCAATGGACATGCATTTGAGCAGACTCCAGGAGATAGTGGAGGACAGGGCAGCCTGGTGTGCTGCCGTCCATGGGATTTGCAGAGTTGGACACAACTTAGTGACTGAACAACCACCACCACCATTTGACAAGGCACCATCTGAATGAAGTCAGTGAGTCCCCAGACTTCAAAATTTACAGACAAGAGCTACTTCCTACCCTGTCATAGATTTTGCTCAGGACTTCTCTGGTGGTCCAGTGGCTTGGACTCTAAGTTCCCAGTGCAGGGAGTCTGGGTTCAATTCCCGGCCTGAGACTAGATTTCATGTGCCATCTCTAAAGATCCCGAATGCTGCAATGAGCCAAATAAATACAAATACTAAAAAAATAAAGGTTTGCTCAAATAGACTAAAGCAGAAGAAAGAACAATTGCTCTCTTTACTTTTTTCTAACTATATATTTGCAAATATCCCATTAGATATACAGAGCTACATATTCAATACCTCTGTCTTCAGAATCTAAGACTGATATTATTTATCAATTGATTCAAAAGCACTGTGAAAGATTATGGCCATTATTTTAATCATCTGCTTTAAGAGATGCCAAGAGCATACCTCACTTTATTGGTCAGGGGTGTGTGCCTTAATACACGTTAAGCCTTCCCCTGAGAACTTCAAAACTGTGAAAAGTTGAAATCCTGCCTCACATTATTCACATGGGGGAATAATGTTTAGGAGTTCATGCAATGGATTTAGCACAGTGTTCAAAATTGGGTACCCTCACCTCCTGAGCAGAGTGATGAGGACAAATTGAAAGCCTCCCCATCCTCCGATTGGTCCTCTGGAAATGGGATTTTTTTCCCGTGGCTGTTGGGAAGATGTGCTGTGTTACCACGTGTAAACCGCTGAGCAAAGTGCGTGGCACATGGTGAATGGAGGAGAGTTATTCACAATTGTTATTGTTACTCACCATTTCAGTATTGCAACAAATTTTCAGTCAGGTCCAAGAGCTTTCTCTTGCTTTTATTGTGTCCCCTGATGTAGGAAGCTGACCATCTACTGCAGTTCTTCTTTCCAAATAAGAAAGATAAAGAAATACATATCAAGAGTGCATGTGCACAACTCAGAATGACTCTAAATATGATTGTCAAGAAAGGATATGGGGCTCATGACTTCTAGCCCAATTTTCTTTCTACCACTTCCCAGGAGAAAGGGTATACCTCAGTTGGCTGTTTAGGAGATTTCTTCCTCTTTGTTGCAAAGGAATGTATTTTAGGACAATTGAATGAAATCTTTGGGAGGATTAATAACCCTATAAAAATCAACTCAGATCATTAGGCAATGCGATAATAAATTTCTTTTTATTCCTCAGAAAGACTAAATTAGTAACTAATTCCATATCCTTTAATTTTTTTCAGATGTTTCTTAGATATAAAAATACTTCCTACAGCTGTGGGCCATACACTACACTTGAGAATTCTGTGCTGTCACACTGATAGTGTGGTTTTGAATACATTTTTTTCTTCATAAGAAATAAATGATGAAAATAGACTCTTAGAATTTTGTTTCCAAGAGAATTATAATAGCTTAGGCAATAATGCCTTCATATATATGAGCCATATCAAACTATATTGTAGAGTTCATCATTTATTTATGGAATGAGAGTTGATTGTTCTGGAATCAACAGAATATTTAAAGCAGGCAGAATGGGTTTGAGGCCTGTATAATAAATTGTTAAATTTTAGGACAATCTTGGTCCATACTCATGAGAATGGTATTCATGAGCAAATTAACTCTTTCTGGTATTTTAGATTGGGCCATTCTAAACCATGTTTCAAGTATTTAAATATAGTCTACTCTCATTTGGTGTAGTATGTTCTATTAAGCTACTGAAAACACTGAATTTGTGAATTCTGAACAACTGCTGGTAGAGGAAATACAGGAGTAGGAAGCCTCTGGTCACAATGCTTCTGTCAACCAGTCAATACATAACCTTGTTTTCTGTGTGTTTCTGTTTAAAAGACACCTTGTTCAATACATATTATAGATTCATTAACAGTGATCTCAAAGTCAACACCAGTGTAACTCGTGCCTAAACAAAGCTTATCTCACACACATATTTTCTCCATAAGGCATTTCACAGCCATCTTGTGCTAAGGAACACAAGGCAACACTTCATGTACTTGGGGACCATTTTAAACAACAGAATTACCAACAAAAAGCACAAAAATACAAAAAACATGACATTCAATTTCCCATGAAAAGGACACTTCTTTTCATACTTTTAGTATGAGACATAAAACAAGAAGGCAGAGCATTATCTTGCTGGACCTCAGCTGGAAATGTGCACAGTTGGGCAAGTCAGTTTTTTTGACACTTTGCTCACGTCCACCAATGGTCAGAAAGTGCTGCAAGTGTTGCTTTCAGAGTTATAAATAAATCTGGTGAAGAGCCAATTTCATAAATATAGAATCTGTGAATAATGAAGACTGTATTTCAACTTAAGTCTGGGAACAGTAAGGAAATACTACACTCGGGAATGGGAAAGGAAAGTTCTTGGAATTTTGTGGCCATCAAAAAATTTGTTGCGGACTTCTCTGGAAGCCCAGTGGATAAGAATTCGCCTGCCAATGCAGGGGACATGGGTTCAATCCCTGGTCTGGGGAGATTCTACATGCCTCAGGGCAATGCAGCCTATGACCCACAACTACTGAGCCTGTGCTCTGGAACCTGGGAGCCTTCACGAAAGAAGCCACCGCAGTGAGAAGCCCCCATACAGCAACTACAGAGTAGCCTCTGCTTGCGGCTACTAGAGAAAGCCCACACGCAACAATGAAGACCCAGCACAATCAAAAACAAGTAAAGAATTTAAAAAATTTGTTTCATCAGTAAGCATACTGAGGAAGCTCTGCATATGGAACCCTGCCCAGCAACATGTGAGCCAGAGAAAAAGAAATTTAGTTCTTTATCATCTTAACTGGCTGGAAAGCAAAACACACATGTATGAAATGAGTTCACACATACAAAGTTATGTTCAGTAAATAGAACACAGCACAGTAAAGACACCATGTACTAGGTGATGATGAAGAAATAAGAGCTTGGGACAGTCAGAATAAGTTCGGTATTAATTTGGAAAGACCATGGAGAAGTATGGGTTTGAGTTGCTTTATTTATCGTTTTGCTTTAATCAGCTATATCAAAATGAATGTGATTTGTAAGAGAGGAAGGAGCAATTAATGTGGCCTTGCACGTGACATATGTTTAATCAAAAAAGGCAAGGGCCAGCTGGCAGAGTAGCCGGGCCTAAGTATGTGCCCTTAGAAGTAGCCAGGAGGTTGCAGGAACACAGATGGATCTAGAGATGATCATACTACGTAAGTCAGACAAAGAAAGACAAATATGACATCACATTCCATATTCTTATACATGGAATCTAAAAAATAATACAAGCGAACTTACTTACAAAACAGAAATAGGCTCACAGATGTAGAAAACAAATTTATGGTTACCAAAGCAGAAAGGAGGTGCGGGAGGGATAAATTGAGAGTTTGGGATTAACAGATACATTACTCTATATATACGATAAATACACAACAAGGACCTACTGTAAGCACAAGGAACTGTAGTCAACATCTTGTAATAACTTATAATGGAATTGAATTTAAAAATATATTTAATTTATATATATGTATAACTGAATCACTTTACTGTACCCAAAACATTGTAAATCAACTATATTTCAATTTTTAAAATTAAACTAAAAAAAAAAGTAGCCAGGAGTTAGGTGAGGTAGGGAGGCTGGTTGGGATTGAGGGGTAATGAACATGAGGAAAGAGTGCAGGACATGTCACTGTTAAAAAGTATACTATAGGCCGGTGCAAAAACAAAACAAAAAACAGAAAAAAAACCCTCTAGCTCTTTCCCCGCCTCATCTAAAAAGAGAGGTGGGATGACCAGATGTCCTGATTTGCCCAAGTCAGTCCCAGGTTACTCCTGCTGTGGATCAGTTAACACTGTTAATTATTTTTAGTGTCTCCTTTCATCTTCAAAAGTGCCCGGGTTTGGACAATAAATTATATGGTCACTCTAAGGATCCAAAATGAACTGAAAACCACAACTCTGTTTAGCATAAACAAAGTGTTTATAAAAGCTAAAGAAAACACTAATACATATCAATCCAAATAACAAAATCAGAAAATAGGAACAAAGTGAACTGCTGTAAGTCCTAACTATTCAGGGCAAGTTTCTGTTATTGCCTCATGCATTTTGGTAACTTTTTGAAGTTGATATTATAATTGAGAAGGCGGACTAGGCTCTGGAGACTTAGTTTGTTTAGTTGGTTGCTGATGAAGCTGGATATCTGCATGAACTTTCCTTGGCTCTGTCTTCTCAGACGTAATCACTTTAGAACTCATCCCTGACAGCGAAGGAAGAAAAACAGTGCCGTGGTGACATTCTGCTTTAAGCGCTCCGGCCACAGCTCCTTTAAATGGAGTGGACTAGGAGGGCCCTTCTCAAGAGCAGCTCACAATCTGAACCCACTGACATCTCTGAACACGTACTGGTTACAGAGGCTAAAACAACGTAAATAAGTTGCGAGCAGATAGAAGTTGCTAATGTCTTATGACTAATGGAAAATACAAGGTGAGACAAGAGTTTCACGTTCAGAGAATATTGAGGGGCCGAAGAGGAAACTGCCTTCGTTCTCTGCAACATCCTCACATGTTTTCCTCCAGCTTTTCAAAAAAAAAAAAAAAATTCATTTCCTGAGTATTCTGAGGTTATGCTTTCTAAAGTGCTGTCTGGGGGCTAAGTGTGGTGCCAGGTTTCCTGGGAGAAATAGGAAGTGTTTGTCAGTCAGTCATGTCTGCCTCTTCGCGAAACCATGGACTGTAGCTTGCCAGGCTCCTCTGCCCGTGGAGTTCTCCAGATGAGAATACTGGAGTTAGGTAGCCATTCCCTTCTCCAGGGGATCTTCCCAACCCAGGGATCAGACCTGTGTCTTCTGCATTAAAGGCAGATTCTTTACCATGTGAGCCACCAGGGAATCATCCCAGAAATTGGAAGGACACTAGAGAAAAGGCACCAGCACTCAGTTCCAATTGGTTTCAACCCTACAAGAATCTTCACTTTCTCACTGGGGATTCCAACTTCACAAAGGTTTTTAAAACATAAACCTTTGTTGATTGCGGTTTTCTAATGCACATTTTATCAAAGCATAGCATTTTTTCAAAAAATGCATAAAATGTGATCAGCTCACTGAATTTTTCACAAAATGCAGGCAGTTACATAACCAGCACCCAGATCACAAAGCAAAACATGACCAGCCCCACTCAAGGCCCCTCACAGCCCTTGCAATCATTAACCCTTCCTTCCCAAAAGACACAGCAACTCTGACCTCCAATGCCATCGCTTAACATTTGTTGAAGAAAAACTAACTATTGATTTATTTTGTTGGTAACAACTAGCACAATGCCTGGCACAGAATACTTGGTGAATAACATTGGTTGAATGAATGAAAGAAAGCAGACAGGTGTCTAACTTTTATAAGACAGTGGATCAGATTAACATACATAATATATTGGGGCAAGGGGCATTAGACTTGAGTGAGAACTGGAATAATCTGGGGACGCTAACTTAGAGTCAAGTTGAAAACTAAACTTTGAATAAAAGTGTACGCTTTGGTTTAACCGTGTAACAAATATAAACAATGTGAATACATCCTATCCCCTCTAAGTTTTCCTTGGTCCTTAACCAACTCTGCTTACATCACATCCACTATAACTGGGGAGACCAACCTCCAGAGATCTTGTTTCTCTTTCTCACTTGTAAATGGACCCAAGTAGCCAAGAAATGACTATTTTCAACCCTTCTCCACCCCACTCCAAGGCCCCGTCTGTCAGAAAACAAAATAAGAGTCACCCTCTCCCTCAGCCAAGGCATGTGATCTCTGGCCGGAGTGCCTCCCGCCCGAATGAATGAGGTAATGAGGGGCCAAATAAGGTTTCAGAGGCATTGATATGTCGCCTCAGAATTACAGTTCTTCTTCACTGTACTGTTAAAAAACTGGAATGAAGAACCTAGCCCTGCCAAAGCCCAGCTTCGTCAGAGGCATCTGTCAACCGTAGAGATAACAAATAAAAGGAAAATCCATTTCGAGCTTTGAACTGCTGTTCCTAAATGATTCCCAGGAAAACATAAATAAATTATGTCTTTAGAAGGACAGATCCACTATGAAAAACCTCCCAAAGGTGGGGTTTTAAGTATTTCTTTAAAATAGTTCCAATATTGAAAGGGAACAAGTCTGGAAATGGAAACTTTTTTTTTTAGAGGATGATTCAGTCCAATTTGTGACCCCCTCCAGATATGTCATGCTTTATCATAGATGAACCTTCAAAGGCTGAAGTGCAGAGAGAAAGGCCAGACTGGAGAAACACACAAATCCACCAGAGCCATTTCGTCCACATTAAAACTAGTCTTCAAAAACAGGAGCATGAAATTCAGAAACAAATCTCTTTTGCCTAAGGAGGGAAAGCAGGTCTTTTTACCTTTTTTTTCTAGTTAGTTTGGAGGCCCTCAAGCAAATATCATCTCTGCATAAACTGTTCTCTGTGTGGAATTTTCTCTATGCCTGGAGAACTTCAGCTTCACCTAGAAGACCCTGACAGTCCTCATTCACTCTCTGAAGCTTTCCAGGAGCCAGATTCTCTCACATGTTGCAACGTATAACTGATAAGGAACTGATAGAGGAATTGATTTAACAAATCAACAAGTCAACAAGAAAGAGACAAACAATCCAGTAGAAAAACGGGCAATCTGCCCTTCACAAAAGAGGAAACTCAAATGATCAATAAAAAAACATGTTCAGTCTCATTAATAATCATGAACGTACACAGCAATATCTAGGTAATTAATGAATATCTAATACAAATTGATAACGCTACCACTATGCATTACCAGACTGACAAAAATCTAAAAGTCTGACACCACCAAGTGCTATTGTGGACACAGAGAAACCCTACCTCACTGCTGGTGGGGGTGTAAACTGGTAAAACTGCTTTGGAAAACAGTTCTGCACTACCTTTTTTTACAGTTGCATAGTCAAATACCCTAAAACCCATCAACTGCACCCCTAGATGCATAAAGATGGATGGTGAGCTTGGGGCTGCCAAGGGGAGAGCCTCATCATTCTCTTCGTTTCAACGCCCAGACTCAGCAGTAAGCCCAGCGCCATAGTAATGGTTCTCTCTCTGCACAATGACTGTTCTCCTCAGTGAATTAAAAGGGTTTCACAGAGTTGTGATTGGAAATAAAGTAACATGTTTAGCACAGTTTCTAGGAATTTGTCTGTTTCATCTAGGTTATCCAACTTTTTTGGCATACAATTGTTCATAGCACTCTCTTATAATCCTTTATATTTCTCTAGAATCATTTGTAAAGTCCCCATTTTCATTTCAGATTTTAGTAATTTGTATCTTTCTCCCATAGTCCACTGAGCTAAAGATTGTCAATTTGGTTGATCTTTTCAAAGAACCAATTTTTGATATCAATCATTAATTTTCTTTTTTAATATTCTATTTTACTTATCTCTATTCTTTATCATTTCCTTCCTTCTACTAGCTTTGGGTTTAGTTTGTTCTTTTTTAGATCCTTAGGTTGTAAAGGAAGAGTTGATTTCAGTCTTTCTTATGTATTAATATAAGCATTTACAGCTATAAATTTCTCTCAGTTGTGCTTTCATTGTGTTTCATGTGTTTTGGTGTATTATATTTCATTTTCATTAATCTCGAAGTATTTTTAAATTTCCTTTGTGTTTTCCTTGATTCATTGATTTTTTTAAAATATGTTTTTAAATTTCCACAAATTCATGAATTTTTGGTCTTCTATTGGGTTGGCGAAAATGTTTGTTTAGAAAGATTTTAAAACCCAAATTAACTTTTTGGCTAAACCCAATATTTCTCATTTATTTTAAAAATTGAAATATAATTCATGTTCTATACAACTGACCCGTTAACAATTACATTAACAATGCAATAGTTTCAGTACATTTACAAACATGTGCAACCATTACCATAGTCATTTTGGGAATCTTATCATCTCATGTGGAAATCTTATATTCTTTAGCTGTCACCTCTGGTATTAATTTCCTAGGGTTGCCATTACAAAGTACCCAAAACTAGATGGCTTGAAACAACATAAATGCCTCAGTTTTGGAGGTTACAAGTCTGAAATCAAGGTTCTGGCAGTGCCATGCTTTACGAATCCTTCCGTTTTAGTCTGTTTAGGCTGCTGAAAGAGAATACCATAGATTGGCTGGCTCATAACTAAAGAAATTTCTTTCTCACCGTCTGGAAGCTGGGCAGTCCGAGATTAGGGTGTGGGTAGATTTGGCATCTGATGGGAACCTGCTTCTTGGTGGCCGTCTTTCTGCTGTGTCCTCATGGGTGGAAGGAGAAGGGGATATCTCTGATGTCTCTTTTATAAATAAGGGCACTAATCCCATTCACCTGGGCTCAACCCTCATAACCAAAGATCTCACCTCCAAACCCCCTCACATTTGTGAACAGCTTCCAGTACATGAGTGTGGGGAGGACACGGACATTCAGTGTTTGCCCCTCCCTTCCCCTTCTGGCTTAGGCTGCTTGGTGTGTAGCTGCGTATCCCAGCCATAAGGCCGTCGCGTCCCTGGGTGTCTTCACTGTCTTCTGTTAGTGTTAGTCCAGAGTTTTCCTTTTCATAAGAACATCAGTTCCATGGGGGGTAGAACCCACCTTATGATCTCATTTTCACTCAATTACTTTGTTTTTTCAAACAAGACCAAATTCTGAGGTACTAGGGTTTGAACTTCAGGATCTTTTAGGGGCACACAATTCAATCCATACGGATAATTCTGTACCTTTTGTCTATCAGATGAATCCTACTCCTTCACACCCTCCCACCACTCTAAGCAACCACTTATCTTCCTGTTGCTATAGATTTTCCTATTCTAAATTTTCATAGGAGTGGAATCACAACGGTATGTGGTCTTTTGTGACTTACTTTTTTCACTTGATGTTTTTGTGGTTCATCCATATTGTAACATGTACTGGTGCTTTCTTCCTATTTTTTCCTGGTAGACATTAAAAATTTCATTCATTCCTTGATGGATCTTTTAGTTATATGAGTCATGCTGTTGTAACACTCATGTACAAGTTTCTGTGTGGACAAATGATCTCATTGCTCTTTGGTATATACCCAGGAATGGAATTACTGGGTCAAATGGTAATACTATGATTAATCATTTGAGAAACTGCCTCATCAACACTGTTCTCCAAGGTGATTGGATCATTTTACATTCTTACCAGCAACACATAAGACTAATTTCTACATCTTCTTGACCAAATTGCTGTTATCTGACTTTTTGATTAGCCATCCTAGTGGATGTGAAGTAGTGTCTCAGATTGGTTTTGTCTCCCTCCCTGATGAATGATAAAACATCTTTCATGTGCTTGTTAAGGATCTGTGTTTTTTTGTTTTGGAGAAATATCTCTTCATATCCTATTTTTAAATTGAGTTTGTATTTTTATTATTCAGTTACATGAGTTCTTCATATATTCTAGATATGTCCCTTATCAGGTTTATGATTTGTAAATATTTTCCACCATTCTGCTGGTTGCTATTTCATGTTGAGAGTATGCTTTGCAGCAAAATTGTCTAATCTTGATGAAATTGGATTATCCCCTTTTGTTGCTCTAGATTTTGTTGTCATATCTAAGAATTCTTCACCAAATCCAAGGCCATGAAGATTTACCTCTATGTTTTCTTCTAGCAGTAAATTTTTTTGCTTTTCTATTTAGGTTTTTTATCTTTTTAAAGGTAATTTTTGTACATGGTGTGAGGTGGGATCATTTCATTTTTGCTCACTGTCCAGTTGATTCAGCACTATTTGTCAAATAGACGACTGTTTTCCCTTTGGCTGATTCTTGACACCCTTTATGAAAATCAATTGACCGTAGCAGGAGAGGTTTATTTCTGAACTCTATTGCTTTTTATAATAAATTGTGAATAAACTGAAAAATATGTCCACATAGTTTGTTAGGTGCACTTTCTCTCAGCCTCTACTCATTTTTCTTTCTTTTTTCTCTGTTCGAACTGCCTATTCTCTTTATTATTCTATTTTCAAGTCCACTAATTCTCTCTTCTGCCAGATAAATGTTAAGTCATTCTACTGAATTGCTTAGTTATTGTTCAAGTCCAATTTCTAGTTAAAAAATTTTTTTATTGATATCCTTAATTTGACAAAGACATTGTCACTGTACCTTCAATTGCTTAATCAAGCTTTTCTTTAGTTCCGTGAACATATTGACAATGACTACTTTAAAATGTTTTTGTTAAACCTAACAATTAGTTCTCACAGGCAGTTTCTGCTGCTGTATTTCCTGTGGGAGTCATACTTTTCAATTTCTTTGCATCTCATAATACTTTTGTTAGAAAGGGCACATTTCAGATAACATATTACAACTTTGGGTACTGGTTCAACCTCCTCTGCGGCTTATTTCCTAATTTAGTAACCGGCCATGCTCTTCTGTCCATGGGCTTCTCCAGGCAAGCATATTGGAGTAGGTAGCCATTTCCTTCTCCAGGGGAATCATCCCAACCCAGGAAGTGAACCTGGGTCTCCGGCATTGCAGGCAGATTCTTTACTGTCTGAGCCACCAGGGAAGCTTTTTTTTTCCCCCAGATTATTTTAGTGAAATCTACACCCCCATCCATCCTCCAGGGTTAAATTGGACCCTCCTCTTCAGGGAGGCACAGCTCCAGGTATGCCCCAAGTCACTTTGGGATAACAGAGGTGGTGTTGGGACTCTCTTCTCTTTCCTTGACCCTATAATCAGATGTTAAATGTGTTAGATCCACGAATAGCTGGTTCATTGCTCTATTATTTATATCTGTCCTAGAGCAAAACTTTTAAATCAGATTACAGCTTTTTTCTTGAGGGGGATGAAGTTTCTGCGGTTGTTATGTAGTCAGTGTCGTGTCAGACTCTGTGACCCCATGGACTGCAGCATGCCAGGCTTCCCTGTCCTTCACTATATCCTGGCGTTTGATATTTGTTCCCAGTGTTTGATATTTAAAGACCCAAGGGGGGCTTCTTCCAGGTATCTTATTCCTGAAAGCTAGCCAGCCTATATACTTTTATCTTCATTAGATCCATGGACCTATTTTCTATATAGCCTCCATTGTTTTTTGAGAATGCTCTTAAATTTCTCCATGTTGTAAACAAAGCCAGTTCCTTTGTGAAGTAATTAGGAACTATTTGTTTTACATGTTTATCTCCCCTCCTTCCTCCCAAACAAAATCTCAGTTAGGATTCTGAAGCTGGGGATGATGGCAAATTTCTGAGTAACACTGTCCTCTAGGGGCTAAACATGGTTGTGGGGGAGACTACCTGAGGTCTTCTTGGCTTACTTCTCCTGGGCTGGAACCACCCCCTCACTGGCCAGAGGAAGGGCCATCAAGGCTACATTATTCTCAGGACACCACATCCAGGGCGGAGCCTCCATCCTACAAGTAGGGCCCAGGAGGAAGGAGACATCCCTCACCACTTGACCACACTGACCTGGGACTTAAGTTTCCAGCAAAAGGCAGTTGTGGGCACAGTTAAGAAAGCACTGAAGTCTTGCTCCTCCTGCCTGGGAGGTAGAGGGACAAGGGCGTGAGAATCCTGGCTGCAGCAGTCTGGACTGGGGCCTCTGCCTCGATGAGCTGGGAGGTGGGACAATCAGGTTTGGTTTAAAATACCAGATTCTCAACTTTTCTGCAGAATTTTCTTGAATACATGTTTCTTCATTTACTAATTCTGTCCTTAAGAGTCATTCTTAGAAATTTTAGGTTAAGTTTTAAAAAAACATTTATTGCTGTGCTGGGTCTTCCTTGTTGCACGAACTCTTTCTCTAGTTGCAGTGCCTGGGCTTTTCATTGCGGTGGCTTCTCTTGTGGAGCATGGGCTCTAGGGCATTGTGGGTTAGTACTTGGGGCTCACAGGCACTAGAGCATAGTCTCTCAGTCGTTGTGGCACACAGGCTTAGTTGCTCAATGGCATGTGGTATCTCCCCGGACCAGGGACTGAACTTGCATCCCTGGCGGGTGGATTCTTAACCCTTAGACCAACCAGCCAAGTCCCTAGAGATTTTAAATGGCTACTTTTAATACTTCTTACCAGTTACTGGGGAGCAGGGTCAGCAGAGCTCCTCAGGCTGTCTAAGCGAAAGTTGTACCCGGCACATTTAGCTCTTTAATACTGTCATAGAATTCATTCTTTTTTGGTGGCACCATGCAGCATCTTAGTTCTTGGATTAGGGGTTGAGCCTATGTGCCCCCCCGCCCCCGCCCCATCCCTAAAGTGGAAGCATGGAGTCCTAACCAATGGATTGCTGGGGANTCCAAATAGGAAAAGGAGTATGTCAAGGGTTTATATTGTCACCCTGATTATTTAACTTATATGCAGAGTACATCATGAGAAATGCTAGGCTGGATGAAGCACAAGCTGGAATCAAGATTGCCAGGATAAATCTCAGTAACCTCAGATATGCAGATGACACCACCCTTATTGGCAGAAAGTGAAGAGGAACTAAAGAGCCTCTTCATGAAAGTGAAGAGGAGAGTGAAAAAATTGGCTTAAAGCTCAACATTTAGAAAACTATGATCATGGCATCCAGTCCCATCACTTCATGGCAAATAGATAGGGAAACAATGGAAATAGTGTCAGTCTTTTTGGGGGAGGGGCTCCATAATCACCGCAGATGGTGATTGTAGCCATGAAATANCTCAACATTTAGAAAACTATGATCATGGCATCCAGTCCCATCACTTCATGGCAAATAGATAGGGAAACAATGGAAATAGTGTCAGTCTTTTTGGGGGAGGGGCTCCATAATCACCGCAGATGGTGATTGTAGCCATGAAATAAAAAGATGCTTACTCCTTGCAAGGAAAGTTATGACCAACCTAGACAGCATATTCAAAAGCAGAGACATTACTTTGGCAACAAAGGTCTGTCTAGTCAAGGCTATGATTTTTTCCAGTGGTCATGTATGGATGTGAGAGTTGAACTCTAAAGAAAGCTGAGCGCCAAAGAATTGATGCTTTTGAACTGTGGTGTTGGAGAAGACTCTTGAGAATTCCTTGGACTGCAACGAGATCCAACCAGTCTATCCTAAAGAAAATCAGTCCTGAATGTTCATTGATAGGACTGATGTTGAAGCTGAAACTCCAATACTTTGGCCACCTGATTCAAAGAGCTGACTCATTGGTAAAGACCCTTATGCTAGGAAAGATTGAAGGCGAGAGGAGAAGGGGACAACAGAGGATGAGATGGTTGGATGGCATCACTGACTCAATGGACGTGGGTTTGGGTAGACTCCAGGAGGTGATGGACAGGGAGGCCTGGCATGCTGCAGTCTATGGGATCTCTAAGAGTCGGACACGACTGAGCAACTGAACTGAACTGAGACTGATCTAAGAAAACATTGTTATGGTTTATGTCAGAGAGTGTTTTTCTTGTGTTCTCTTCTACGAGTTTCATGGTGTCTTATATTTGCACCTGTAAGTCACTGAGTTTATTTTTGTGAATGGTGTGTGGGTGTGTTTTAACTTCATTGATTTACATGTGACTGTCCAGCTTTCCTAGTGCCACTTGCTGAAGAGACTGTCTTTTCTCCATTGTACATTCTTGCCTTCTGTCAAAGATTAATTAACTGTAGTTGTGTGGATTTATCTCTGGGCTCTTTATGCTGTTCTGTTGATCCATATGCCTATTTGTATGCCAGTGCCTTGCCCTTTTGGTTACTGTAGCTTTGTAATATTGTCCGACGTCTAGGAGGGTTATGCCTCCTGCTTTGTTCTTTTCCTTGGGGAATATTTTATATCTTCATCTTGTTGTTTTAGTCACTGAGTCATATCCGACTTTTTGCAACTCCATGGACTATATAGCCTGCCAGGCTCCTCTGTTCTTGAAATTTTCCAGGCGCGAATACTAGAGTGGGTTGCCATTTCTTTCTCCAGGGGATTTTCCTGACCCAGGGATCAAACCTCCATCTCCTGCGTTTCATGCAGATTCTTTACCACTGAGCCACCTGGAGGCTCATATATATGTTCATCTTAGTATATATTAAAAAGGAGTTTGTGGCCATTTTGCTGTATATTCTTATAATAACCCAGTTAGTGGCATGTCATTTTATATCTCTAAGTTCATTTTCTACATCTGTGTAGAATAAAGATTGTGGCTTTGGGTATGAGAGATGGGAGTTTGGGTTAGAACAATTTCTGATGTCTCTTCCAGTTCTAAATATTGTATGACTTTATAGAAGCAGAATGCTCCGATGGTCCCATGACCACAACTGTATTTGTTCATCATTGACTTGGCTTTTACTCTAAGAATTTTAAAAGTTATACCCTTACTATACATGGATTTCTGAAAGATTTGGTTCTCTCCTAAATCATTTAATTTTCTTGGCTCTTTTATATTGACATTTGCCAAAAGTGTCTTTGTCAACAAGAATTTGAATTGGCTTTCAAAGAATCTAACAAGGCTGAATATAAATGGAATGGGATCATTTATCAGTATCCGTTCTTTTATTTTATTAGTTGAATTAATGTGTCAGCGTTTGGTGTAGGGACTGTGTGTAGCCCTTCCATTTTGTTAATGGTTAGCCTTGCTGCCATCTTCCTTTTAGCTTGCAGTAAGTACAGAATAGTTAAATATTCTTGACTTTTCTTAGTCTTTCAGCTGCTATGAAGTATGTAAGCAATAAAATAAATGTACTGTTAGATTTTCTCTTCCACACGCCCTTTAGTGGATGTCTCGTTAGATGACTGTTTCATGCTCTAGTATTGTCTAATCTAGTCACAGTAGTTTTCACATTCTCTTTTTGGCTGTGCCAGGTGGCATGTAGTATCTTAACTCCCTGACCAGGGATTGAACCCACGTCCCCTGCATTGGAAGCATAGGGTCCTAACCACTGGACCTTCAGGGAATTCCCTAGTTTTTATATTCTTAAAGAAAAATGCCAATTAATTGAATTAAATTATGTCACTATTACAGTCAAATTATCAAAGAAGAAAATAGCAAAATGGGATCCCCTTTGAAAACTTTGAAATCCTTGCATAAAGAGAAGCAGCGGAAGTAAATGCCTTTTTAATATGGTATTTTACTGAGAAGCTTGACCCGTGTATATTGATTTTGCACTTTCCATGGTAATGTTGTGTCATTTATTTAGATATTCTTGGAACTGAAGATGTTGTTGTGGAAGTGACTGCCAATGATGCTGTGAGGTTTTATCCCTGGACCATCGATAATAAATACTACTCAGCAGATATCAATCTGTGTGTGGTGCCAAACAAATTTCTAGTCACCGCAGAGATTGCAGAGTCTGTCCAAGCATTTGTGGTTTACTTTGACAGCACACAAGTAAGATGTTGTTTTCCTTGGACCTTGAATAAAAATTTATTTTGTGCTTTTTCTTTCCGCTTTGCATTTTCTGTGAGTTCTCTTAATGTCTCTTTTTCTGTTTTTGTTTGTATATTTTTTATCCCTCTAGAAATCTGGTCTTGATAGTGTTTCCTCCTGGCTTCCTCTGGCAGAGTCATGGTTACCTGAGGTGATGATCTTGGTTTGTGATAGAGTATCTGAGAACGGTAAGGCACGGCAGTAGGTGGCACATATGTTTGCCATTCCTTGGTAAACAAAACATTGGTTTCCTTAGCTCAGAGCAGTATGTCTTGTATGATTTTACTTACAGAAATATCTTCAGCTTTTTCTCTTGCAGTATTTAATTTTTTAAGAATGGACACTTGGGGTTTGAAAAGTCATCTTCTTTTTATTAATTTATTTTGGATGCCTTTAGAATAACATTGACATTAAAGATTAACACTTTGTGGAGAGTGTTGCAGCAATATTCATGGTTTTGTTTTGTTTTGTTTTTTGCTTATGAAGAATCTTTTGCATGTTATTTTAGGTGTAAATCGACAGAAAGCTCAAGAATGGTGTATCAAACATGGCTTTGAATTGGTAGAACTTAGTCCAGAAGAGTTGCCTGAGGAAGATGGTAAGTATTTTTATGTCTGGAGAAAACAGATTTTGTATTAAGAGATGAGAGATAATTTTAATTCAAGGAAGAAGAATCAAAGTGATATTCAAAACACATTATTTTCCCTAGCTTTTGGGAAAGATTTATGCAGAATCCATTGATGCAGTCTTACTATTAATCGAATAATCCATTTATTTGGTTTTACCACCCACTTTAGGACTTTTGACATGTTTGTTTTTCTTATGGATAGAGATTTCTACCTTAAATCTTTGTCATTTCCCCAATCTTGTATCCTTTCTTTGCTGCCAAAAGAGAGGGTTTGGCCTAATTCATAAATAGTTATAAAGTTTATGTTTCTTATTTTGAGTTTCTAGTAACCTGAGGCTGAATTCCTAGGGACCCTAGGGGGCGTGTCGACACTATTTGTACGTCTTTTGGACATTTGAAACCACAAATAGATGCAGAATGTCCCCTTGCCCCTGGGGCAGGGGGGTGGTAAACTCTGTACTGACCTTCCTTCGACTATATTTTGGACCTTCTATTTCGTTGCCCTCTTTTTTCCCCTTCCCCCATTCTTCTTCTCATATTTTCCCTTCCAAGTACAACTGTGCTAGTTACTGTGGAGTCTACCAAGATAAGACAGTTTTGGTCTCCAAAACCTTATAATCGGGTACAAGAGATGAAACTTGTATACAAATTACTGAATACATGGAACTTCCTAAGTATTATAAAAAATATAAATCATGGTGCTATGGTGTTTCAGAGATCAAAGAGGTTATTTCGCTTCAGAAGTTCAAAGAATGCATTGGCACTGTGAACTCGCACTTGTAAGCTAATCCATGGGAAAGAAATAGAGAAGGTACTGGATTTAGAGCTAGAGGACTGGTGGGGAGATTCTAGTTGTTGCAAAAGACATTCTAAGTAGGGCAGCCAACTTGAATTAAAGTGCATAGAGAGGCTAAAAGTAATCATTATGTGAAACCTATTTTTTTTTTTAAAGAAATTAAGAAACACTTTTCTATATTCCGACTTAGAATTTTTTCCAAAGTGTTGTTACCTTCAGGAATAAAGTCTCACCAGAGAAAAAGAGGACAAAAATGAAATAAAAAAGCTGATTTTTGTCCCAGTACATTTTTTAGAATATTGAAAATGATTAAGTATAATTTTTCTTCCATGTTTTTCTAGAATTCTTGAAACTCGTGCCCTGTTTTGCATGCTAGCATGTGTGTGATTACTTATTTCTGGCACAAGAACGTTCTCTTTTTTCCTGTTGTCCTTGAGAATCAACATTTGAGTCATTTTCTTTATCTGTTTTCATTTTGGAATCTCTACTCCTCTGTCTTGCTGTGCTGCTCCCTTAACCCTTGTCTGGATAATGTTCCTTTTTTAAAAAACATTTTTTCATTGTTAATTAGAGGATAATTGCTTTACAACATTGTGTTGGTTTCTTTTATGTGTGTGTGCATGCGTAGTAGCTTAGTCGTGTCCAGCTCTTTGTGACCCCATGGACTGTAGCCTGCCAGGCTCCCCTGTCCATGGGGATTCTCCAGGCAAGAATACTGGAGTGGTTTGCCATGCCCTCCTCCAGGAGATCTTTTCAACCCAGGGACCGAACCCAGGTCTCCCTCATAGCAGGTGGATTCTTTACCATCTGAGCCACCAGTGAAGCCTGGTTTCTGCTATACATCAACATAAATTAGCGATAGTGAATAATGTTCTTGTGTTCAGCATAATCTTTTTTTTTAATTATTCAATTTTGTTCCTTTATTATGATTTTGTGTCTTGTATATAGACTCCTTTTTTTTTTTTAAATGGTTGTGCCGCGTGGCTTGTAGGATCTTAGTTCCCTGACCAGGGATCGAACCCTGGCCTGTGGCAGTGAGAATGTGGAGTCCTAACCACTGGAGTGCCAGGGAATTCCCTAACTGAGCTTAAAAGTAGATTTCAATATATTGTCATTAGGTAAATTAACTAAAACCTTCCTAGAATGTTTCAATGCCAATTGTTTGCATATACCCTTATCATTTATTGGCATGTATTATTCCATATACTCTCATTGTTTATTGGCATGTATTGTTCCCATATACCTTCATTGTTTTTTCCCATGTATCCTCATCCCATATACCCTCATCATTTCCCACATAGTCCCTCTTGTTTATTGGCATGTATTATTTAAACATCAATATGAGACTTTATCTTTGTTTGTATTAAAGTAATCTTACTGATTCTTATTCTTTATTTCTGCTCATATTTTTGGCTCCTGGTTATATATCATCTGAAGTATCAGTTATTCTTTCAAGACTTGAATCACTGAAAGTTAAGATAAACATAGCTTTTATCTCTTCATTTAAACACTGATGATGATAAACTTGTCTTTATTGAGTGTTTCCAGTTTAATCCTTCCTATATTTTTGTTAGGTTGGTAGGATGGTATTTAAACGATTCATTATTTCATCATTTACTAAAAGCCTCTTGTCTTTCAGGCACTATGTTAGTTTAAGTAGTGAGAATAATGAATTCAGTAAAACATGACTCCTGCCTTCAAGGAGTTTCCGGTTTAGAGGAAAAGGTTACACCAATGAGTCGTCAGTTCCAGTGCATCTTTTCCATGGGAAAGGTACACAGACTGATGTCATCCCCACTTTTCTTTGAGAATAGCATGAGTGATTTGCCCTTAATCAAATAGCTAATAAGTTACAGAGCCTGGCTTCACATTCAGATCTTATGACTTCTACTTCTGTGCTATTCCCGTTAAACCACCCAGGACTGGGCCAGGCCACTAGAGACAGGTTCTGTATGGACTGTACTCTGTAAACTCTTAAAAAAACTTTTTAGACCACATGAAAACTTTTAGTTTCTGCTGCTATTTTCCACATGAGTATTGTAAGACTCAGCTGAAGGATTTTCATTTCCTTTGTGCACACTCATATCTACATTGTAGATAAGAATACTACCTTATTATTGGTATGCTGACTAGAATTACTGCCGTGTTATTTTTAGTGTCAAATTCCAGAAGCAAGATAGTACTGATACTGAACTAATTAAACTAAGTTGTCAGTGTTTGTGATTTTTTCTTTCTTTTTTTAAATGACCCCTTGCCTGTCTCTTATGGTTATAGTAATTTCACTGCTCACTCTTAAGCTCTCTATTTCTCATCAAGAAATTGTTATCTAGATATCTATTATAAATAGTAATTATCACTGTATGGTTCCCAATGAGGAAAAGTTGGGGCATTTACTGGATTTTATAGCATATCAAGAGGACCTTTCCTGCTCTTGGGAAACTCATTGTTTATGAATAGCCAAGTTTGGTATTTCTAGTACAATCCCAGGATTGTGTAATTGATGGAAACTAACATTTTCAGAGGAATATGAGTGGATTCCATTGGTAAGGTAATGAGGTTGACTTTACTATATAAACCTTTATACTGTGTGTTTATTTAATTTAGTTTCTAGAATATATTTTTAATTAAAGTCGTGGCTCAGACAGTAAGGAATCTACCTGCAATGCAAAAGACCCAGGTTTGAGCCCTGGGTTGGGAAGATCCCCTGGAGAAGGGAATGGCAACCCACGCCAGTATTCTTGCCTGGAGAATCCCATGGATGGGGGCTACAGTCCACAGGGTAACAAAGAGTCAGACACAACTGAGCAACTACACTTTTCATAGTTGATTTACAGTGTTGTATTAATTTATGCTGTACAACAGAGTGATTCAGTTGTGTGTGTATATGTATGTGCTGTGCTTAGTCACTCAGTTGTGTCTGACCCTTTGCGACCCCATGGACTATATAGCCTGCCAGCTCCTCTGTCCATAGGGATTCTCCAGACAAGAATACTGGAGTGGTTTGCCATGCCCTCCTCAAGGGGATCTTTCCAACCCAGGGATCAAACCCAGGTCTCCCAGATTGCAGGTGGATTCTTTACTGTTTGAGCCACCAGGGAAGCCCAAGAATACTGGAGTGGGTAGCCTATCTCTTCTCCAGGGGAACTTCACAACCCATGAATTGAACCCAGGGTTTCCTGCATTGCAGGCAGATTCTTTACCAGCTGAGCTACAAGGGAAGGGGTGTGTGTGGGTGTGGGGGTGTGTGTGGGTGTGGGTGGGNCCAGACTTCCCTGTCCCTCCCACCTCTTGGAGTTCACCCAAGTTCATGTCCGTTGAATTGGAGATGCCATCCAACCATCTCACCCTCTGCTGCCCTCTTCTTTTGCCTTTAAACTTTACTGGCAATCAGGCTCTTTTCCAATGAGTCAGCCATTTGCATCAGGTGGCCAAAATATTCGAGCTTCAGATTCAGCATCAGTCCTTCCAATGAATATTCAGAATTGGTTTCTTTTTAGGATTGACTGTGCTCTCAAAGGGCTCTCAAGTCTTCCAGCACCACAGTTCAAAACCATCAATTTTTCAGTGCTCAGCCTTTTTTATGGTCCAACTCTTGACATCCATACATGAGTATTGGAAAGACCATAACTTTGACTAGACAGACCTTTGTCAGCAAAGTGATGTCTTTGCTTTTTAGTAAACTGTCTAGGTTTGTCATGGCCTTCCAAGAAGCACACTTCTTTTAATTTCACGGCTGCAGTCACCATCTGCAGTGATTTGGAGCCCAAGAAGAGAAAATCTGTCACTGCTTCCATTTTTTTAACCTATTTGTCATGAAGTGATGAGACCAGATGCCATGATCTTAGTTTTTTGAATGTTGAGTTTTAAGCCAGATTCTTCTTTCCTCATTTTAAAGACGAGAAAACCTGAGATACAGACAGGTTAAGTAATTTGTCCTAGTCCTGAAGCTGGTGAGTTCTAAAGCCTAGATTAGCATAGGCAGAGTTTATACAATGTTTCTTAAACTTTGGGATCAAACATGTATGAAAATATATGAAATGTCTTACTCAGCATGTGGTAGCTATTACCTCCTTCCACAGGTTGGACACACTGGTTTGCATATAGCAGATACATGTATTTGCTAAGTCAATGAATTTATGAATGTTCTGATAAAAACCATTCTGTATTTCAAACTAAGGCCAAAGACTTTTTAATTTTACATTTTGAAACATCCTAAGAATCCTATTTATAAATGTCTCATGAAATTGGTATTTCATTCTAACCAATTGTTGCTGTTCAGTGTTAAGTCATGTCTGATTCTTTGTGACTCCATGGATTGTGGCATGCCAGGCTCCTTTGTCCTTCACCATCTATATTCTACTATAAAAACACCAGGCAATCAACACATGAACATTTAACACACATTTGTGTTACATTTAGCCAGAGCTCAATATATTATTATTGAACACATGAAAAAAAAATGACTCTCTTGACTTTTTGTTAACATTTGATCCAAGGACCATAGTCGAACTGTCGGCAGTTCTTCCTTTTCTTCTTGGCTGCACTGCACAGCTTGCAGAATCCTGGTTCCCTACCATGGATGGATTTCAGTGAAAGCCCAGAATCCTAACTACTAGGCCATAAGGGAACTCCCAGCAACTCTTCATAGATGAAATTCACTCTGCAAAACTATTGAAGAAGAGAAATGTGCAATATGATTAACAAATCAAGGCATATCTCTAGTCTACGAAAACATGGAAGTGTATTTTTTCACTAAATTTGGCATTCATTTATCAGTGTATCACAGAACTATTGAAATCTTAAGAAATGCAAAGTATAAGATTTCTCTTTTAAGTATTATCCTGTCATTTCTAGCCCAACATAACAAATGGTCTTGTATAGTATAAAAGTGAACTCCTA
Source organism: Neotragus pygmaeus (assembly GCA_006410875.1). NCBI lineage: Eukaryota > Metazoa > Chordata > Mammalia > Artiodactyla > Bovidae > Neotragus > Neotragus pygmaeus. The sequence continues at coordinate 654,570 of SJYV01035353.1, read as the reverse complement.
TTGTTTAATTATTCCTAATAATAAAATTCAAATATTCATCAGTGGATATCAAACAAATAGGTCAAGCGACATAATTCTTTATTCCTACTAAGATGAAATCAGACAAATGAGACATTATGTTCCATTTTGACCAAGAATATTAAAAGTTAAGAATAACTGATGACACAAGTGAAAAAGATATAAACAAATTCTACTAATAAGATTTAAATATGGTACTATACAAAGATTTAAATATTTTCTACCTCATGCTATTTGTTACTGGAGTATAAAGAATCAGAGCACTAGGGATTTATATTATCAGACATTACTTTGAAATTAGGCTTCCTAACGTAAAACAATATAACCACTGTCTCTCTATTGCTTGTCCCTTGGAATAGTGATTCTTTAATACGAATTTGATTTCTCTCCAAAAGGGAATTAATTCTAACTAGTAAAGTTTTTTCAGATACTCAAGTTATTGATAAATTCATAAGTGAAATAACTGCCTGCACCAGTCAGATGTGGAGAAACTTCACATTATACTTAAGATAATTAATTTTTAGGCCAAGAGTTCTCCCATAAATTTTAATGCTGCTACTTATCTCTAAGTCTAAACATACGCCTGCTAAGATGTAACAATCTCTTTTTGAAGTGTTCAAAAGACATGCAAAATAATGTTATCTTAAATTAACATCTATAAAAGTAAATTTATAAATATAATTACATAACTATGAAATGATTCCATGAAAATGTTTAGCAGACATAAGATGTTAGAAAAATGATACAAATTAAAACTTTTTTACTAAAAGTATCTGAAAGTTACAGACTACAAATATTAATCCTATCCATTTCATAATAACTGTAAGCAACCAAGTCATAACCTCAAAAAGTTAAAAACACTTAGAAGATGAAACTTATCTTTTTGATACTAATATTTAAAAACTAATAAGTAGTTAGTTTTACTTAAAAGGAATCCACTCTTTCTTTTAACTAATTCTCATTACTACCATTTTGCTTCTTTCTTTAACAAAATAGTTAAATGCCTTCCAATTATAAAGCGAGGTTAAACAACATAATAATTTACACTAAGGTAATTTTCATGAAACTTTAAATTTGGGAAAAGGAAAACACACCTATTCAACAGGAACAATCAATCTTCTTTATTAACCTCACTGTATATTCAGAAAGGATTAAAAAACACACACATTTGCTGGGCCACAAAACTGTACCAAAAGTATTTCCTTACAAAATAACTTCACAAACCAATAGTCCTGGACTGACACAAAGACATATATCAACATACATTAGCATGAATTAATACACAATTCAAATGTTTTCGCAGCAAATTTCTAGCAGACCTTTATTCCCTTAATGAGGGAGTGTACAACTTCTTTAACTCTTTAAAAATAGTAATAAAAAATTACAAAATAACATAAATGTAGAATTAAGGCTGAGACTATATAATCTAGTATTAATAAAGTCAAACGATGTTTATAAAACTGATGCTGCTGCATATTATATATATATACATATATACACAAGATAAATCTTTAGAAATTTAAAATGCTACTTGCTGTCAAAAGTTAACCCACCAATTTAATATTTTTCCATGTATCTTAAGATGTGAATTCCGAGATACCTGTGCTTTTCCGATTTTATTCTGAATTACAAGTTTCCTCTCATATTTACAATTAAATACCTAACCTCTAGAACTTGCCTTAGACACAACAAAAACAGTTTTGTTAAATAAATTCACACAAAAGTAATAAAAAGGTCTGCTCTCAAGAAATAGTTCTAGCACATTTGTGATAAACATACTGAAAAACAGTACATACACTTGTCTTTAGGATTAATGCTATGTGCCAGCTGTGCAGTCACTGCTGTAATTGCGTATTTTCCTGACACATTTGCAAGATAATGACAAACAAAGGGCCTGACAACTGGAATAATTCCAGTAAGCCCACACTGTCCAGTGAGATTGACAAAACTGAATGGTTGCTTCCAGTTCTGTTTGGCTAAACATGGAAATGCAAGCCTAGATTCTTGTATCATTCCCAGAAATATTCATCATAAGTCACCCTCTTGGTCTTCTGAAACAGAGCTGCAGAAGGCAGGGCATTCTTAGGGAGACTAATGGCCTTCTCTCTGTCATCTCTCACACATCAGTTTTGGTTATAATCCTGATCAAAGTAGAAAAAAACACAGTTAAGTTTTATATACCAAAGTTCTCCCTCCCTGTAACTCCCTCATCAGATCTCCCCTGTAACTCCTTCATCAGACCTGGGTGGTTAAACACGCAGTGGAACTATGTTCTAGTAATTATAGTAATTCTTGGTATAAACAGACTTAATTAAATCCTTGTATGTAAGCATTTCTTTCACATGCATGCAACAAACAAAAGCTTGACAGAGAAGCAGAAGTTAACATATACAAAGGAAGAGATAAATTCTGTGGAGCATAGTTCTTTGGAGTGGTGTATCCTAGATCCAAATTTTGCAGATTATTGCTTATTTTCCCCTTTCCTAAAAATGAAATTACCATTAAAAAATTTTAACAAGAATTAAAATGCTTATTAGAGAAAGGTCACAAAGATAGAGCAAAAACATTCAAAAACACCCATAACTCTATTTACATACAGAGGATGAACACCTTAGTATATATTTATGCAGATGTTTTCTTACTCAGATATATTTTCTTTTTCTTCTGGGGGCAGGGCGCTGTGCTGGGGTCTTCGTTGCTTTGAGTAGCTTTTTCTCTAGTTGTGGCAAGTGGGGGCTACTTTCTAGTTGTGGTAAAGTGGCTTCTCTCACTGCTGAGCACAGGTTCTAAGGCGCACAGGCTTCAGCAGTTGTGGCACATGGGCTCAGCAGTTGGGGCTCATGGGCTCAGTTGGGGCACAGGCTCAATAATTGTGGCACACAGCCTTAGTGGGATCTTTCCAGACCAGGGATTGAACCTGTGTCTCCTGCACTGGGCAGGCGGATTCTTTACCACTGAACCACCAAGGAAGCCCTATACTTTCTTTTTAAACAATAGTTCCCTGAACTGCCATCTCCAAATAAAAGACACAGTTTTGGTAAAGAGCTAATTTGTAATCTTTATGAGTAGAAAATTGATTAGAAAACCGAAGTCTCTACTGAAGAAAATGAGTCTGNAAGGAAGCCCTATACTTTCTTTTTAAACAATAGTTCCCTGAACTGCCATCTCCAAATAAAAGACACAGTTTTGGTAAAGAGCTAATTTGTAATCTTTATGAGTAGAAAATTGATTAGAAAACCGAAGTCTCTACTGAAGAAAATGAGTCTGCTGCTGCTGCTGCTAAGTCGCTTCAGTCATGTCTGACTGTGTGTGACCCCAGAGACGGCAGCCCACCAGGCTCCCCTGTCCCTGGGATTCTCCAGGCAAGAACCCTGGAGTGGGTTGCCATTTTCTTCTCCAGTGCATGAAAGTGAAAAGTGAAAGTGAAGTCGCTCAGTCGTGTCCAACTCCTAGCGACCCCATGGACTGCAGCCTACCAGGCTCCTCTGTCCTTGGGATTTTCCAGGCAAGAGTACTGGAGTGGGGTGCCATTGCCTTCTTCAAATCTTTATGAGTAGAAAATCAGTTAGAAAACCAAAGTCTCTACTGAAGAAAATGAGTCTACTGCATAATACATACTGCTAAGTATATTCTGTTGATTCTAAAATCCACATTTTCCCACATTTAACATCTCTGAAATCCTCCTTATAATGTCATGAGTTAATCTGCAGTGTTTTCTTTCAGTGCCTCATGGAATAATGATGTTTCTAATAATTGATGACATCTTACAGCTGATGAAATATGATATATAATCCCTATAAAAGCCAACAATATATAAATAGGTAATACACAAACATTAATAATAGCATACAAACACATACATTGTTGCTATTTCCTACTGCCGAATTTGTTTTCCATTGTATGGATGAAATCAGTATTTCAATATTAAAGATACTTTCATTGCAAATGCAGTTAACATTTTTGATATAGTGTGAATTATGGAGACCAGGTAGAGACTGGGGATGAGGAAATTGATAATTAAACAGTGATTTAAATTTTAAATAGAAATTTAAAGTGATTAATATTTCCCAAAGATAAGCAGGATATAAACAGGGAGCCACAGGCTAGAATACAGCAAATTTGCACCTACATCTTCTCACCCGCCACCACAAAGCTTGATGACAACAACTTTTTTATGTTTGCTTTTTGTGTATGCAAAGAAGCTGTACTGACAATATGGGTCTCTCTCTGAAAACATTTACACTCTTCACCCTTTTCTTGTTATTCCACAAATTTGCTATTTATTTTCTTGGTGTTATCTGTCAGTCATTGTACTGGGCCTTCAACAGGCCCTTTCATCCTTGGGAATTCTCTTCCACATGTTGTTTCTTCTTTCTAGGATTCCTGAGAGTCTGAATTGGTTCTCTACATCTCCCCCTTTCTCTTCACACATTTCCCCCTATTTTTCTGGGAAATTTCCTTTACTTTAGTCCTTAAAAAATTTTCCCCCTCCTGCTGCTGCTGTCCTTTGAAGCCTTTAATTTCAGCAATGGGATCTGTAATCCTGTCCTGGCTGTATCTTTCTCCTAATATCCTCTTGGTTTCAAGAATGTAACTCCTTCCACAATCTAATCAGAAATTACACAGTTTTTAAGAGTTCAGCTGAATCCTCTTCCAGGGGTGGTTTTGTTATTTACCTTGGATTTCCCCTTGCGTGTTGTTGACTTCCCTCATACGGATAATGACTCTCAGCTGTACAATTACATTTAAGAAGAAGGACTGTGCTGCTGGTCTGGATTTAGTCTACTGTTAATAAAAATAGAACCGTTTTCCCATCAAGGCTGCTCTCTGAGTAGAAATTTTAAGAGAGGAGGGAGCAGGGGAGTGGACAAGAAGGCTGTGCTTTAAGGGTGTGGCTGGAGAGCCAACTTGCAGGTTGCTAGTGTGTAGACGTTGGCAACAGACAAGCCTCTAGGGCGCCACCAACTACATCAGAAGCCATGATACCAACTTTTAATTATCTAACTTCCTGGTGAGAGTGTTAACACCTAGAAACTAGAGAACAGAGCTCTCAGAGCCTGGGGTTGAAAACTTGGCATGCTCTAGGCTCTGTTTTCTCTCCATTTCGATCCCTCCTGTTTTGGGCTGGACTTCTCTGACCGAGTCCAAGGTGCCACCAGGCAGACTGTGACCCACTGTCTCTTGGTTATTCCCAGAACCTCCTCCTTGATATTCCAGCCTTGTTTCTATCCTGTAATCCCCAGAAAACCTCAATCAAATGTGAAGGCAGAGGAAGACAGATTCAGACATGCAGTTTCTATCTATATCCTTTCCTAAGAAGTTATAAGAGAATGACAAGGAAGCCGAGAAACAACGGATTCAACCCAAGAGAGCAGTCAAGGAGGACCCAGAAGACCTACAGGATTACTAGTAACAGCTACTAAAGCAGGTGGAAGAATACATGATCAAGTTACACAGTGAAAGAAAGAAGACTCTTAGAAACTCCAGCGACATTAACAACATTCAAGAAACAGTCTAAGAACTGGATTAAAATTCAACGTGATTTTAAGAAATGATGGTTTAGAAGATTGACTTGACTCTGATGTTTGGAACACTGGTGGCCTAAGTAGGGTCATGACATTAGAATCTTACAGAGGGAAATGTAATCCTAGCACACAACTCTGTCTATACCATCGTCAGAGCCATAATAATATATGTTGCTTATCACTTAATAACTTTGAAAAAAAGCACAGAGGTCTTTGTTGATGGTTGCAAATAACCAAATAACCACAAGAATAATTTAGTTCGAAAGTCATTAGACAGGCAACACAAGACAGACCTCCACACCAAGGTGCTGGGTGGGCTGCACTGTCTGAAAACTGATAAAACAAGACTGACATACATAAATGTACACCAAAAATGGAGGCAACAACAGAATAACTAAAGCAGTTAAAATCAAGGCCACCTCTGGGAACCAGGATGGGCTAAGGGTGAAGAGGAACAAGATATCATCACCATGAGGTCTCCAGATACCTGTGCTGTCCAGTCTGGTAGCCACGAGCCATGTGTGGCTCCAGAGCACTTGCAATGTGGCTAGTCCTAACAGATTTTCTGCCCTCTGAATTTTGAAGATTTTGTATGAAAGAGAATTTAAAATGTCTCATTAATAATTTCTATACTACTGGCAGTATAATACTTTGTATACTGTGTTCAAAAAAATATACTATTAAAATTTAATCTCGCTGTTTCTTTTAAAATGGTGCCTAGAAAATGTTAAATTATGTGTTCACATTATACAGTATATTAAATATATACACTATTTGATTTATATACATGCATTACTTTAATGAAAATACCATTACTATTACTAAATACCATTACTAACAAACTAAAGGAAGAAACTTTAGCCCATACCACCTCTGAATTGCTACAAAATCTTAATTAACAAGATCCAGATCAATGGCATCGGTTGTGGTTCTGCAGTGACTGTAAGTCTTAACTGTAGTAAGTCCATGCAGGAGAGCCTATGAACATGGACTTTAGTCTAGAACTGCTTGGCAGCAATTTCCTTACTTGGTCTCTTAAAAAACTGGAAAAATGTTCCCTGTCTATCATAAAATACTTCTTAACCACTTATGCCAAGCCTACAGAAAAGCAGAATAAATAATAACCTTTTGCCCTTTTTTATTTTGATCTGGGCTGTCACTTTTTTGTCTTCTAGTGTTTTAGAATATATCCCAGACATCATATTATTCAACTGTTAAATACCTCTGTACATATTTCTAAGTGTATATTTAATTTACTGTAAACTCTATGCTGCTGCTATACACAAAACTCACAATTCCTCAGTATATCTAACATCCAGGTGATTGAAAATTTACCAAACTTTTTCAAAATTGTCATCCTGAAGATTCAAATCCAGGTCCACAGAAGTTGTACACATGTGCACTTGACAGTTACACCTCTCAGTTACTTTTATTCTGTAACCAATGGTTTATCCTTCTCCCTAGGCGTCTTTTTTGCAGCATGCGGGCTTCTCATCAGTGGCTTCTTGTTGTGGAGCAAGGGTTCTAGGACACAGGGGCTTCAGTAGTTGTGCCACATGGGCTTAGTTGCTCTGTGGCACGTAAAATCTTCCTGGACCAGGGATTGAACCCTTGTCCCCTGCACCGGCAGGCATATTCTTATCCACTGTGCCACCAGCGAAGTTCCTCCCTATGGTTCTTTTAATGTCCCTATGGTTCTTTTAATGTCACTGATTTATTAACAAAATCATCATTTACAGTGTCCCATTCTAGACATTCTAGATTTGGCTAATGGCTGCCTGGTGGCATCATTTAACTTGTTCCTAAATTTCCCTTTTCTGTATACTTCTGAAGTTCAATTGAGGGCCCTTCTCCAATTCATGAGAGATTTATGCTCTAACACCTTAAGGTATCTATTCTATGCAATGAATCTTTTTATTCATCGAGAATGCGAGCTGTGGGAACTGTCCCAGCAGTGTCATGGTTTTCTGCGGTGCTTAACTCCTGCACAGAACTCCAGCTGAGAAAGACTGAGCGGAAGCATCACTAGATTCATGTTATTTCTTACTGAATCCCATAATAGCAAATATCCTGCTTTTTAATCAATGGGTTCAGGAGTGTCAATCTGATCTTTCCATTAAGTCTCCCCCCCAATTTTTTATCTCATCATTTGTGTATCCATAGATTATTATTGCCTAAAACCTATTATTTTATTAGGAATGGCAAAAAAGAGATGTTTTCATTTTATCTGACTTCTTATATACTTCATTCTCATATAAAAACTTTATAAAGAAGAACTTCTATAAAGAACTTTCTCCAGTTATTTGATTACCCAGAATGTTCATGTAAGGAAAGAATGAACATGTTTTCTCTATATGAATACATCAATGTTCACTGTAAGGACTTGGTGTCATTTTCTCAAGATACTATTTTGGGGAGAGGCATACTGTGGCTTCTGTCTAGCTCTCCAACCACATCTTAGGGGCTCTTCCCTCTTACCCACTATCCTTTAGGCTCACAAGCATCTTTACAGTTCCTCAGGCATGCCAGGTGTGTTGTTTTCTCAGAGTTTTCACGCCTCTTTTCCCTCTGACTATAAGCCATCCCTACAGAGCTGGCTTCCCATCCTTCAGTTCTCTGCTAAAATGCATCTTCCCTAACAGCCAATCATGTTCTCCCATTGTTCTGTATCACTTCGTCCTCTGTTCTGTTGTAAAAACTTAACATCATTCTATATTTTTACATACAGAAAAAGGTTTACTTTTTTGAACTGTCCCTCTTCTGTACAAGATTACAGACCTCCTATGGAGGCAAGAACCATGTCACATTTATTTACTCAGGAACACAGAGCACAAAATAATCAAATAGTTACAATAAATATAGAATACGTAGATGGATAGGGAATGGAATACCAATTCTAAATATCATGGTCTCAGTGGAACTCCTCAAAGGTCAATAGGAAAAACTTACCCAGGCAGAGTCCAAATGAACATTTGTGATAATGTGCAAGAAACCCCAGCAGTATGGGCCTTTCTGTGGGATGGCCTTACTAGTATCTAATCTGAAATGGACAATTTTCTTCATTGAGTTAGGCTGCAGATGGCTTTTTTGGCTTCTTGGTTAGTTGTGCAAAAATAGTATGTGATTTTCCAAACCATATACTATAAGCAACTTTTAATGAGTAATGTATGAGTGGTCCTGCATAGTCTGTATCTGTCAAGTTGCTAAGCCTATAAAGCAGAATGCAATGTAATGTATTTGAAAGTTTTCAAATAATCTGCAAAAAATAATCTTCTAAAATCATTTTAGAAAATGATTTTTTTGAGTATCCTAGGAAGAAATATAAAAATAATTCCAGCTTATTTTCATTAGCCATCACTCAATTTGGTTAAAAAGAAAACAAAATTAATTCTGGTTCAGGGCAGGCAAGTAAACACCCTCATGCTATTTTTAAAGTATGATGAGCCAAGAGCTTTGAGGGCACAGTAGTCTCACCTGTTTTGTCTTGCAACTTCTCTTCTTATTCTCTTGGGAGGAACTGGACAGTCTGTCACTGGATGAGGCAGTGAATCATTACACTTACGTGTGGGAGTCATTCCTGCAAAGACAGTAAGAAAACAGAGAAAATTAACTTTTAAAAGACCAGAATTATAATTATAAGCAATGAAAGCAAATACCTCTTAATTTATAGAAGAAGAATTAATAAATAATACTGGGAATGCTTCTTCTTATGCCTGCTGAGAGAACAGCTTACAAACATTTGTCAGTTCACCCAGAGGTCGAGGGTATCTACGATTTAAGTTCTGGGTCATCCACACTCTTTCTTTTTGGAGCTCAGTTCTCTCCAGGCATGCACACTATCTTCATCCAGAGAGGATCTCGCAGAAAGTACAGTACCTAGTTTCTGCTCTATCAGTTTGAGATTCTTTTCGTGTTCATCAAGTTCTTGTTTTTTCCTCTTCATATCGGGAGTGTGAAGGTACTTCAGCTGCCCATTAAGATCCTCATTCACACTGCCCAACCTGCACACAGCAGTGCGGTACTGCTGAAGAAGATCTACAAAGAAACCAGAGACATTCGATTAAAGCTACTGATATCATATCAAAGCAGTATGTTAGGAAAGAAGAGCCAGCAACACTGAGTGTTGCGTTACAGTAACACATGGAACTACTTTTAACGTTCACAGTAAACAAATGAAAGAAAAAAAAACACAGTTTAGATCCTGGCACAAGACTGGTGCTTATTAAATCTTAATTTTCTTCAGCTGCTTGACTTTAATAAATTTATTGTACAGTACAGGGAAAAGAAGATACAAACTGTTTGTAGGACATATATTAACCTTAAAATGCATTCCAATATACATTAGGTGCAGACAAATACTGTTTGATTCCACTTATATGAGGTAACTAGAATAGTCAAATTCAATCAGAAAGTACACTGGTAGATGCCAGGGGCTAGTGAATGGAAGAGAGGTTTGGAGGGGGAAAGGGGACTTAGTGTTCAATGGGGACAGAGTTCTAGTTTAGGAAAGTGAAATATTGAAGACAGGGATGATGATGATAATTGCACAACAATATAAGTGTACTCAGTGCCTCTGAGCCGTATAGTGTAAATATGGCTGAAATAGTATATTTTATGTAACAGAGGATAAGATGGTTGGATGGCATCACCAACTTGATAGACAAGAGTTGGATCAAGCTCCAGGAGTTAGTGATACACATGGAAGCCTGGCGCGCTGAAGTTCATGGGGCCCCAAAGAGTCAGACATGACTGAGCGACTGAACTCAACTGAATGTGACTTTTACCATAATTAAAAAAAAAAATTCACCCTCTCAGTTAGTGTTTACATCCGTTTAATATTCAGTATTCAATCTAATTCCACACAAATTTGGGGTTGGGGGAAAAATGCCTTAAACATGGCATTATTAGAAAATCATTGCTTCAAACAGACATGGCCATTTCCTTAAACAAAGCTTTCAAACACTCTTGACACAGCTTTCAAAAAACTTAACTTTCTTTACTTTGTTTAAAAAATATATTACATTAGTCAAGTTTGAGAATATTTATTGCCTGTTTGTATGAATTACTAGACACTATAGGTTAAATACACTGACTATACTTTAGTCCATGGGCTAAGAATGGTTTATACAGTTTTAAATGATTCCATTCTAAACGGTTATATAAATATGTTCATAACACCCTCAATTTTGTCTCCTGGCTCACAGGCCTAAAATGTTTATTATTTGACCCTTTGAGACTCTAGTCACACAAAAATGTTCAGTATTCATGGGAACAGGCATACAAACACCCATATGTTTAATAAATATATACAGTGGGTTTACAAATGAACCTGTGGAAGAAATCAATTTAGTCAAGAGTACATGATATATGAGATTTTCTATACTTTAAGGGTCAATAACAGTATTTAAAAAAACTATCCAGCTTTCTGGGAACGAGTAAGCACACATACACACACCTGTGAACATTACGAGCATATTCAAATATATTTAAATATGAATCCCATATGTGTAATTCAGTAATGACAAAGTCCTTATGTGTCTTAATTCCTTATGACTTACTGGGAACTCAAAGGTAGCCACTAAAAAAGAGAGTCTGGTTTTCTGGTTTGATAGTACTTCTAATTTCATTTTTCTACATGCATAAAATAGTGCCTATTTTCTATGTGAATGAAGTACAAAATGATGTCCAGACCTATATGTCAGGGATGCTGCCTAATTCAGAAGACAATATATAAAAATTTTAAGTTATTAAGGGTTGAATCCTACTTAACTTTGTAAGTCATGAGGTTCTTTTACCTTTTAAATACTCAAGAAACAATATATTCAAAGGCTTTATATTAATCAACTTGTTATTTATAAAATTAAGAGGGAGTATTAAATACTTTCTATTAAATGGAACACTAATAGCAAATATTTTATGCCTAAGATGGACAGAAGCAACTTAGCTCAATATGCCTTTGTTGTTTTTGTTCACTTGCTCAGTTGTGTCTGACTCTTTGCAACCCATGGACATCAGGCTTCCCTGTCCTTTACCATCTCCTGGAGCTTGCTCAAACTCATGTCCAGTGAGTAGGCGATGCCATCCAACCATCTCATTCTCTGTCATCCCCTTCTCCTCCTCCCTTTCAATCTTTCCCAGCATCAGGGTCTTTTCAATCAGTTGGCTCTTCACATCAGGTGGCCAAAGTACTGGAGCTTTAGCTTCAGCATCAGTTCTTCCAATATTCAGGACTGATTTCCTTTAGGATTGACTGGTTGGATCTCCTTGCAATCCAAGAGACTCTCAAGAGTCTTCTCCAACACCACATTTCAAAAGCATCAATTCTTTGGCACCCGGCCTTCTTTATGGTCCAACTCACATCCATTCATGACTACTGGAAAAACCATAGCTTTGAATAGACAGACCTTTGTTGGCAAAGTGATGAATCTGCTTTTTAATATGCTGCCTAGGTTTTTCTTAGCTTTTCTTCCAAGGAGCAAGCATCTTTAAATTTAAAGTCACCATCTGCCGTGAATTTAAAGCCCAAGAAAATTAAGTCTCTCATTATTTCCATTGTTTCTCCATCTCTTTGTCATGAAGTGATGGGACTGGATGCCATGATCTTTGTTTTTTGAAATGTTGAGTTACAAACTCAGCTTTTTTAATCTCCTCTTTCACTTTCTTCAAGAGGTTCTTCAGTTTCTCTTCACTTTCTGCCATTAGGGTGGTGTCATCTGCGTTAACTGTTACTAGTATTTCTCCCGGGAATCTTGATTTCAGCTTGTGCTTCATCCAGCCTGGCATTTCGCATGATGTACTCTGCATGTAAGTTAAATAAGCAGGGCAACAATATATAGCCTTGATGTACTTCTATCCCAATTTTAAACAGTCTGTTGTTTCATGTCTGGTTCTAACTGCTGCTTCTTGACCTGCATATAGGTTTCACAGGAGGCAGGGAAGGTGGTCTGGTATTCCTATTTCTTTAAGAATTTTCCACTGTTTATTGTGATCCACACAGACAAAGGCTTTAGTGGAGTCAATGAAACAGAAGTAGATGTTTTTCTGGAATTCCCTTGCTTTTTCTATGATCTAGCAGATGTTGGCAATTTGATCTCTGGTTCCTCTGCCTTTTCTAAATCCAGCTTGTACATCTAGAAGTTCTTGGTTCTGGTATTACTGAAGCTTAGCTTGGAGTATTTTGAGCTAATATGCCTTAGCAATTCCCAATTTTTTGATATGAAATGTAATTCCTATTTATCATGGTGTTTATAAAAAGTCTTTTCTAATTCATTTAATAAAATTTTGCCAAAGAGAAAAACCAAAAATTCATATTTAATTCTGTTTATAAATGATTTCAGAGCTCATACATTATATATTAAAAATTCTATAGGAAAAAACTAATGATGCTTTACTATGAAAATGGTGAAAAAATACTTTAAAATAAACAATTAATTCATATGAAAGGACAAAAGCTCAAATTACAATGCATTCATTTCTATATGCTATTTAGAAAGATATATAGATTTCAATGTATCCAGGGAAAGAAAAAACACTACTAAAAATAATACAAAATAGTTGAAAATACTTATATCTGAAGAGCTGTTATTAGACAAGTATTTGGGGTTGCTAAGAAAGCAGATTCAGAAAACTAAGATCATGGCATCTGGTCCCATCACTTCATGGCAAATAGGGGGAAACAGTGGACACAGTGGCTGACTTTATTTTTCTGGGCTTCAAAATCACTGCAGATGGTGACTGCAGCCATGAAATTAAAAGACGCTTACTCCTTGGAAAGAAAGTTATGACCAACCTAGACAGTGTATTAAAAAGCAGAGACATTACTTTGCCAACAAAGGTCCGCCTAGTCAAGGCTATGGTTTTTCCAGTAGTCATGTATGGATGTGAGAGTTAGACTGGGAAGAAAGCTCAGCGCAGAAGAATTGATGCTTTTGAACTGTGGTGTTGGAGAAGACTCTTTAGAGTCCCTTGGACTGCAAGGAGATCCAAGCAGTCCATCCTAAAGGAGATCAGTTCTGGGTGTTCATTGGTAGGATGGATTTTGAAGGTGAAGCTCCAATACTCATCAGCTGAAGCCACCTGATGAGAAGAGCTGACTCACTGGAAAAGACCCTAATGCTGGGAAAGATTGAGGGCAGGAGGAAAAGGGGACAATAGAGGATGAGATGGCTGGACGGCATCACTGACTCAACGGACATGGGTTTGGTTGGACTCCAGGAGTTGGTGATGGACAGGGAGGCCTGGCATGTAGCAGTTCATGGGGTTGCAAAGAGTCGGACACAACTGAGTAACTGAATTGAACTGAACTGAAGAAGGCAGAAGCAATCTTCTCACCACTGGAACATGTAAGCAGTTATAGACAGGTAAGTAGATTTTATTCAGGAGCATTTAGGTGTTCTAAACTGGCAAAAAACTGATAAATACTTGTAAACTGGGTAAAAAAAAATTGGTAAAAAAATTTATTAGAACTTCTGCTCTGATCTGTTCCAAAGCATTCAACGGGGGTGAACAGGAAGGAGGCAAGCTGAGAGAAGGGTGGGTGTAAATGAAATAGGGGTGGCTAGTAGACAGGTTCATAGGCATTCAATCTGCTTGACTTCCAGTAAGTATAAAACAAAACAGAACAAAGTATCTTTGTCCTGAAAACCAAAAACCTGCAATAATCTTGGTGGCTACCTCTTAAAAATATAAAAAAAATTAAGAATAGTTTTACTTAAAACAACAAAAAACCCAATAAATGTACAGAGAGGTTAAATATTAGTATTAACAAATTAACACGACATAATAAAACATAAATAATGTCTAGGCTGGCCAGGTGCATACTATGTATTTGGAGTATATGAAAGTGTTAATGAGACTGATGATGTCACTGTTATAAACTACACATTGATTACTTATTGGAAATTTTTAAATGCCTTTTATTTCTTCAGTTGCTACCAATAACTCTCCTTTCTTACGGTCATATCCTAGCTTTCTACAATGTTCAGAGTTATTTTATTTTTAAATATTTTTAAAAAGTTATTTCTACTTATATGATCTCTACAGAAAACTTGGGCTAATACAGAAAAGAGAGAGATTGGGAAAAAACTGATAGGTCTACCACCTCACTTTTTTGTTTTCATTCCACATGTCTGCAGATTTGATTTTTAACATGTGTGATATTTTAAATGTTATTTTCTATGTACTTTCCAAATGAAATTTTACTGGACATCTCTCAGGCTATAAATTCAATTAAAACATTTAACATTTCTTATGTTTTCCTTGAAAAACAAGGCTATACTATCTATCTGAGAAAGAAAAAACAAGTCCTGCTTGTATTTAGAACTGTTTACTTAGGCTTCTTTCCTATAAGATCAATTATTGGTTCAAAGAAAATGAGTATTAAAAACAATTAAAAAAATAAAAACACCAACTGGTAACATTTTCTGATTATAAAAGTGACACACACTGAGGCAGGTATGGAAAATACACAGAAAAGGGTAATGGAGAAGCAAATTATCTCAATTATGTATTTATGGAAAAAATGTTTTCTTTCTGTTCTCTTATGTCACTGGACAAATAAACGCACATACTATCCTGAAGTTGGGGAAGTTATCTCACCTTTTAAAGACTCAAATTCCTCATTTGTATAACAAGGAGAACAGCAGTAAATGAAATTCAAGTGATAAGCTTAATAACGTATGTGGGACATAATAAGCCCTCCAACAGTAACTATTATTATTCCCTTGAAAATTGCTCATTCATGTTATCCATTTTTCTATTAGTCTTTGTCCTTTTCCTTGCCTTTTAAAGGCTGCTGTTAATAAGACTTACTACAACACTTTTGTCTACCACATATGCAATTTTCCCCTAGTTGGTCATTTGCCCTTCTATTTTCTTCAAGGTGCTTTAAAATTATGTAAACTTAAAAAAAAAAAACAACAACTATAAAATGTTTTCTTTTCTCACACCTGCCAGTACTTGTATGTCAAGAAGCCCACTTCTCCAAGGTGGGTGCTTCTATTTTAGATTGGCTGGTCAGAAGTCCACGAAGGTGTGACATTACACAACAGGAAAAGAAAAGAAGCAAGCCATGCACATTATCTGGGGCGAAACCACTGTAGACAAAGGGAGCAATAAAATAAAGTGTTCCTTTCAAGGTTAAGCTTTCTGATTTCTGTCCTACTGTGTTAAGAACTTCCTGAACACAGCTCAGGAGTGGTCACAGTTTTCTTTGCTTGTGCCATTTTTGGAAACAGGTTTGCTATCAGTTTAATAAGATGGCCTGAGTGATCTTCACATTTATCTATTAGTCTGAAACAAATTGTATTTGAAATTCACTCATGAAAAACCTAGAGGATGGAGTTAGCTTTCTGAACACATCCTCAGGCAATGGCTTCTATAAGTTTTCTGCCTTATTTAAATCAATTGTGTTCATTTGATTTGCAATTTTCCAGAATGTAGTCCACTTTATTTGGACGTACTAAATGTATTTATAATATTATAGAAACCTAAGAAATCTCTGTTTGAATGTATTCTCGGAGCCATTACTTTTTGTATTTATTCTGCCCAAAGACCACCTTCAAGAATTATATATTATTCGATACAAAGGTTTTCTTTTTTTCCCAATTCATTTGGCTGTATTTGTTTCTTGAGATGTATTTTTTTCCTCCTGTCATTTGAGTTGAATGGTTAAATTTGTTTTTCTCATTTAATAACAAAAGCATTAAGCCTGTGGATTTACACTTGATCTTGGCTGTTTTCATGCCTCCTACATATAATGTGTAATGTTCTTGTTCTCTTTAATAGTTAAAACTTTTTTGACAGAATAGTTGTTTCTAAATATCTACCTATTTGAGCTTTCTTTAGGAAGAAAGAGAGAAGTTATTTTTAGTTCTGTTACATTATATTAAAAATAAGTAAATTTTGCTTTTTATAATTTGTAGTCTCATTGTAGCTGAGTAGCAATTTGATTAACTGAATTTATGACCATTTTTTGTGACGTATCCTATAAATACCTAAGGTACTGGTATTACACCTTATTAGGTAGAAAATGTCTTCTTTTTTGACTAAGGACCTGTCATGGATTAATGGTTTCTCATAATAAGGCTTCTGTCTTTGTAGAATCAGCAGTTTTAAGAATTCTGATTTTGTATTTACTGCATCAAGTTCATTAACTTTTGGACCTCTAGTATCAAATATATCTGTTATCAAAATGAACTCATCTTTCTGCTTTTAGTGCCATTGCCTTGACACTAATACCGCTACTTGTGATTTCCGCTAGTCAAGTTTTACACTACATCTTTGTAAACCCCCCGTGAAGGCTGTGGTAGAAGCACTCTCCGTGCTCCTGTCTTCTACGTCCTGACCCCCCAGTGTCTTCCACGCGGCCCTGAGTGGCAGGCGGTGCCTCCTGTCCTAGGACCTGTGACTACACTAACTGTCTGTCTGAGCCTCTCCCATGTCTCCTCTTGCAGCTGCACCTGACTCTCTCATAAAGAATACAAAACAGCCTTCTTCCTATCATCTTTCTCAGTTACTATTTTAAACGTAGTTGGGGGTTGAAGTAATAACCCCAAGCTAGATACTACCCAAATTCCTCAGCAGTATAAAAATAAATAAACAAACTGTGGTGTATTTACACAATGGCATACTATCCTGCAATTAAAATGAACTACAACTACACACACACACAACACAGGGCTGAACAAAGCCAGACACAAAACCCATGATTTATTCACAGAGACAGAAACGTGCGTGGCAGGCAGGTAACAAGAGGGGAGGCAGGGAGTTGCTGCTTAATGGGTATGGAGCATCAGTCTTACAAAATGAAAAGGTTTCTGAAGACTGGTTGTACAAGAGTGTGAATGTACTTACCACTAGTGAGCTACCCATTTAAAAATACTAAGATGATAAACTTTGTTACAGTTTAACTACAATTTACTATCTTCAGTTAGCAACAAACTGCTTTTTGCTGGGGAAGTAGATATCCAAGCATATCAGAACTATATAAAGTTAAAAGCAAACAACTCTTAGATGATGGCCCATTTGGGACCATCCTGTAAAGTATGAGCACTTTAGAGCACAGACATACAGACAATTCTATCAGCTGACCATAAACAAGGAGACACAGCCTGCGGAAGGGAGGTCACATGTCACGCACACCAGAAAGATGAATCTAGATAGTTAACAACTTTGATATAAAAAGAAGTATTATGGTTTGATGAGATACTGGTTTACAAGGAAACCTTCCCTGTATTTCAAGATAAGAATGAGAATAGGAGGGAAAACCTACTTCCTATATATGTATTTCAAAACTATTTGGTGTTAGAAAGCTGGAAGTACTAGATAAAAATATCTTATTTGTATCTGTTAACGGTTAAGTTTCAATGTTAGAGTCTCAATAAATAAGGTCCAAATAAAGGGTTAAAATCAAATGAGAAATTATTAAGTACTTATTTAACCTACCTATTTGCTCCCCTAAGATCAGGCACTGTTTTGGTACTGGAGCTCCAAACACCATTCCCCGGAGTTTATCCATTGGAGGAGCTTTATTCTGAAGGCCCCCAAACTTCCCATTACTTCGAATGCGATCTCCATCTCTGGTCAGCAGTGTAGGACAGTGTGAAATTTTAACAACCTGTTGTAAGTAACAGGATATAATTAGTGAGTCTATAAAATTTAACTCAACTGCTCTAAGAAAGTAGAAATCATTTAAGGATTCTGAGATAAGAAATGACAATGATCATGGTACTATTTTTGCATAATTAATTAGCTAGTGATGTGTAAGATGACTGGGGGGAAAATGAGAGGCAGAGAGATGAATTAGACTACTTTACAAGTGGTACCTAAACTAGAACCAGAGAAAACACAAACAGAAAAAGTGAACTTGAGACCAATGGCTTGACTGGTAAGAGGAGGGAAGAGAGACAGACAAGCCAGAGACTTGTGTGCTTCTAGAAACCCAAAGCAGTATCCAGGCTGTATCACTTAGTTTAGTTTCTTTCTGTTAGACCTAAGTTTTCCAGATGACCAAAGGGTAGCAAAAATACTGTAAGAAAATACAAACTGAAGAGCAAAGGGATGAATCTTCAGAGGATTTCAGCTGTACGAAGAAAAAGAGCCAGTGATCTGAGAGCTGAGGAAACTAGAATTATGTAGTAAAACCTAAGACATGGAAAGGGAAGTAGAAAGTTTTAGTCGAGAATTAAATTTTTCAGAGAAGCTACGGAATAAAAGAGAAACACTAGATTTAGTATTTCATGATCTTCAGGAATATGCTTTCAAAAAAAAGTCTAGGAGATATATAAAAAAAATGTTCAATTTCACTGGTAACCAGAAGTGAAACTGAAATAACCTAGAGCTCAAATGAGAATTTTCACTATTTAAAATGTTAAAATACACACACAAAGCACACACCCAGACAGAATGTTGGAGAAAGGGTCTTGTTGTATTAATATTAATCTGCTTTGGGATAGCACTTCTCAGAGTAAACATGACAAGTACTAAAAAGATTAACAATCTGCATGACCCAAAAATTCCACTTCTAAGAATATGCCAGAAAAAATCATCACAGATGTGAACAATGTACACTGAAACATCCTTTTAATAATGAAAAGTATGAAACTTGCACATTCAATAAGTTACATAAAGTATGGCACATCCATGCAATCAAACAGGATGAATACATCAAAAAATGACTGAAAAGAAGACAATTTAGCAACACGCAGAAATATCTAATTCAATCTAACACAGCAGATCAAGCAGTTTCTGAATTATAAAAGATTAAAAACAATTCAGTTTTCAAAATGAAAAGCAATAGGACACGTAATGAAAATTATGACTAATATTTATTCTTTTGACATAATTCCAAGGTAACTGACAGATGCTTTCCCAAATTAGATACTTGCTATAAAATTTAAATAAAATGGAATGTCTACTTGAAGAAAATCTGTGGTGAATTCTTTGGTAAAATGAATCTTTTAGTAAAATAAAGTATCACGTCTTACTTTCCTGGTTTTGGTTTGGATTTGTACACTTTCTAAAAGTGAACATCAAAAATACAGACTAAAAAAACAGACTGGATTCATGTATTATTACCATATTATTATTATACAATATCATATATATAGTAAATCAAATAACTATTATTATTAAATCAGATTCAGGTAATGATTTTACAGATTTAGTACCATCTGAAATAATAAACACACTCAAATTTTTTGTCTCCTCTTGTTAATGCGCTGACAGTATGAGTTATAGACCTGTGGTTAAAGGGACAGTTTTCCAGTTCTCAAATGGCACAGAAGAAAGGGGAAATGACAAGCTGCTATTTAATGGGTACAATTTCAGTTTTACAAAAAGAAGAGAGTTCTGGAAATTGGCTGAACAACAATGTGAACGTAATTAACACTAGTGAAATTGTACACTTAAAAATGATTTAGATGCTGAATTTTGTTGTATGTATTTTACTGTAATTTACCATTAGAAAAAAACAACTTAAGCTCTCACTAGGCCTCTGCTGCAAGGCCCCTGCCACTGACCTGAAAAAGATCAAGACAGCATTTGCAAATTCAGTGAGTAAACAGAGTTACAGTTCTGCGCAGTACTTGCAAATGCTGTAAAGATTAGCAAGGAATGGAATCAACAAAGGTTGAATCAGTGTAAGTGGCATGAAGAATTTATGAAGATAAAACAATAAAAAGACTACTGAAACCTAATGATATGACCAAGAGATGTCATAAAAGCCATTTCTTAAAAGAGTTTGAAAACGATATTTGGTAAGTGGAGTGATTTCATTCAAAACTTTGGAAGCAAAGACATCACTATGAGGAACTATGTCAGAACTATAAGGGAACAAATGCTGTCCTTGCTTTTGTCACATATGGTCTATTACTTTTCTGAAGCTATGAATTGATGTTTTTCACCAGTTCTTCAAAGGTTTTAGCCATTAGTTCTTCAGGTATTACCTATGATCCTTTTATCCTCCTCTTTTTGGCACTCTGATTAAATATTAAAAAAAAAGATTTTCTAACTCTATCCTTAGTGATGCTCTATTACATTCCTTCTCTCTGGGCTGCAGTCTGGATAATTTTTCTCACTTATCTTTCAAGTGACTAAATTTTCTATTAAGCTGTTAAGTCTGTCCAGTATTTAACTTTTATTATACTTTTTATTTTTAGATACTCTTTTTGATTTTTTAAAATCTACTTGCTCTTATATTTAACACTTTTTCTTAAAATATATTATGAAATATATTTTAAATGTTTTAATATTTGTTAAATATTAATAAATATATTTATAACACATTTATATTTTTTAAATATTTTAAAATATTTGTGTCTTGTGTTCAATATGAAAATTACTTCAGTTTTAAGATAAAGGTGAATTCTTTCGAAGAGAATTTTGTTTGCTCTGATGACATATCTAAGGACACTACAAGTCAGCACTAGATGAAATCAAATGTTTACCTTTAAGTATTACCTTGAAGACAATTCAAGTATTATGAATGCAAGTTGCAAACATACATGACAGCCAATTTGTTAATGCATTCTCTAGGAAAATAATTTTTTATTTTCCACTTAGTGCTAAAGTTCAAGAAAGGCAGTTTTGTTTCAGTCCAGAAATGCCTGGAGTTGAGATGAAGGAGGAAGCTCATTTCTTTTGTTCAGTCTTATGCCAAGGGTTAGCCCTCTTGGGGGTTCAAATTTACCGGGAAAGAAGTTCTTCGAGCAGATTCTACATTCTGGTATGTCTTACCCTCTGAGCCTTCCAAGGGAGAGACAACTGATGCTCAAGTTCTATTAGTTTGACAAATATTCTCAAAGAAAAATTAGGCTTAAGTGTTATGTTCATCTCTCTGGGTTCTCACCTTCACTCAGAATTCTTACTTTCTTGCCAGTTCTTACAGTAAGATTTCTTAATGATATATAGCTAGAATCAGCCTTTTGAAATGGCCTATTAGTTCACCTCTGCTAGCACTTCCTTTGGCTATCTGAGTTGTCTAGTCCATTTCTGTATAACCCTCAAAGCCTAGCACTGTGCTAGTAATATGCTAGATCCAGCATTTACTGGGTCATGAGAACCAGGTCCTCCTGAACGCCTCAGTCATTGACCACACATAGGCCTCTGGAAGTCAGCCAAGATGAGTATTCACACTGTCGGGGCTGGCAAAAGCTACGAATCAGGGTCCCACCATTCTACTCAACAGAGCTAGTTATTCAATAATTAACAGCACCTGTGTCTCATACATTATAGGGTGTCCAAACAACAGACTGAACTATTGACAGAATCTTCCAATTATTACTCAACTTGCTAATTCATCCTCACTAGTAAGCTATCACCTTTTCTTAATAGATTATACATTGTCATAACTTCTAATGGGTATGATTTCTGGCTTATAATTTAGGACATATAAATATGCTAATCATCATCAGAATACAGCAACTTCCTCATCCACAGCCATTTTCTGATATAGTATATTAGAGCCACTTTTAAGTTCATAAGGAGCCATTCATGAAGACGCCAAATATTCTTCCCCAATTAGCTGTTTAGTTTTCAGTAATCTCACTAATCTAGCTCTCCTAAACTGAAGACACACTTACTCTTTCTTCTAACTGGGCCCACAGGAAATCTGTTCTGAGTAGTTCTAGTTTTGCCATGAATTAGTACTACGACTTGATACAGAACCATTATTTGTTTTGTACTTAAAGTTTTTCATCTAGATTATTAGACTATATGATTTTAAGATATCCATGATTTTATAATACACTATTTAAGGGTACTAGATCATATTTTAAACTGACTTCTGTTTTCTCTTCAGTAACTACTCTCATTCATTTTCAGCTATAATATTTTGCAAGCCTATGTTTACATACATGTTTATCACCTGCTATTTCCAAGTCCCCAACACCATATTTATTAAATTTAGTACTTCTTCTATATCAACAAATTCAAGACCTTTGGATTTCAGATCCAAATAGATCATTCTTTTACTGAAATTTTATTCACTTCTTATTTTATTTTATTCAGTCTTGACAACAGCCCTCTGAAAGGCCCTTCTTCACAATAGATTGCCTTTCTTTCCTCATTAAGAAAAACTTAAAAGTAATACAGAAAGGTTAATCGTTCTTAATAAATACAACAGTATACAATATATTCTCCCATCTTGTTTAAACTACATAAGCTTATTTTCAAAAGGGTTTAATTTTGTACATTAACATTTTGCAACTTTTCAATGAAACAATGTATTTTGCAAGTCTTCCTCATTAGGACACATCAATCTGCTTTAAATCTTTTTAATAGATACATACTATGCTACTGTATAAATTACCATAATGGAGTGGTGCAATCCTAACTCATGGCCTTTACACTGCTTTCAAAATTTCCTGATAAAAATTCTTAAACATTCCAATGAATATTTTTGTGAGAGCATGTCTGTTAGATAAATTATCTTAATATATGATGATATAAAGAAGGCGGGATCTTCTTTTTCTTTCCCACGGAAAGGAGAGTCTATTCCAAACTCCGTATTCCCTCATTTGGATCTAGGCTGGCCAGATTCTGACCAATCAAATGTACTTCCCAACACTGGGACTTAAGAGACCTGTAACTTCTGTCTTCACCACTGTAACTTTCCTTCTTAGGACCCAGATGCCACTGATAAAATTCCCAGCAGCCACAAGGAGTGGCTTATGTGAGAGATCTAAGCCTGCCAGCCTACAACCCCTGCCGTGTGTCCAGCCAGTAGTCAGTTATGAATGAGCTAGTATGGATGGGAGATAAACTAAGCAGGAACTAATTCATTTTCAGAAATAATTTCAAATATTTCTAATCAAGAACTTGCTGAGTTGGACTGTTTTCCTTCCCAGCCTGTTTGGCCAACAACATGTTGTTGAAAAAGAAATGGAGAGCCCCCGGGATAAGATCAAACCCAGTGCAGTCAGTATAATGTAGCCTTGCAATCAAAGTCAAGTGAAGGATGCCCCTTATGTTAAGACCTCAGAAAGATTTAAGGCACTGCTTTCCACATCCTCTTAGCGAGAAAAAGGTTTCTAAAAACCTTAATGGTGTTACCTCACACACCCGTGATGGGGGCTGAGAACAATGGTGCCAGTGGCAGCCCCAGAGGAGGCTCTGGCCAGCTATAGCTAAACCACAGTGGCAAGCAGCATTAGCTGCCAGCTGTGTGAGGGAGGCACTTGGAGCTTTCACCATCCCAGTGCAAGTAGCCAACACTACTTGGAGAAACCCAGCAAGGAATGAGAACTAACATGCTGCTACTGCTTAAAGCCACTAACTTTTGAAGTGTTTGTTATGTAGCAATCAACAAACATTTATATTGCTAAATGCTCTGCAAAGGTATTATCAGATGCATTGTATCCCCTAGAATCCCTGTGTTAATGTCCTAACCCCCGAGTTCTTCAAAAATGTGACCTGAATTGAAGACTGGGTCTTAACAATCAAATTAAAATGAGGTCATTAACAGTGGGCTCTAATCCAATGAGCAGTGTCCTTAAATCAAGGGGAAATTTGGGTACATTTGCATAGATTCAAACAGATGCAGGGAGAATGACCATCTGCCAACCAAGGAGAAAGGCATGGAACAGACTCCTGCCCTCATAACCCCTGGAAAGAACTGGCCCTTCTCACACCTTGCATTTGGATTTCAAGCCAGAACTGTGGAAGAGTGTATTCCTACTGTCTAAGCCACCAGGTCTGTGGTACTTTGTTACAGCCCTAATAACCAATAAACAAGGGCTGCCTCAAATTGTGCTTCCAGCAACATTATCTGAGATAACCCTTTCCAGTGGATACCGTTAATAGACACCGTTACTAGACACTGTTACTAGACACCGTTAATAGACACCACTAATAGACACTGTTAATAGACACCACTAATAGACATCGATGTTGAAACTCAGATAAATTCACAGCCCGCAAACATTTCATTTTAATTTGCATCTTGGCAAATTCATTCATATATTTTGCTCAGATTCATGCTGCTTATCAATTTACAGGATTTAAATTGGTTTTGCTGTCATTTGCATATGTATCTCAAAATAAAATTCTTTATAGATCTCTAACATTAAATTTTTAAACACACAGTAAAATTGGAGCTACAAATTAAAAAAGAATTCAAGTACATACCTCTTTTCTGTAATGATTGGCAGCATCCAAATTATCCAAAATAATAGTGTCTCCTAACAGCATACCAAATACTAAAAAATTCAACAAACAAAATGTTAAAATTATGACATCTTTTTTGGTCATACTAAAATATTAACACTGACTTCTGCTGGTGAGCATGCTGTTGCATACCCAGAAGTTGAAATACAATGACTGCACATGAAACATTTGAAAAAAAATAAAGTAAAATAACATTAAAAAAAAATTTTAACATATATTATTATACAGTTTTCTTAGAAATAATGCTAACATAGGAATTTTATTCAATACTTTCCTCTAATAGGAAAAATAAGAGAAGTAACAATACAACTTATCATTTATAAACTAAATAAGAACATAGTTTTTCATAATCAGGAATTAAGTATCTGAATCACAAGCATAATATCTGTATAAACAATGTCACAACTTCCTTTACCTGTTTCACAGTGTTCTACGTTATCTGGAAAAGTCAACAAGTCTCGGGCAAAGACAGGGTCTCCAATGGGTTTAAAATACAATTTTCCATTTCGGTAATGAGGTAGAGGTCTGAATTTAAAAAAGGTTTTAAACAAAATATGTAACTTTCATCAAAAAATACATATATGATGAAAAGCATATGAATACACTGATTATCTCTGTGATCACAACTCCCTATGCACAGGTAATACTCCTAAATGCTTAACTGTTATGCCTTTGGAAATGAAAACAATATTTACCATTAAAAAATACCTGCTTAGTTCTACCTGTCCTCAATTAGTTTGTAAAACTGATTTAAACTAAGCTTTGATTAGTTCTGACAAGGAAAGAAGAGATGCAGCCTCTCAAGCTGGCCCTAAACTAGGATGCCAATGATATGACTGTCTCATGTGGAGAGTGGCCCTAGAATGGCTGAGGGCATGGGCAAGGCCAAGGCTGAGAACATGGAAAAGCAGCAGCCCAGTACTCTGGGCTCTGTCCTCTGACACAGTGTACAGAATGAGCAATTGAAATCCAGGGATAACAATGAGATTCAAGAGATGGGGGCTGACTGAGGTGTCAGGGCTTTCCTGCCCACATAGGGGAGCTTTCCCCAAATTGTGCCGGTAGAAGTAGAGGATGGAGTGGCTTTAAGAGCTAGTTAACTTGGTCCCAGTAGGAGGCACAAGACCTGGAAGTGAGGATAACTAGTTTTTAGAGCAAGCTTTAGCCTTAAATACCAAATTCATACTTTCCCTAAATAAAGGATTCTTAATTTGATCCTCAGGGATAATGAAAAAACAAAAAAAACCAGAAGACCTCCTGAAGGGAAAATTACGTTCAGAAAAATTATTACTCTTTTCAACACAGTTACTATGATTTGATAGGACATCCCATGTTATTTAAAATGGGTATTGACAGAGCAGAGTGGGAGATTTCAGACAGATGTTCAAATTCCAGCTGTTTCCTTGATTTATGTTTAGATTACAAAGTGAAATAAAATGTTAGTTTAATGACACAGTAAGCTATTAATTTAGTTTCCATTCTCCTTCAAGTCCCATTCCTACTCAACTGTAGGCCTTGCAAAACTTTGTTTAGGAATCTGATAAAATTTTTGGTCAATATTCTGTTATATATACATATTTTTTGCTTTGCTATCACCATTTTGCTTGAGTCTTTTAAGGCAGATTTTTTAAAAAAGTCAAAACTAGAGTACACATAAAATACTTAAATGGTAACTGGTTTGCATGGTTATTCCGAAAAAGATATTTTGAAAAGTAAATGGGAAAACAATTTGAGAAAACAGATTTATATTAAAACACAGATGTAACATCCTAACTAGATGGTCTCTTACATTTCAATTTTGCTAATGGCAGTTCCAATAGAGACCTTCTCTACCTAAATGATGGCTGTTTATTTTTATAGGACTTACAACAGGACAAAGGACATTGATCTATACTCTTATTCCAAATAAAGGAGTTCTATAGTCTGTTAATGATAATGACATCTCACCATCCTTCCTGTATGTGTATCTGTCATATAAACAAATAACATTTAACTGGCAAATTAAACCCGGCCAGCATATGTGATGAAATACACTGTAACACTGATCTTAATGAAGATCGTATTTGTGAGGAAGACAAAAAATAATGTAGATAATGTGAGTCACTTCTCTGTTTTAGGCACCTTTCAGAGAAATTTTAAAATTCTACGATTTGATAAAAAAATAGAACAGGTATTTTTTTTTAATCACTACTTGCATTTTTTTCTAACCTTTTCCAATCTGGAAGAGT
Organism: Neotragus pygmaeus; assembly: GCA_006410875.1. NCBI lineage: Eukaryota > Metazoa > Chordata > Mammalia > Artiodactyla > Bovidae > Neotragus > Neotragus pygmaeus. The sequence goes on along the minus strand of SJYV01035353.1, from coordinate 627,635 downwards.
CTTCTTATAAATAGAATCGAGGGGCAACACCTGCTGACGACCCTGGGTCTCATCATAAATTCGGCGCGCAGCATCGGTGGTCAGGGTGACCACACAGTCCATGTCACTTGCCAGATGCCAGGAGATAACCATTGCAGCTCTGTCATCTTCTATCTGTGCCAGGTGTGCAATCTAGAAGCCATTTTAAAGAATCAAGTTAAAAGACTTCTAAATACATTAAATATTTTAAATGAAGTCACTCAGTCGTGTCCGACTCTTTGTGATCCCATGGACTGTAGCCTACCAGGCTCCTCAGTCCATGGGATTTTCCAGGCATGAATACTGGAGTGGGTTGCCACTGCCTTCTCCAGCGGATCTTCCCGACCCAGGGATCAAACCCGGGTCTTCCGCATTGTAGGCAGATGCTTTACTGTTCGAGCTACCAGGGGTGATACCAAATACCAAACATTTCAAAAGTCAACATCTAAACAGCAAAAATACTTTTCTTTTGGGAAACATTCATATGAATTAACAAAAAATTCTCAAAACTGTAAAAGCTTACTGGCTTAAATATTTTAAACAGTCTCTTATGCTATTTAATTTCAAAAAACTATTTTACAGATTAAACTATAGCAAAATTTGCCAATAACCAAATAAAAATATTTGGCATATTATCAGTTAGGTGATGTACCTTTTTTTCCACATTCATTTCTCTACTACTGGGTGTGTCAATTGTTAAAGCATAAAACACACTTAAACCTAAATATAGCTATACCCTTCTAAGTAGATCATTTATGACAATGATTTTTTAGAAAATAAATCTAAATATCACAAATAAGAATCATTTCTTCCATTTTTATAAATTCTGTAGAGCTCAGAATTAATAGCCACTCCCCTGTTTACAAAAACAGTTGACCACCAAACAACTGTATGGAGGTTATGTATGGTGGGTACGGTTATGTATGGAGGGTAAGGGCCACCGACCCTTTGATCAACTGGGAATCTGTATGTAACTTCACAGTGGGTCATCCATACCTAGTTTTACATCCAAGGATTTAACCATTAGGCAGTACTGTAGTTGGTATTTAGTTTAAATAGTCTTTTAAAAAAGTCTGTGTGTAAGTGGACCCTCACAGTTCAAACCTTTGCTACTGAAGGGTCAACTGTACAACCATCCATCTGTATCCATAGGGAACTGGTTCCAGGAATCCCCTTAGATACTAAAATCTGTGGATTCTTAAATCATTTATATAAAATATCACAGTATTTGCATATAACATTAAGTGTATTTTAAACTATTTCTAGATTACTTATTGGAGAAGGCAATGGCACCCCACTCCAGTACTCTTGCCTAGAAAATCCCATGGACAGAGGAGCCTGGTGGGCCGCAGTCCATGGGGTTGCGACTGAGCAACTTCACTTTCACTTTTCACTTTCATGCATTGGAGAAGGAAATGGCAACCCACTCCAGTGTTCTTGCCTGGAGAATCCCAGGGACGGGGGAGCCTGGTGGGCTGCCGTCTATGGGGTCACAGAGAGTCAAATACGACTAAAGCGACTTAGCAGCAGTAGCAACAGGTTACTTATAATACCTGATACAATACAAATGCTATATAAATAGTTGCCAGCATGTGCATGTGACAAACTCAAGTTTTGCTTTCNCTATTTAATTTCAAAAAACTATTTTACAGATTAAACTATAGCAAAATTTGCCAATAACCAAATAAAAATATTTGGCATATTATCAGTTAGGTGATGTACCTTTTTTCCACATTCATTTCTCTACTACTGGGTGTGTCAATTGTTAAAGCATAAAACACACTTAAACCTAAATATAGCTATACCCTTCTAAGTAGATCATTTATGACAATGATTTTTTAGAAAATAAATCTAAATATCACAAATAAGAATCATTTCTTCCATTTTTATAAATTCTGTAGAGCTCAGAATTAATAGCCACTCCCCTGTTTACAAAAACAGTTGACCACCAAACAACTGTATGGAGGTTATGTATGGTGGGTACGGTTATGTATGGAGGGTAAGGGCCACCGACCCTTTGATCAACTGGGAATCTGTATGTAACTTCACAGTGGGTCATCCATACCTAGTTTTACATCCAAGGATTTAACCATTAGGCAGTACTGTAGTTGGTATTTAGTTTAAATAGTCTTTTAAAAAAGTCTGTGTGTAAGTGGACCCTCACAGTTCAAACCTTTGCTACTGAAGGGTCAACTGTACAACCATCCATCTGTATCCATAGGGAACTGGTTCCAGGAATCCCCTTAGATACTAAAATCTGTGGATTCTTAAATCATTTATATAAAATATCACAGTATTTGCATATAACATTAAGTGTATTTTAAACTATTTCTAGATTACTTATTGGAGAAGGCAATGGCACCCCACTCCAGTACTCTTGCCTAGAAAATCCCATGGACAGAGGAGCCTGGTGGGCCGCAGTCCATGGGGTTGCGACTGAGCAACTTCACTTTCACTTTTCACTTTCATGCATTGGAGAAGGAAATGGCAACCCACTCCAGTGTTCTTGCCTGGAGAATCCCAGGGACGGGGGAGCCTGGTGGGCTGCCGTCTATGGGGTTGCAGAGAGTCAAATACGACTAAAGCGACTTAGCAGCAGTAGCAACAGGTTACTTATAATACCTGATACAATACAAATGCTATATAAATAGTTGCCAGCATGTGCATGTGACAAACTCAAGTTTTGCTTTCTGGAACTTTCTAGAACTTCCCCCCTCAAATATTTCTCCTCTGCAGTTGATTAAATTCGAGGAATTAGAACCTGTGGATGCAGAGGACCCACTGGATTTTAGTCACAAGCGTGTTCAAAGTTTTCTTGCTCAAAGTCCAACATTGCTCAAAGCCTTACTCAAAGGCCGAATTTTTGTGGCTGATTTCAAGTCATTTATTACACTGGTATGGTTACATTTACCCTTTATTCTTACCTGATCTGGTGGCAAACACCTGCCCTAACAATGAGAATGTTGTGTCACTGTTAAAAATATCAGTGTCCACCCTGTAGAGCAATTCCCCCTTATCTGCAGCTTCTCTTTTCCCATTTTCAGTTACCCAATCAATGGCAGTCTGAAAACAATAAATGAAAATTTCAGAAGTAAACAGTTGATAGGTTTTAACTGCACACCATCTCAGCAATGTGATGAAATTTCACTCCATCCTGCCTGGGATCCCCAACCACTGATATCATCATGGCTCCACGACCCAGGATCACCCAAAGCCTACAGAAAACAAGACAATAAAATGTACTGCCTTGTAAAAGGTTGAAACACAAACCTTTCCCAAAACATCTCCACTGCCTTTAGTATAATTTGGAAGAGTACATGATCTTCTGGGTTTTTTCTTTAGTTCTTCCTGTTCTGATAGCTTTCTTTTCAAAAGTGCTTCAATGTGTGGCACCTGTAATTTATAGAATAATTAACTGCAAGGCCAATTACAATGACTCTTGTACAAGGTAGAGAAAATAGCAGAGAAAATCCAACAATTTGGACAACTCAAGTACACAAAAGTTACTACATGGCCATTCTTTTCTTTTGAGAATATGACCATAGAAATGTAAAGCACCAATCTCACTAATTCTTTTTTTCTTAGTTAATAATTATATGACCTATAATAAGACTTATGAGTTATACACATAAAGAATATAAGCTCTAAAAAATCTATTGTCTTTTGTCACTTTCTCTCATTTTCTTTGCCACCGATTATTACTTAAGCCACTTCAGTGCAATTTCTCAACTTGATGTATTATTAATATAACTTATTAATATCATTAGATCAGCAACACAAACTGCAATTTCTCTGAAAAGAGCACTCCATTATTGTTAGCCTACTTCAATGTCCAGTAAGTGACTGGATTATAATCCCCATATAGCTGAGGACCCCAAAACAATAGTGTCAACATTCCTAATAAAATATGGATTAAAAACAAATTATAGGCTAGAATTTAAAAAAAAGAACTTTCACATATACTTGGAAACTGTACCTGCTGTGTTGTAGAAATGTCAATATTGTGGTTTTTCAGTTCATTTCGCAACTGGGCCTCTTTTAATTTTGCTTCTTCAACTTGGCCTAAAATTAAAAACAAAAACTATCAATTTTTGATAGCTCCTATAGTAGTTTTTGGAAAATGTTTCCAATCCCTTGTTTTTTTCCTTTTAATGATTGATGCTAAAATGAAAAATGATAACCATTATAGAAATTTTAAATAAATTAAAAATCTAAAATTAACGTTCACATCTAATATACAAAAAGAAACACAAAATGAATGCAACTGGAGGTATTATAAACTGCAAACTACAAGTAATCATGGATAAGTTATTTAATTCTAATCCACATGCATATATGTAACATATACATAATTACATATGGTTATTCTAAGAAAATAAGACTTTTTAAAGAACAATTTTTAGTACTACAAGTTATGTATTATTTCATTACTTAGTTGATATTGTCCTCTAAATATCCCTGATATGTGAAAAAATTTGACAAATGGAGAGCAATGATAGTGCACACACAACTCAGCAAACACCCTAACAGTACAGACATTATTAAAAACTGTAGCAAATACGCCATGTATTTATTAAAAAATAAATTAGCTATTTCTCTGCTGCATATGTTACTGCTGCATAAATTACACATCACTTTTTCAGTTATATTGTCATCTAGTATCTTTTGCCAAATGCTAAAGCTAATCATAAACCTTATTATGTCAAAACCCTTACATTTATATAGATTCAGATTCCTAATAAAAATTGTAGAATTTTGTAGGTAAGCAAGATATACATTTATTTAAAGACAAGAACACTTCACCTTAAGACTGAATGATGAGTCATATGAATCACTGCTGCTACCTTTCTGCTGCACCCTGCAGCTCACTCCTAAGTCCAGGGGAAGCAGACAATGTTTGGGTCCCATAGACTCAACCTTCTATCTCACCATTACCCAAAGCATCATTTTCTAGCACTTCTGAACACAAAATGACTTACACTTCATCTCATCAAGAAGCTGTTTGCTGGTATCAAATAAAGTTCTGTACACTGTAATAGACTTGGATAATTGGTCCTTTTCTTTTGTAAGTGCTGCCATTTGTTGCTGCTTCTTAACATCTAAGAAAAAACATTCAGATAACTTATTTCAATTTTTAAATTGTGATTTTTCCAAAATGTCATCACAAGATTAGATAATTAGTAAGCACCATTTAATGCAAAGCAAAACAGTTATTCAAAGTACAACAAACTCAAGAGTTTATCCTCTAGTTTCCTAGAAACTTACCATTGTAAAACATAAATGGCAGAATATATGATTCTAATGATCTTGATAAAGCTGGCAGCCGAGGCTCAAACACAATAAAATACTCAGTACTATCCCTTCCAGGACTATTCTCTGCTAGCACTAGACTCTGTATAAAGAAAAGAGCAGTAAGGAAAAACCAGTTTTGAAAAGGTATTTGTAAATATACAAATGTTATATATCTCATTGTGCTCTGTTTTCAAGTAAGTGGTAAATTTAAAAGGCAAAACTGACTGACCTGTGAAGTTTATTAAGCATTCATTCAAACATCAGCAGCACCGTCCAAGACATAAAACTCTTTGGTATTGGTTTGAAAGCCAAATTATCTTATCAACAAATAGCTTATGCCAAAATTATATACAATAGACTACGAGAAAAAGTATATTCCAGACCAGAAATAACAATGGCTTCTTATATCTTGACCAGAAATGGCTTGATTTCGATCTTTAAGTTGACGCAGTGTGAAACAACTGATGGTGTGAAAGTTATAAAAATAATCACAAAGAAGTTCACAAAGCCCAGTGCTGAGTTTAAGTTACAGCTGTTACCATGGAAGCAGACCCATCAGTCCCAGGTGACCAAACAAGAGGTCCTGAAAAGCTCTAAAGATTTGGGCTTTTTTATGTATTTTTCTTCATAAATGCACACACACAAAAACTTCTGATATGTTTTACAGCATATAGCTAGTAAATAATGCAATACAAAGATCTATATCCTAAATAATCTTTTCAGTCTTACATGGAAACAATGGGTACTAGCTGTTTTGTTTTTTAGACCATAGTAATCAAGTTCAGAGAAATAAAATTTTTAAAAATCTGAATCAACAGAACACCATAGAATAATCTACAAAATAATAAAATAAGTCTATCATTAAACCAATGCCCAATCCCACTTGGTTTCTGAAAGCTGTTTTCAATGTACTTATATGAATATAACTGCTTACACTTAAAATATAACAAACTTTACTGTAGCAATTTGCTTTCAGCACTAATTTTGTTCTGTCAATCAATTCAAGTAAATGTTTACTTACCAATTTTTACATTTATGCATAGTATAGATATAATTTCTTTCACTGGGTGATGAACATTTTAGTAAAAAAATGTTAGCTAGTACTTATAATACAGCAAAGAAAGAATCTTTATATACCTCTTGGTGTGTTCTCTAGACTAGCCAGAGAAATATAATGACTTGTTAAAATTTATTTTAATAGGGAGTATCAAATTTCTCTTGAAAATGTTTACATCAATTTATCCTCTCATCATTAGTGTGTAATATCCAGTTCCCCTGATGCTTGGCTAACATTTATTATCAATCAAGCATTTTCTTTTTCTAAAAAATGTATTAAAAACAACCAGTCATTACTGTTTTAACTAGCATTTCCCAGATTGCTACTTAAGTCACTCTTCTTGTTCACTAGTTATTTATAGCTTCTCTTCCACTAACTGCCTGTTTATATTCATTATCTTTTATTTTTCTACTAAATTGTCTTTTTTCTTATTAATTTGCAGAAGTTCTTCAGAATATTTTAAAAACATGTTCAATATACTGTACTAATATATTATTGTACCAAAATATTATCAATCCTCTATTTATATAGTTAAATATAAAATCTTATCCTTGGTGTCTTATTTAAGGAGGCCTTTCCTTTCTCAAAGTTTTACAGTTTGTAATCTATATGTTCAGTTTACCAAAATCCATGAAATAACAGAATTGAAGAGAACTGAAGAGTCCAAAACTGGATTCATAAACAAATGGCAACTTGAAATGCAAGCGTGGACAAATACATAGCAGAGTAAAATGTAGATCAAGGCAGCATGATAAAGAATTTGAATAACACAATTATCAAACATGAATAATTATAACTTTAGATTAAAGCTTTAAAGAAAGCAGTACACATTCTTTTCTAGCAAACGGGAATATTTACAAATGACTGTTATAGACCCAGTGTCTCTTAAATGTCCCTAATGACAAGAATCAGCTGCACAGATCAGATCAGATTCCACAGCCCTGCCCCAGACCTATCAAATTAATACATAGTCAGGAGCCAAGTAGGACCTGAGAGATTTCTGCTTCTTCAACGTGATACTAGGAACCTCTAGTGGAAATTCACATGCATGACATGAAGCTGACAGAACATGTAGCTGTGGGAGAATAGTTTATGTCATCGTCCCAACCTCAGAAATGAGTACAGCAGGGTAACCAAATGCCTGTAACCGTGGCCAAGGAACAGGACAGAGGTAACCTGGATACAGGGAGTGGGCACCTGTGTTCTTCCAATACAAACCGTCTCTGCATGTTCAAAATGTCTTCCCCACACTGCTCTGTTTTTCAACTTGTGGTTTCATCACTTAATCTTTGTTAGAGTATAAGAAAATTTCACTTTATCCTCAACCATAATAAAAATAAAAGAACAAGGGTAAATATAGGTAGCAACTGACACTTGCCCTCAATGTCAAGGAATGAAAAGCAGAGGCATGGATACAGCTGACTGGAAAATCCTACTACCTGAAGAGAATCTTGGCCCAGTACTGCCAAGTCTTTCGAATTCTCCAAATACCAGGAACCTAGAGATGTTCAGTTTGTTCGCTGGTCTGGCAAAGACCATTACAGCATTACAGAAAAAAATCTATTTTCTGAAAATTCACGAATTTTTAAAGTGTTGAAAACTAATTAAAATGGAAATGCTGTGTTGGTCACTCTTTGCCAGACCAACCAAGAAGTCAAACTGTAGGCCAGGTGCAAGATTACAGATTCCCCAATTGCAAACCTAATATTGTTAAAACAATGTGAAGAAAGCTGATGGAAACATTGCTGATTTTCACTTCAGGATTGATCGAATAAATTATAACCATCAACACAACAATGTAGATTTATTCTTGAGATACAGATATATGTATGGATGTCAGAGTTGGACCATAAAGAAAGCTGAGCACCAAAGAATTGATGGTTTTAAACTGTGGTGCTGGAGAAGACTCTTGAGAGTCTCCTTAGACTGCAAGGAGATTAAACCAGTCAAGTGTAAAGGAAATCAGTCCTGAATAGTCACTGGAAGGACTGATGGTGAAGCACCAAGACTTTGGTCACCTGATGGGAAGAACTGACTCACTGTAAAAGATCCTGATGCTGGGAAAGATTGAAGGCAGGAGGAGAAGGGGATGACAGAGGACTGGATGGCATCACCAACTTGATGAACATGAGTTTGAAAAAGCTCCGGGAGCTGGTGATGGACAGGGAAACTTGGCATGCTGCAGACCATGGGGTCGCAAACAGTCAGACACAAGTGAGCGACTGAACTGAACTAACAGATATATAGTAAGGATGTGCGAAATGAGAAAAGATTTCATTAAAGTGGAGTTCTATTACATTAATGAAACTTTACACCCTCCTCTATGTCTACATAAATCACATTCATAGGACATCCATGTGTATGTTAGTGTATATACAGAAAAGTGTCAAAGGTTATACACTGAATTGCTAATCATCAGCATCTATGAATGGTGATAGTACAGTGATTATTTTTTTATGTTCTCTCACTGGGTATGCTTTATATAAGCAAAGCTATTTCCATTTTGGAAAAAAAAAAATGACAAAGATAAGCTAGTTTTACTAAACTTTTCTAGATATGTGTACATTTTACCTGGGCTATGTTTGATTCTATTTCTATCCACGGGATGCTGGCTTTTCAATGAAACATGATTATACTGTCACTGAAGTTAAAACAATCCAGTCACAGAAAACAGTCATCCACAGGGGAAAAGAAAAATAGGGTCTTTCTAACAGTAACAATGATAGTGGGTTCAATGTATAATAGCTCAGAACAAAAATCAAAATATCTTAGCTGACTTTCCAATTTAATGCTATAATTAGAATATCATCATAGCTATACATACAAAAGAACAAGTATAACAATATTGTGGTTTAAACTATTAAAAACCAAAACCTTATCTACTAGAAGACAAAAATATTACCGTGATTTCAGCTGAACCTTTCACAAAGGGAAATTCAAGTGTTCTAATTTTCCCATTAAAGACAGGTATATCATCTTCCTCATTAGAACCTTTGATGGTAGCCATTACAGTGCCAACCAAATCAACTCCAGTATGATTGTTGTAGTCATCCTTAAACAATGGAAAGATTCAGAAAACTAATTAAAAGAAGCAGAAAAAAGATCAAACCAGAGAAGGACATGTGAAAATCAGAAATATGACCTATTTATAAAGCTCCAAATATTAAATCACCCTGATCCTTCTTACTCCAAACACAGAATTCAGATCTCAGAGTAAGAGCTCTACAAGCAGGAAATAATCCCAGAAACGATAAAAGAACCAAAAGTTTCCACCTAATACAATGGCTCCCAACTTTACTAAAAGGACTCACATTTTAAAAAGTGTTATGTACCTTCAGCATCTACTTAAGATTGAGGGAAAACTAGTTTAAGAAACAGTTAAGTTTCATGGTCTAAAAATAAGAAAACACACTGAAGGCGTTAACAACCCTATTTGCCAAGTTTTTCAAAAAATAAAGTCCCACTAGTGTTATTTTATATATTGTTATTAATATTCTTAGCAGCCCTATTTTTGCTTACCCTCTCGGTAACCAGAAAGTTTTAAGGAGCTCATTATGATCAGTCATGATGGCAAATCTCTTCAAAATACATACTTAATTACTTCCTGCCCCTCATTGAAATGGACACTGAAGAACTGACTTAACACATTCATAATGCTTACATGAAAGAGTGGATTAAAGACATACGTTAGTAAAGGTGGGCAGATTTCTGCATTTTTTAATCACTTCTACTTAGTATATCTGGATTTATTTTATATATAATTGAATTCATTCTCTATTTGTATTTAAGTATAAAGATACTGATAAGCCTTTTATTAACTTGCATAAATTTTTCCTATAAAATTAAATAGAATAATTCAGATAGGATTCTATAGTAACTATCTTGCACCTTGAAACTAGGAATAATTTTTGTTACCCTTGGTAATTTGGAAGTAAATAAACATTACCGTGATATGAAGATACAAATCTTTGACCAGGGTTCTACTGGCAACTGAGCGAACATTTGAAACGGCTGGTGTAGCTGGCTGAATTTCAGGAACTAACTTCACAGGCTGATTAGGTAGAACATCCACTATAATCTAAGAAAAGGAGCATTCTAATTAACAACACATTAATGGTTTAGTATTTAAAGATGAAGAAACAGAGCATATCCTAAGTGAAATGAAATACTACCTTCCAAAATATATTTCCATCAAATTCTTAAAACCAATCAACTTTTTAAAACTGAAAATAAAAGCCGTAACATTAATTTTTGAATAACCATCTAAAAACAAATTTAGAAACACTTAACAATACATGTAATTGTTAAAAAAAATTAGTGCACTAACAATAATGAATGCAAATGAGGTATGTTAAAACTACCTTAAAACTTCATTATCTAGAATCTATTTCATTACCTAGAAATGTTATTAACTGAAATATTTTCACATATAACTGACAGGAGCAACCATGACCATGATATAGATGAATATATTTACTAATCAAGTCCTCAATATAAACAGGGATAAAAAAGAAACTTCCATATCTGGTCAAGTTTAATCAACATAATTTAAGTATATATTATTCTAAAATTCCTGAAGATGGCATTTATACCTTTCATCCAATAATCAAATCACTTTTAAACAAAACACTTCAAACACTTCATCCCTCAACCAAGTAAGAAAATGTGAAGGTAACTAAAGCTAACTGCCATGCATAGAAAGAGTAAACAAACCTGCTCACTGTTAAGAATATTTGCTTTATCCTTCGTAAAACCAAACTGGATACAGTATGTCCCCACCTTGTTAGGAATTGCTTTATCCCTAAGAAGAATGAGATAAGATCACTGGTAACTTTTAAATAAACGGGAAAGAAATTCAAAGCATTAACATTTCTTTTCCTTCCATGAAAAGTAAATGAGTAAGAGAGTTACTTTACTACATTCAAATTCATTCATCAAATACTTCCTGCAACACGAAGCTTAATATCAGTCCCTCTTATCTAGACATTCTATCACAAAATATCTAGGACAAAAACTCTGGAAGTGGTAAAAATTGAATATAAAGTTGATAAAGTAGTAAACACAATAAACGCTGAATTATATATCAAATGAATTTAGCTTCATTTCCACACAAATTTCCATCTCAGTTTTATATTTCAAGTTTATAAACTATCCAACTGGTCTTATGCTGCTTTGTTTTCCATTTATATGTTCTAAATAAATAACTATGTAACTATATATATATATATAATATTTATTGTAACTAAATTACCAATAAGGAACTTAGTAAGAGGGAGACTTGCTATTTTGGCCACAAATACAATTGAATACATAAATGATGGAGCAGCCAAATAAATAAAATTTAGGAGTAAAACAACTATATACTTGTATCTATCTATCCATATATATATATATATATAAGGAAAAGTAACACCTACTGCCTCCACAGATGATGAAAACTAATATCATTCATGATAAATAGAAGTTCTTTTAGTAATGATTACAAATTAACAATCTGATAACGATACCTACCCAAAATAAAGACCCTAAAGCAAACATCATAGTTATAAGTAAAATGCTGAAATGTCCCTTTTGGACTGGGAATGATTTTAGAATAATCACTCTCATTGTATCCATTCAACATTTGACTCTAAGTCCTAGCCAGTGAGGTACAGCAAGGAAAAGAAATAAAACAACTAAGGATTAGAAAGCAATAAACCTATCATTATTCACAGAGATGAGTGTATAAATACCTAAAACTTCATTTTTGCTACTGGTCTGTAATAAGATAACAAAACTCAAAACAGTTAGATACATATATAGTAACATGTATCTATAAGTGCACACTGAAAGGACTCAATTCCAGTGTGATTACATTATTAGATTCAAATGTGTAATTTTCAATAACAAAAACCCCAGAAGGCAAACAAACAGTAAAGTATGGGAAAAATAAGTCAATCAAAACTGTCCCTGAAAAACATAAGGAGGCTGATATACTAGACAAGGACTTTAAAACAAGTGTTACAAAGATTCTCAAAGAATTAAAAGAATATGTGAAAAAAGTCAAGAAAGTATGTACAGAAAAAGACAAAAATATCAATTAAAGAAAAAACTTGAAACCAAAAGCAAGTTCTGCAGCTGAAACGCCTACAATAACTGAAGTGAAAATTTCACTACAGGTATTCAAAGGCAGATTCAAGTACACAGAAGAATTAACGAACTTGAAGATAAGACAGTGGAAATTATACAGTCTGAGGAACAGGAAGAAAAAAGATAGAAGGAAAGTGAACAGAGTTAAGGGGCCTGAGATACATCAAGTGGACCAACATACACACTGTGGGAATTCAAGGAGAAAAAAGGGAAAAGTATGGCAGGAATAATTTTTGAAAAATGGCTGGAAATTTCCCTAGTTTGATGAAAGATATTTATATATATATATATATATATATATCCCAGATGATCAAGGAATTCCAAGTAAGATAAAGCTCAAAGAGACCAACACCAAGACCCACTAACACAAACTTTCATAGGACAAAGAAAAAGAATATTAGCAGCAGCAAGAGGAAAACAAATCATTACATTCAAGGTATCCTCAACAAGGTAATTTCTTAACAGTAAGTTTGGAAGTCAGAAGGCCAATGTTCTAAGTGTTAAAAGAAACTGTCAACCAAGAATGTTACTTCTAGCAAAACTGTTCCTCAAAAGTTGAGGGAGAAGTTAAAACATTCTCAGAAAGGAATTCCCTGGTTGGCCAGTGGTTAGGACTCAGTGATTTCACTGCAGGGAGGTGGGGGACCGGGGTGGGGGTCGGAGGGCAGGGTTTGATCCCCGGTTGTGGAACTAAGATCCTGCATGCCATGCAGCATGGCAACATTCTCATATAAACAAAAGCTAAGAGAGTTCATTACCACTACACCTGGCCAAGAAGAAATGGTCAAGGGAGTCCTACAAGGTAAAACGAAATAATAATAGATAGTAACTTGAAGCTATGTGGGAAAATAGGGATCTCAACAAAGTTAAACACACAGGTAATTGTGAATGCTGGTACTATTGTAACAACAATTTGTACCTTTTGTTTTCTATTTGGCTTAATAAACTAATACATTTAATGAAATGAAGCAATTATTAGTTCAAAAGGCAAAAAGACATTTCTAATAAATGAAACCTTAGACATCATGTATCCAAAATCATTTACAGATTTCAAAGTACAGAAGAAAGAAGTATCACTTAAAGTCACATAGTTTGTAAGATCTTAAGTTTAGAATTATAGAAATCTCCCATATAATAAAATATTATAAATGTTCTGACAACAGAATTCTTCTGATGTTTCTGACAGTTCTGAAAACAAATATATCTATTACAACAATCTTTCCCCAAATCATTTTGCAAATTTTGTAGATAAAATATTTTCTATTTGATCATAAATTATTTCTCCTTAGCTAAACAGGCACATGTTGCCAATACTGATTAACTCTGTAACAAAATATGCATTAAAATATGAAATGATTTGAGAAATACCTGAAGTAGAAGCAGCCATCTTCTTTGTCATTATCCTTTATTTTATTACAACTAAATATATCTGCCTAGAAGGGAAAGTGGGAAAGGAGAAGAGAGAAATCACAAACATTTAGCATAGTATATTTAGGACAGAAACTTACTTTACCAAGTGTGAATCCAGATCACATGTATATTGATAAATACAAATACATGTCGACATATATATATCTTTATCATGTGTGCGTGACACAAAAGTGAGATGAGTCACAGTGGAAAGATATACCATTAATTATTAAAGGACATATAACAGATCTTAATGGTGGTGACATAATTTCAAGGTAATAGCAGCTTGGTGGGACTGATGGTATAAATTAAGGAAGCTAGTTTCCTAAACAGATGACTAACTGAAACATAAATCCTAAAAGGCATTATTAAATCAGGACCCCAGATATAGTTTGGTTTTTATTTTCCACTGTGAGGTCTGTTTCAGTTTGGCACTGTCTGGCATGGTAGCCCATAGCGCCCACTGAGCACCTGAAACGTGACTGGCTCAGACTGAGGGATAAGCATAAAACACAGCAAATTTCAAAGACGTGGGAAGATATAAGCATGCAAAACATCATTATTAAAATGATGATGTTTTTAAAATGCTGAGTACATGGTGAAATGGTAACTTTGTAATATATTCGTTTAAAACTGTATTAAAATTAATTTTATTTATTTCTTGTTAATGTGGCTACTAGCAGAATTTCAGTATCACATGCAAATTTCAGTATCACACGCAAACTTCAAAGACCTGGGAAGATGTGAGCATGCAAAACATCATTTATTAAAAAATAATGATGATTTAAAAACGCTGAGTACATGGTGAAATGGTAACTTTTTAACATATTAGTTTAAAACTATATTAAAATTAATTTTATTTATTTGTTGTTAATGTGGCTACTAGCAGAATTTAAGTATCACATGTGGTTAGTAATGTATTTCTATCGGATTGTGCAGCTTTAGACTCTCAAACCGTCTGTCCACTCTACTGCTCTGTACTCTAGCAATCACTTTTTTTTCTCTCACTTTCTATATTATCTCTTAATGATATGTAGTGGTTTTCTGTCTTGTGCTTCTGCTCTTTAGACTTACTTATGAAACATACCCTGGTATATTTTTTAAAAATCTAAGTGATGGAATGGGTTACTTCCTAGTTCTACAGGATATACACACTGTTATTTTTATATTAAACTACATTTAATTTTATGTTAAATCTAAGAGCTACTTTTAACTTCTAAAATGCTTTCTATGACTTACATTTGCTGGCGGTCGGTTCCCACTGTTTGCCAGTTTCCACATTTTCATGGAAATACGTGCTGGATTAATATTTTTAATGATACTGTCATCTTCAGAAATAACAGTAATCATAAAATCTGTAATGGGGAGCATTAAAGAATTATTTTCTTTCTAGTTCAATTAGTGGATTTGGTTAAATAATTCTATGTCTTAAAGCACACATCTTCTTTAAATGTTAATAACAAAATTCTGATGAAGAAATATTCTTTGTCTTCCCCAACTGTCTAGAGAAGTATACAATCATAACAGGTACTGGATATAGACCAATAGTGCTAAACCTCCCACAGAAATCTAATAAATACATCTTTGATCCTTCAGTATTGTAAAAGATGATGATGTACAACTGTCATGCGTTTGTATAAACACATTATGTTCCTACTTCATGCCATAAATGATGCTATAGAGCGAGAAAAATAAAAAAACCACATCTTTGCCATTAATAGTCCTTTGGCTTATTTTCACAGTTTGCCAAGCAAGACCAAAAAGGTTAGACCGTGTTATCTGTTGCACAGGGAACTATATTTAATATCCTGTGATAAACCATAATAGAAAAGAATATGAAAAAGAATGTGTGTATGTATGTATAACTGAGCCGCTCTGCCGTACAGCAGTGATTAAGACAACACTGTAAGTCAACTGTACTTCAGTAAAAAATAAAAAGAAAAGTTAGACCAAGACTCAGCAATCTAGGTCAAATGGTTACAAATCTATATGCTTTATATAGTCTGTGAATACAGTGTTTACTTTCTTTTATGATTTTTCAATAGCATACCATAGTTAAACTAGTAATATTCCCTTATATTTATCATCTATAATATTCATTGGTCACCTATTTCAGTTTTTACACAGGAAACAGGACTTATCTTCTCAAACAGATTTAAAAGTTTATGTATATACATAATTATTTTAAAATATTGTTAAATTTCACTTTAAACTTTCTGGTCTGCTTCTTTCACTGCACAGGAATGCATGCATTCAAGAAAATCAAAGTCTTCAAGAAAATGACCTATGCAAAGCAAATATAATTGCCTATTGACTTAACAGCTGCCATATTACACAGGAATCATCTGCTTAGTTGACTGTCTCCTACATTAGGCTGAACTCAAACTGCCATGTTTATTACTGGAACTAAGAATCTAGCACAGTGGGTGGACATAGAAGGTATTCAGTAAATGTCTGCTGTTACAAAGTGTCTTTAATCATAAATTATGTGATGCATTTCTATCCAAATTAAGTTGAACAGTCCTCAATTTGGTTTAACAGTGCAACATATTTAGTGGAACACACCCTTGCAGCTCCTGCCACTCAGCAGTTCATACTTCTTTAGCAGAATCTCACAATTCAGTGACTGAATAAACACAAACTGAACTACTTTAATCTATCAGCTTATACATGAACTTTAAGTTCATTCTTGTCCATTAAAGCAATGTAGGATATAGAGGAGAGGGAAAATAAAGCTAAGTCAAATATACTTTCTCTGCCTTTTAAAAGTCCACAGCATGATTGCTTTTTTATCATGTTGAACACCTGGGATAAATAATTTATCCTATTAATCTAAGAGGCAAATTATCACCACAAATTTATTTTAAAACTGCATTACTCACCAGTGAAAATACCCCCTGCTAAAAAGGAAGCATCCTTGTCATATTTAACATTGAGACGAATGGGTTTTTCAGGGTCTGGAAGAATCATTAACTTAATTATGGGTCCTTCTATGTTATTCTTGTTATAAATGGCTTTAACCTGCATAATATGTTCTCCTCTAAAAAGAGAGAAAAAGGGAAAGGGAAGAGCGGGGTTCAAATTGTATTAGTTATAATTAAAAATTCTGAGACAATTTATACAAAGTTTAACTCATTTAGGAAACCTCTCTACTCCTGTTTCATTCCAACTGCTAACTAACACTAAATAGCGGCTATGTATTACTCTTAAATTCAAGTAATAATAAAAAATCAATCGCTATAATACCAATAACTATCAAACTTTCAGTGCTTACCTAGGGGCAAAAACACAGAGCACTCCAAAATTAGCCCTGCCCCTTTCATCAGTTTTATGCTGTTGGTTTGAAGGAGTGAGCTAAAAACAAAACAAAACGGTTAATTAGAAAATTCTATGAATCAAATTCTTTTCCTCTATTACTATTTAAAAAGCTACATTTGCACACACTCTAAAATCTAAAATTGTCTAATTTAAACTAGCTGAAATAATACGTTAATCACATAATACAAAGGATAACAATCATTCACATTGATCAGTTAAACTAGAACTTTGTGTATTTCAGTTATTAAGTTGCAGAATTCAGTGTTCACTCTTTCAATAACTCTGATATATCAAGTGAAGTTTGGTCACATAAATACAGAAGGTATATGCCCAAATCGGGGGATTGTGGGAGATAGTGCAGGAGAAATAAACATAAATGCACATACATAATTTTAGGTCAAGGCATAACATCATGTCTGTCATTAGTTACGTCAGCCTTCTCTTAACGTTTACACAGATGTGCTTCTTAAATCTTTGTTGCAATACTACCTTTGTAGTGATAATGAAGCTTTTACTTTCAAATGATTAAGAATCAGTGGCCACATTTCCTAATCACTTGCTGGAAGAATCTTTCAGTATTTTGCAGATGCTTCTCTAAAATCGAGGATCATACTCTTATTTGGGGTACAATATAATCATTATTTAACTCTCTTGGAAGCAAACACTAAGAACAAAAGTAAATTTGAAGACTGTAGTAGCAGAAAATCAGACTCTCTCCTAATCCTAATACTTAACTTCTGTTTAACAGAACCTAAAGATTAGGTAATTATGGTACATGCAAAAAAAAAAAAAAAAAAAAGCAATAGTTGGTGAGACACAAGTGAAAAAGAGTAATTCAACTGCTAAAATAAAACCCTGCATTTGTATCTGTCTCATTTACCTTCCAAACTATCCTCTCTCAACCTATCTTTTTCAGTCCTTTTTTCATCTGGGTCCTAAATCTTTACTGCTAAGCCACAAGTCAGTCTTCAATTTCAGGTTATATACCAGCAATACTGTAGTCCTTTTTGACAGGCCTAAGACTTTTGACCCTTTTTACTTTACCTTGAAAACTAGTCCATGTGGATGACAAGTCGTTCCTGGCACTTTAACCTCCTGTAGAGTTTTTATTTACTTTTTTGTTTTTTTAACTGCACACATGGCTTGTGGGATCTTAGTTCCCTGACCAAGGTGCACCCACGCCCCTTGCAATAGAAGCATGGAATCCCAACCACTGGACCACTAGGGAATACTCTTCTGTACAGCTTTTAAGATAAACAAGTTGAGCCCTATGAAATCCTTAACTAATGGATTAATTTCAAGAGAACTGTGGACTTACATAAAACAAACTGTTCATATCTACTAAAATTATAAAATCTCTGGAGGGATACTCAAGCCTGGCTGAATACAATTCCAAGGTCTCTTCTCTGTGCTGCCTGGCAACAACCTGGCTAGGACAAATGAGTTCCCTTCAACCAACAGGAAAAACTTGTCAAAATACAACCTTGCAAGGGCCTAACAGCACCTTTCCCTTTCCCTCGCAGGGGGACATCCAACTTTCTGCGAGACATTCAAAGTCTCCTCTAGATCCTAACCTGACTATTCCAATACTCGTGTTAACACCTGGTACCTAATCCTGGTACTAGACAGAATGTGGTCCACTGGACAAGAGAATGGCAAATCACTTCAGTATTCTTGCGTTGAGAACCCCATGAACAGTATGAAAAGGCAAAAAGATAGGACACTGAAAGATGAACTTCCCAGGTTGGTAGGTGCCCAATATGCTACTAGAGATCAGTGGAGAAATAACTCCAGAAAGAATGAAGGGATGGAGCCAAAGCAAAAACACCGCCCAGTTGAGGATGGGTCTGATGATAGAAGCAAAGTTCAATGCTGTAAAGAGCAATATTGCATAGGAATCTGGAATGTAAGGTCCATGAATCAAGGCAAATTGGAAGCGGTCAAACAGGAGATGGCAAGAGTGAACATCAACATTCTAGAAATCAGTGAACTAAGATGGAATGGAATGGGTGAATTTAATTCAGATGACCATTGTATCTACTAGACTATTCTATCTTCATCTAGAAATGGAGCAGCCGTCATAGTCAAGAAAAGAGTCCGAAATGCAGTTCTTGGATGCAATCTCAAAAACGACAGAATGATCTCTGTTCATTTCCAAGGCAAACCATTCACGTGATAATCCAAGTCTATGCCCCGACCAGCAACGCTGAAGAAGCTGAAGTCGAACGGTTCTACGAAGACCTACAAGACGTTCTAGAACTAATATCTCAAAAAGATGTCCTTTTCATTATAGAGGACTGGAATGCAAAAGTAGGAAGTCAAGAAACACCTGGAGTAACAGGCAAATTTGTTCTTAGAGTACAGAATGAAGTAGGGCAACGAGAACGTACTGGTCATAGCAAACACCCTCTTCCAACAANGTCTCCTTTCTGTTACCCAAATAGCCACATATGTGCCTACCCAACAAGCTCCTTCCCTGTTTGCCACATTTTTTACCTGCATGTTGAGATTACCAAGGGAATGTGCTTCAGATGAAAAGTACATTTTATGAAGATGTGGAAATAATCTTAAGAAACAATGGCACATTAAAATCAATATTTTAAAAAGACTTTAAAAACAGTGTTATTTAAAAACAAAAACTGGGAGGTTCTTTTTTTATGCAGAGACTAGGGGTAGACTACTATTGTTTCTATGAAAGTGAGTTAAAATGCTGCTGCTGCTGCTAAGTCACTTCAGTTGTGTCCAACTCTGTAAGACCCTGTAGACGGCAGCCCACCAGGCTCCCCCAACCCTGGGATTCTTCTGGCAAGGACACTGGAGTGGGTTGCCATTTCCTTCTCCAGTGCATGAAAGTGAAAAGTGAAAGTGAAAAGTGAAAGCGAAGTCGCTCAGTCGTGTGTGACCCTCAGCGACCCCATGGACTGCAGTCTTCCAGGCTCCTCCATCCATGGGATTTTCCAGGCAAGAGTACTGGAGTGGGGTGCCATTGCCTTCTCTGTGAGTCAAGATAGTACCTATCAATTGTAAAATGACAGTAGAAAGAAAGTCAACTTGACTGAAGAATGAGCCATGGAAGGAGACAGGTGTGCTGCAGCAGAATACTACTTAGGCACCCTAAGCAGACAGAGTCTAACTGCACAGTACAAAATGCTGACAGGTGGCATAGGATGGCAACTGAAAAATGACACTAGATTTGATCAGGTGGCAGAAGAATCCAAGAGGCCTGCCTGGGAATGAGACTGAAGAACATGAAAACAGACAGTATATATAACTCTTCCAAGGAGCTGTACTATAAAAAGGAGAAAAAGAGGGCAGTACTAGACGGACATGTTTCAGGGCCAATGGAAGCTGTGAGGTGAGAGGAGAAAGGGTACGGCAAGTTTATATGCTGATGGGAATCTAACACACAGGGAAAACAAGATGTAGGAAAACAGGTTATAATTTAGGAACAATTAGTTGAAAGAGGATGGGTGTCTATGCATAAAGTGACAGGAAGAAGAGACTGTTCGTGTACAACAGTGGTTACTATCTGACTTCATCTACACAGAGGGTGAAGCTAGACAAGAAAGCATCTGAAAGTCATAAATCAAACCTTATCTTTTACAGTGAACAAAACACCACTAGAAGTTCCTCAGCAGTGCTAAGATATTGTAGAAAGGCGTTCTGAAAACTGAAAAATAACAGCCTAGTAGGTTAGTGGAAACAAAAACTCCAGTTAGGAAGGGCAATGATGAGACTCCCATGATTATTCTGTTGGGTAAAAGGGATAATGGAGGCTCCAAAAGGAAGAAGAGGTTTAAAAACCACTAAATGCCCTAAATGGATTCAACTTTATTCGAGCCTTAGAATTCCTTTTGACCTGCTCTAGGCTGGCAGGTTCCTTGAAGGCTCAATTCCAACGTCTTTTCTCGAAAACCATCTTTAATCTCTCCAAGAAGAATACTTGTGTTTCCTTGCTTGCAGAAATCATTTCACCAGGATTCTCATTTTTCAAGCTAATCTCAAGTAACTGCACACCTGCACACTTTTACAACTAATGTTCTTCTAGGTATCCTATTTAATGCAGGGACTGAGCGCTAAGAACTTTTACTCAAACAGCTACATGAAAAATGACCTTTGCACACATGTCAGAACACTTAGGGATGAAACGGTATGCTGTGTAGGGTTTGCTTCAGAGAGACAGGCACGGGGGTTGGCGAATGCTGAGGCTGACTGCCAGGACCACGGGAGTACTCATTCTACTCGTGCTATTTCTGTGTTTGTTCAGAATTTTTGCCTATGTTTAAATTTTCATAATAAAAATTACTTCAATGCCTTTTACAATTTTTCATTGTAAATACTGCAATCAAATCTCTCATTTCTGTTTTTACCAAACTTTCTGTTATATATAATTTGAATGGAACAGGAAACAGTCATACCTGAAAAGTAGTTTTCAAATGTGAACTATCAAGTCCAATCCCAGCAATTCCCAATGAAGACAGAGAACTTGGTGAAAATGCTTGAATCTGATTCCCATACTGATCTGTAACAGTTATAACTAAAAAGGGAGAGGAAGTTTAATTTTACAGTATCTTAATTTAACATGATGCTGATGTCACATGTTTTACCATGAATATTTGAAGGAAACAATTTAGTGTTATGTAATAATCTGGATATAAGAAAAATATAACATATGAGTCACATTCACATATTTATTTTACGCTAACAAAAGTCAACATTCTTTTCAACTGTTTTCACAGTTAGGTCAGCATAGGGAAAGATAGGGAAAATGCTTCAACCTTTTCAACAGTGGATTTTAAACCATTAACTATATATAAATCCAAAGTTTTCCTTTCAGATTATGTATGCCAAAACATGAACATAAGGACATATTATAGAAGTGCTTTAAAGAAAGTAGGTCATACTAACCTATTTCTCCTTGAAGCTCTTGACCCATCTGTACTGTTTTTCCTCCTTTTAATTCACATTTTAGATGTTTAGGTTCATCTGGAAGTGGTCTGAAATTGATTAACAAATTAAAGGCCTTAATTACACTATTATTATAGAAAAAAGTTTCAACATGCTAAGGAGTCACATATGTAACGTTCATTTTCTTTAACTTAAAAACAGTATCACTATTCACCCAAAGGGAAATAGAGAAAAGATAGCTTGCAAAGACAGTAGAGAATACTGACCAAAAAAATAAATCCATGTTAGATCACAGTTATCTATCCTGGCTTAAAAGGAAATTATGACATGAAAGCACTGGAAAAAAAAAAAAGCAGATGGGTTGGTAAGAATGACTCATCAAGAGATCTGTCTCTGACTGAAGAGTGGTACATCTGATCATTTTATCTTAGACATGGAGCTATTCTAAGTGTTGGAATAGTATGGAAATGTGTACAGAATTAAAGTAGAAAAGGTTAATAAAAAAGAGGCAGCCAAGGAACTGACAAGCCAGAATGAAGGACAGGTCTTCTATAAAGTTTCCTCTTTTCTATCAGATAGACTCAGCTTTGAAAATCGCCACTAACTAATGAAAGAATTCCTTCTGAGCAACACACTGACTGATCACACTGCATCTTTTGTATTTCTCATGTCTTTGTCATTTTCTAGGAGTTTTCACTGTTGCTTGTCCTAGGGGGACATTCCTTTAACAAAAGTTCTAGTTCTGGCAGATACTAAAGGGGCAAGTTAAGTAGAGGCTGAGAGTGATATTAAGAATGAATCACTATCATCAGTGAAGCTTTATTCCAAAGACAACCTGTTTCCAAGAAGTTGTGGAAATTTCTACATTAAAAAATGACTTTGATATGTATGCTTTGGTGAAAAGCATTTTTGTCACCATATGCTGAATATCTCAAAACGTAATATGCTCACACACCTTACTGTAAATGCACTTTCCAAAGACACATGGTCGTCTTGGAATGAAACCTGGCAATAGCGCATGTCTTTCACAGATGTCGGCACTTGCACATCAGGAAGCAGACCCTGCAGCAAGTGCTCTTTGTTAATCTCAGGAGTCCAATTAACCTAGAAGGGAAATTATATACTTAAGAATCATATAAAGCTTACTCCAATGTCTTCCTACTGCCAGTTATCTTACCAGCCCATCCTCCCCAACTCTAAGGAAAAAGGCAGGCCCTTTATGACCATAAATGATGGTGGTTTATATATTACCGACAGAAAAAAGTTATCTTCTTCATTGTCTTCCCTCTTAATACTGCCACATCTTTCAATGCAATGAAATAAATATTCCTAAGTCATTCCTTTAGCACTTCGCCACAAGATTATTACTCTGGTCATTATAATTTAAAAAAATCATGGGAATCAAATCATGTGATCAATCCTGAGAAGTTATAGTCAATTGTTTTTGTTTTTTCAAAAAGAATCTTACTATTACAGGTTTTAAATGTGATATAAGTGGACCCTATTCAGCAAGGTGAGAAAAGTTAAATTCACTATATAATTACCATCCTGGCCACATCTTTATCTTAATCCACTCCCAAATGTTTTTAGCTCTAATTTTAACTTTACATCTCTTAAACTCCATTATTTTGTTATTTGATCCATTTTTTAAGTTGACTATTCCACTCCATTTTACTTTTAAACTTCCAATCCTTTCTATTTAAGACTTTTAGCTCAACTTTATGCTTTTAGCCTTTATAGCTGTGATTCTTAAATCACTGATATTTTAATATGTGATCCTAGTTTACACCGTTCTAACTTTCTTAATTACCTTATCTTTGTAAACCACTGTTTATTCTTTATATCTTTCTTCTTTTTTTAAATAGTGGAAGCAGCAAGCAGGAGTTGCACAAAATGGCTGTCTTCCCTCACCCTAGCTGTGCTGTCTGCTCAGAGGATTTCTGTTATCAGTTTGGGTTGACTTTCCTTGGTAATAGATAATTCTCTAAAGATTACACAGTCACTTTAAGTGTATACATTTAATAAAAGTATAAATATCCTTTATAGTCAATAAAGGTACATGTTTTAAAATATCTGGAACCCAAGAAAATATATCATGACTAGAATTGAGGAAAATGTGTCAAAAGCAGGCCATGAGCTTAGAGAATGGCAAAAAGAAGGTTATATACAGAAAGAAGCTCTCAAGTATATGTTTATTCTTAATCCTAGGAAGAAACTAAACTGTGGAGACATTATTATGAGAAAGCAAGGTATCAGTTCAGAAGCCAGGTTGCTAGTACCACTTTTAAACCACTTGCCTTCAGATCTGCTGAGAGAGAAAAATGGCTTGCCTCCCTTCCAAGCAGGATAAGGACTATTTCTCCCATAATCCTCCCTTCTCTTATGGAGGGGAAAAATAAACCGGCTGGCGCAAGGGCTTTTCCAAATATGACTTTAAAAATCATGTCAGCTGAACCCTGGTAAACAATTCTTACAAGATATCAGATCCTATATCTTGGAGACTCAGGATGTTTGCAGAATTTAACACTGTAAAAAGAGGAGAATTCTCTGGTGGTACAGTGGTCATCACTCTGCACTTTCACTGTCAAGAGCCTGGGTTCAATCCCTGGTTGAGGAACTAAGATCCTACAAGCTGTGCAGCATGGTGGGGAAAAAAAAAAAACAACACCACCATTTTAATTGGGTTCTGTTAGGTGAGCTGTTCAAGTTTCAGCATACAGATTCACCCTTTCAAAGTACAAACACTACATTTAGATGGCAGGTCTGAGGACATCTGAAGCTAGTGAGAACTGACAAAACCACTGTGTACAGGTAACAATTTTAGAGATGCTATACCAATTTCAAATGGCCAAATCAGGGGTCTGGTTTGTGGTTCACAATACTGTTTAGCGTTTGCCTTTAACAGACCTTTTCTTTAGTGTCTTCAGAAGAGCTACAAAAATACTGCTCTGGTCAAGTGGAGATCTTAATTGTGAACAGAAACACAGTTCATCAGAACTGGATTTCTGTTTAGGTGTCAAAATCATTTCTCTAAGCACAGATTTGACACATTCAATATTCCAATCTAGTGCATGATACCTACTTTAATTTTCTCTGCCAAAGCTGATGTTATATGGATTTCTCTTTCTCCTTCATCATACATTTGAAAAATAAGATTATGCATAACATCTCCTGCTATCCAGTTAACCTCGTCCTGATGTTTGATCTGGATGGCCTTCTGTCCCTCCACACTGAATATCTGTAATCTGGCAACGTGGCTACTGGGGAGCAACTTAATAGTCTTCTCCACTGGTGCTACATCTTTACAACTCTGGGAAGAGAGAAAAACACAAGTAACATACTGAATAAAAACATCTATACTGAAAACATCATTTTTCGCTTTTATGGTGAATCTTTCATATTACTTAGGAATTTATTTCCAATATTACGGGAGATCATCTTATATATTGTTAACAATTATAGGTTCTCTCATTAAGAGGACACTGTACTATTAGCAAGTCCATATTTTATACCATCAAGTTATAAATAATGAAAGTGGTCACACTGTTAAAACCTAAAACTAGCATGCTGCTGCTACTGCTGCTAAGTCGCTTCAATCGTGTCCAACTCTGTGCGACCCCATAGATGGCAGCCCACCAGGCTCCCTCGTCCCTGGGATTCTCCAAGCAAGAATAATGGAGTGGGTTGCCACTTCCTTCTCCTAAAATTAGCATATTTGGACTTAAAAGAACATTCCTCTTGGTAAATCTGCTTAAAAGTGTTGTAAACTTCTGCAAGTTTAATCATGTGACACAGATCTGGTGTCTGCATTTATTAATAAGAACAAAGGTATAATAAATTAAGAATGTTCTACAAAATCAGAGACAACTGCCATAAAATATATTACTTAAGGAGCTTCTAGAGCTTTTTAATTCATTTTTTATTGGGGTAAGTGGACAGAGTTGCTTGTAGCTAGATAAGGACTCTAGCTGCCAAGGTGAGCAGTTTGCAATTTGTCATAGGAACAGCAGTGTTTTAAGAATCAGCAGAGATGAGCTGGTATGCTACATAAATTGATTTTAGGCACACAAAATTAAAACACTACACAATCATCTCAGAATTTAGGTATAGTGAATTCCATAGAATACTAAAAATTCAAGTCTAAACCTAAAATACCTTTATAATCCTGCTTCTCTAATGTCTCCTTCCTCATCTACTTGAGGTAATTCTATCAAAGCCCATTCACACAAATAATGACACAGTCAAAATTACTACCTCACAGAGTATCAGGCAAATAACCCACCTGCTGCTATCATAAGCACATCTTATTTGCCTGACTCAAAATTAAGAGTCAGTGTTTTGTGATAATATTTTTAAACTGCATATTACAGAAATACTGTGGTCTTTAACTGTCTTGGACTCTTGGTTTTCAGCCTGCTGCTGCTCTGCAATATTTATATAATTGTATGTAAATATTCCCTTGCTTTCAAGCCCAGCTTTCTCCTTAACAACAAATATTTTCTTCCTGAATTGTCTTGATCTTTTGCAAGACAATATACTCAAAAACACATTGCTCACATTACTGAAACAAAGGAAATGCATAACAAATGTTTTAAGATTATCAAACAGAACTAGTTTCAAAAGAAAATAATTAGAATAAAGTCAAATCATCTCATTCTAATTTTAAACAATAGAAGTTTTTACCCTTTTGAGGCTCAGTTTATGTTAGCTGATGTATACTTAGATGGAAAAACATTGGTTCATCAACTGATTGGGTAATTCGCCATCTACCACAACATCAATCATGCAGAAATCACGTACAGGTATTTCACTTGCGTAAGTATCTGCTGTCTCATTTAGCAATCTTAGGAAAGCGGATGCTTCTATCACCTGCCTGCTCTCCTCTAGGCTGGCCTCGCCTTCAGCCATGATGAACACCTAGGAACAGGGGTGCTCCTGGCACGTTAACACTGCACTCTCTTTATAGGATAACACTAAGAAAAACCAGGTATTTATTTTAAATTATACATACATATTAAGTGTGCATATATCCTTCAATGGTGGTTCAACAGGGACATTTATTGAACTTTCTAAGAAATAGGTGTAAACTATAAGAAACAAACGAATAAAATAAAATGAATAATTGTTACACTCTAATAATAGGAAAAAAATAATTTTAGGAACATATAATCAATAATAGCTATAGATAATATAAAAGGTTTGAGTAAGAAATTTCTAATATCTGATACAAAGTGTTATTTACTATACCATTTCATTTTTGCCTTTTCTTCCCTCTGGCTAAAAGAATCACAAATATCTCATCTTAAAAAGTCAACTTTACATAAATATTATAAAACTATTAAAGAGTATTTGAATAAAAATTCAATACAATACCAATGAAAAACAATAACAACTTACAGGTATTTCAATTTTTGCTTTAAGTGTCTGGTCTTTTTTAATATTCTGAACTTGAATTGCTGGTCCTGATAAAATACTGGTTCCAGAACTACTGCAATCCACAACATAGATTGGAAGGTTTGGAGCACCTGAAAACTATTTGAAGCATACAAAATAATTTAAGATTCCAATCAAAGGCAACTGGTTACTCAATAACTTAAATTTTCAAATTATTTTTTTTTTAAACTTTATAATACCATATTGGTTTTGCCATACATTGACATGAATCTGCCACGGGTGTATACAAGCTCCCAATCCTGAATTCCCCTCCCACCCCGTATCATCTCTCTGGATCATCCCCGGGCAACAGCCCCAAACATCTTGTATCGTACATAGACTGGCGCTACGTTTCTTACAAGATAGTATACATGTTTCAATGCCATTCTCCCAAATCATCCCACCCTCGCCCTCTCCCTCAGAGTCCAACAGTCCATTTTATATATCTGTGTCTCTTTTGCTATCTCGCATACAAGGTCATTATTACCATCTTTCTAAATTCCATATATATGTTGTCAGTATACTGTATTGGTGTTTTTCTTTCTGGCTTACTTCACTAGGTATAATCAACTCCAGTTTCATCCATCTAATTGGAACTGACTCAAATGTATTCTTTATAATGGCTGAGTAATACTCCATTGTGTGTATATACCACAGCTTTATCAGTTCATCTGCTGATAGACTTCTAGGTTGTTTCCAAGTCCTAGGTATTATAAACAGTGCTGCAATGAACATTGGGATACATGTGTCTCTTTCAATTCTGGTTTCCTAGGTGTGATGCCCAGCAGTGGGATTGCTGGGTCATAAGGTAGTTCTATTTGCAATTTTTTAAGGAATCTCCACTNCTTACGCTCCACATCCAAACACTGGAGACCTTTCCTCCCTTACTCTCCACATGCAAAACATTTGTGTTTTATTTTTTATTCCATCAATGGGACTTTGCTGGTGCTCCAGGGGTTAAATATTTGCCTTGTAACACAAGCGATGCAGGTTTAATCCTTGTTCCGGGAAGGAAGACCTCATATGCCATGAAGCAGCTAAGCCTGTACTCTGCAACTCTAGAAAGCCTGGAACTGCCAATGCCCCAAGCCACAACTCAGAGTCCACGTGCCGCTACAAATGATGAGCTTGATGCCAAAGACCCAACACAGCCAAGGCAAATAAACAGTAACAAAATATCAGTTCAGTTCAGTTCAGTCCTGTCCAACCCTTTGCGACCCCATGGACCACAGAACNCTCAGAGTCCACGTGCCGCTACAAATGATGAGCTTGATGCCAAAGACCCAACACAGCCAAGGCAAATAAACAGTAACAAAATATCAGTTCAGTTCAGTTCAGTCCTGTCCAACCCTTTGCGACCCCATGGACCACAGAACACCAAGCTTCCTCAGTCCATGACTAAGTCCCAGAGTTTATTCACACTCATGTCCATCGAGTCAGTGATGCCATCCAACCATCTCGTCCTCTGTCGTCCCCTTCTCCTCCTGCCCTCGATCTTTCCCAGCATCAGGGTCTTTTCCAATGAGTCAGCTCTTCTCACCAAGTGGCCAAAATGTGGAGCTTCATGTTCAGCATCAGTCCTTCCAATGAACTCCCAGGACTGATCTCCTTTAGGATGTACTGGTTGGATCTCCTTTCTGTCCAAGAGTCCTCTCCAACACGAAAGTTCAAAAACATCAGTTCTTCAGTGATCAGCCAACTCTCAGTTTATAGTCCAACTCTCACATCCATACATGACTACTGGAAGAAACCATAGCTTTGACTATATGGACCTTTGCTGGCAAAGAAATATCTCTGCTTTTTAATATGTTGTCTAGGTTGGTCATGGCTTTTCTTCCGAGCAGGAAGCATCTTTTTATTTCATGGCTGCAGTCACCATCTGCAGTAATTTTGGAGCCCCCAAAATAAAGTCTGTTTTTCCACTGTTTCCCCATCTACTTTCCATTAAGTAATGGGACCAGATGCCATGATGTTAGTTTTCTGAATGTTGAGCTTTAAGCCAATGTCTTCACTCTCCTCTTTCACTTGCATCAAGAGGCTCTTTAGTTCTTCGCTTTCTGCCATAAGGGTGGTGTCATCTGCAGATCTGAGGTTATTGATATTTCTCCCGGCGATCTTGATTCCAGCCCGGCATTTTGCATGATGTAACAAAATATATGGAACAACGTTTCTTCCCCATCTCCACTGCCACCGTCATAGACACGCAGTGATCATTTCTCACGTGGACTTTGGCGTTCATCTTCTAAGCTAGCTCCCGCTTTTTAGTCTTGACTCTCCATGGTACTCCCAACAAGGCAGCTAAAGAGTTTCCTGAAGACACAACTCTCGTTATCATCCTCCTGCTAAACTTCTCTAAGAGGTCTCCTTCTGTTTCCACAATTAAAATCAAACCCTTCGTAGCCTGATTCCACTTTGATCCCCCTCCTTCTCGTGGGTGTTCCCCAATGCAACAGGGTGGAGGCATTTGCAGGCATTTCTTAGGCAATACATCTGACGTCTTTGTCCTGCTCGTTTCTTTTGACTGGAGGACCCCCTTCAGGGACATCATCCTGGCTTCCTTCCTCACCTCCTTCTTTTTTTAAAGGGCTATGTATTCAACTNTGGAGGCATTTGCAGGCATTTCTTAGGCAATACATCTGACGTCTTTGTCCTGCTCGTTTCTTTTGACTGGAGGACCCCCTTCAGGGACATCATCCTGGCTTCCTTCCTCACCTCCTTCTTTTTTTAAAGAGCTATGTATTCAACTTGCTTATGTGGCTGCACTGGGTCTCAGCTGAAGCACTTGGGATATTTCTATCCTCACTGAGGCATGTGAGGCATGATCCTGTTCCCTGATCAGGGATCAAACCTGGGCTCCCAGCAATGGACGCGCACACTCCAGGACCACCGGGGAACTCACAACCTCTTTCAATTGTTTACTCACACTCTCCCTTCTCAGTGATGTCCCTGTTGACTCCTTAACAGAAAAGCTCACTTTGTCCCTTTTTATTTTTCAAAGCACTCATCATGTACCCAAAGTGATATGCAACATATTTAATTCTAAAGGTTCTTTTCCATCCCCTGCACAGAATATAACTTTCATAAGGTAGGCAGTTTTGTCTATTATCTACATCAATGCGTCTACAATGATTAGAGCAAAACAGACACATGATAAGCATTAGCTGAAAGATAGAATCAACGGCAAAAATCAATTAGTAAAAGATCCTACATTGTGAGTACTGTTTGGAAGCTTAGATGCTGATACTGCTCTTGTTGTTCAGTCGCTCTGTCTGGTCTGACCCTTTGTGACCCCATGGACTGCAGCATCCCAGGCCTCCCTGTCCATCACCAAATGCTGCAGCTTGCTCAAACTCATGTCCACTGAGTCACTGATGCCAGGCCACCATCTCTTCCTCTGTCGTCCCCTTCTCCTCCTGCCTTCAATCTTTCCCACATCAAGGTCTTTTCCAATCAGTCAGGTCTTCGCATCAGGTGGCCAAAGGATTGGAGTTTCAGCTTCAGCATCAGTCCTTCCCGTGAACATTCAGGACTGATCTCCTTTAGGATGGACTGGTTGGAACTCCTAGCAGTCCAAAGGACTGTCTAGCGTCTTCTCCAAAGGACTGTCTAGCGTCTTCTCCAGCACCACAGTTCAAAAGCATCAGTTCTTCAGAGCTCAGCCTTCATTATGTTTCAACTCTCACATCCGTACATGACTACTGGGAAAACCATAGCCTTGACTAGACGGACCTTTTGTCAGCAATGTGACGGCTCCTGTTTTTAATATGCTATCTAGGTGAAAGCTGTCTAGGTAAAGCATAAAAATGCTCTAAAAATTTTAGAGACAAAAATCTTCTGAAAAGACAAGTTTTTGGGTTAGTTGAGAGACGGAATTGTTGAAGGACAAATCAAGAAAAGGTACAGACTGTGTCTCACCAGATATGGAAATACTTGAGAAGTCCTTCCAAGGTCACTGAACCATGAGCAAGACGGCTGCCTCCAGGGCTCCAGGAGGCTCTATTTAATTTGCTCATTTGGCTTCTTTTTCTCACACATGAACCTATATTTCCTATTGTTTCTTCCCTACGTCTGTCCTATTTTTAGGCATCATCAGTGAATTTCTATTTCTTCTGCACAGGTATCTGAGAAGTCGATGAAGCGTACATATCCTCTGGTTTTCTTAATGGTTTTTATTTATTTCTGTCACCTCCAGCCCCATCTCGTGCTTACCTCCCCATAACTTCTCTCTCTGGATTTTCTTAACTTCTTACTGACTGGAAGATTTTTTGTAGAAACGAAACAGGCAGCTGTTTTGCTTTTGACAGGACAAGAGAAATTCAATTCTGTGATTTCACCATCACTTTGTGGGTTATTCCATTCAATAGCTACACAACTATAAAGTCTTCTCCAGCGCCAGGAGCTCTATTTTCACTTTCCATATCAGAGTCCGTCACAGTAAGGGTTTCTATCTTTCTCTTGGCCTAACATTCACATTATCTGAATCAGAACTATATCCCAAAGGACTATCTATCTACATGTCACTTGCACAACCAGAGGAAGTATCTGCGTCAAATTCCCTGGAAGATTCTTCACTCAAAATTTCGAATGATGTGCTTTCTGAATCTTCTATGATAATAAACTTGCATTTATAATACTTACAAGGTTGAAACAAAAACTGATGGAGCAAAATATGAATGAGAACAATAATCCTAAGTTGTATAACAAATCCTTGATCAATTTTAGACTCTTACACCTTCACACTGGGATGTTAACTGTTACCACTGTCTAAAAAGGTATTGATATGTCTCCGGTTAATAAAGTTTGGAGCTTCCAAAATGGCTCAGCAGTACAAAATCTGCCTATGATTCAGGACATGTGGGATCGATCCTCTGGGTCAGGAAGATCCCCCAGAGAAGGAAATGGCATCCCATTTCAGTATTCTTGCCCTGAGAATCCCACGGACAGAGGAACCTGGCGGGTTATACAGTCCATGAAGGTTGCAAAAGACTCAGACATCACTTATTGGGTAAAAAACAACAGCAAACAAAAGGTGTATTCATACGCCTTCAGTTAATAATACGGTAAGAGTCCTAAAGGGCTGTTGTCGCAAAGCAGGGTTCTCGTTTGCCAAGACTGGGTGCCANTGGGTAAAAAACAACAGCAAACAAAAGGTGTATTCATACGCCTTCAGTTAATAATACGGTAAGAGTCCTAAAGGGCTGTTGTCGCAAAGCAGGGTTCTCGTTTGCCAAGACTGGGTGCCACATTTACTCGCCTTTCCTGCAGACTGGCAACGGAAGCGCACAGCTGGGGAAGGTGTTTGGATGATGACGGATCCAACCGCTGTCTTGCACAGAAGACAGTCGTCCACACTGCATCTGAAACTCGCTCAGTCGTGTCTGACTCTTGGTGACCCCGTGGAATATACAGTCTGCGGAATTCCCCCAGGCCACAATACTGGAGTGGGTAGAACTTATGATGCTCCCCACCATTTCTAGAAGAGATGTTACGACGTTCTCTTGGGAGCCATTCCATTCCGGGAAACACGTGTATAATTATCTCATCTTCACACCACGTAGGGAGGGGCATGCTTTGAGCTCAAAAGAGACCATGAACAAGGAAACGGAAGCAGCGCCTTGAGGTGAGGTGTGTGTGGATTTCTGGGAACAAATGTGGAAACAGGGGCCAACAGTGTACTCAAGAAGACAGGCTACAATATGTAAAGGAAGCAAGAAATCAGAAGATGGTGAAAACTACCAAGGGATGAGTCAATCCGCAAAGAGGGAAACAGTCATNTGGGGTCACTTCCAAGGTGGTTCCCTCTGTTTAACTTCTTCTGTTTGCTGGTCTCTTCAGTGTCTGATTTTCGTCTTGACACAAAGAGGGTGGTGGTAGACACTTTTTTTTCTTTTTAGGCTCACTTGTTCAATCGCACTGTGGGGAGGGAGGGATGCTGCGAACAAATAATACTGGCGTGTGCTTGCAGTGTCTCATCCATGCTGGGCCTGCCCCTCCTCGCGGTGCACACCGCTCAGGCTCTGCGTTGCTCTGCTGGGGAACCATCTGAGGCCGGCATTAGGCTTCATGCACCTCCCCGGTCTAAGCCGGTCAGGCTTGGCGCTCAGGTAGCCCTCAGAGGCGCGGATTTAGTGGGGCCTGCATTTTGTGCCCTTCTCAGGTCCGAGTAGCTCAGGAGTTTGGCGAGCACACTCGCTGTGACTTATCGCCTTTCCCTGCTGCTCAGTTTTCTGGGTGTACCGCTGGCGCTCCTACTCAGGCAGATGATGACTGTCCAGAAGTCTTAGTTAGCAAAGAAGCCTGCTTGCATTTTGGTAGGTAATGTCTCTCTTGGGCTGTGATTGCACCCTTTCAGCCCTTAAGGCTCCGGCTGCTTGTCACCGGAGGGGGATGTTCTGCAGCCGGCTATTTCCGTTCTGTCCTTTGTTCTGTGCGAGGTCCTGGCAGTGTCTTATGTTCGATTGTTTCACGTGGTAGCTATCTCACAGTCTGGTTTGCTGCCCAAGTTAGTTCGCTCTGGTTACCTGCGGGGCCCAATTCTCAAAAAAGAAAAGCACTGTAGCCTGCGCCTCCTGCAGCCCGATTCTTAAAAAGCACTGCAGCCTGCGCCTCCCTGCCCAGCCCCCACTTGCTAGTGGCGGATGCAGGCGTCTGCGCTGCTTTTCTGCTGGGGGAGTTACTGCTGGGCTCGTAATCTGTTGGTTTTAATTATTTATTTATTTTTCCTTCCTGTTATGTTGCCCTCTGTGCTTCCAAGGCTCGGCACAGACTCAGCAGCGAGAATATTTCCTGGTGTTTGGAAATCTCTCTTTGTATGAGTCTCTTCCCGGGACAGGACTCTCTCCCTACCTCCTTTGTTTCTTTTTTTGTCTTTTATATTTTTTCCTACCTGTTTTTGAAGCCAATGATCTGCTTTTCTGGGTGCCTGATGTCCTCTGCCAGCATTCAGTTGTTTTGTGGAATTTACTCAGCATTGAAATGTTCTTTTGATGAATTTGTGAGGGAGAAAGTGTTCTCCGTGTTCTATTCCTCCGCCATCTTAGGACCGCCCTCTAGCTACTATTTCTGACTATAAATTAGAAAACTGGAAGTATAATTCACTAATATCCTAGACAATTTCTGAATGAAAAGAGTAAGTTTCTACAATTCTAGGTAAAATATACTGATTTTGGAAGAAAAATCAACTTCCTTAACCATCATTCTTTCTTTTACTCTACCTATTTGGGTTTTCCTTTCCTTCTTGAGCTCTTTCACTCATATTCATTTACCCATCCATCCTTAATCCTAAAGGATAACTGTATCATTCTACTCATAACTGAATATGTCATCTGAAATGAAGAGGATGGGACAAAGGAAGGAGTGGGAAGGAATCTGTAGTTCAATACTTGGCATACTTGGTGTCATTATTGGATCAGAGATGTTGAAAATTATTGGCAATGAGATAGCCCACAAATTTCTGCATGGAATAATCATTACGCAGTCTAGATACTATATAAGGCTTATTATAAAAGAGCCAAAAGATAGAGTGATTTCCAGTTACTACAATGGCACTCAAAATCTACACATTCTTATCTTACAACAGCTTACCTTACAATGAACAATCAACTTTGGTTGTGCTGTTATATTGTCTGATTCATCCAAAACTTCTACCTGAAATGGGAAAGCTGTTCCATTTTCTATAACTAAAATTTCAGAATCAGGTTTCACTTTCAATCGATGAGGAGGACCTACCAGAAAATTATATAATGAAAATGAGATTCAGGTTTCCAAAACTGAAATGTTAAAATAGCAAAAGAAACAGCTTTCAACATTTTAAGTTTTAGTATCTTTTAAATAATGCTGAGAAAGAAGAAATATCCATGTTTAAATCTTTCTACTCCCAAATGAATAGATTCTACACACAACCCCCAAATGCACAGATTCCCAGTTGTATTACAATGTTTAATTAAGGTCTAGACTCGGTTTTATGGACAAGCTAAGACATGTGGTAACTCATGCTAGAAATCAATCAAATGTGTAAAATACTAAAAAGATCCTGGAAAACAGTATTCAAGAAAAAAAGTAAAAGTTTATTAAACTACTTTTTAAATTTTCTATCTTTTACACAATGACTGATTTCTCAGGCACACTACATACCTCTATTATGTAATTTTGCTCAAAAGATCAATTCATGTTACGATATAACCAGAAAAATTATTTGTTAGACTGCCCACAACCCTTTGATACCCTAAGCAAGCTGCACCATAATTTTCCTCTAAACTAATAAACAGGTTTTACACTTTAATAGCAGCATGACCTAGTGTGCCCTATAAACACCGGTATTTTAAAAAACACCTTATACTCAATACTGGGAACACAAGTTTACAAAGAACAAGTTATATCAGTTAATATTTGTGTTTTAACCATATGCCAACTCTATTCTCAGAATCCTTACAATGACTGTGACCAAGAAGGTACTATTAGTATCATCCCCATTTTATGCCTGAGGAAGTTGGGATCCAGAGAGAGTAAGTATCCTGTCCAGGTCACATGGCTACAAGGGGCAGACTTGAATCATTGACCACTCTGACTACACAGTCCCACTTTCCACCTCACAACCATCACTCTCAACTTCTTAAAAAAAATTGTCAGCACTATCTGGTTACTAAGAACTTCCCCTGAGATTTGAATAATCCATACGTTTTAGCTAACCTTTCAAAATAAAAGCATCGTAAGTATTAATACAAAACAATTTTTTTTTTGTACTTCTACCAATGGGCCAATCTTTACTTCTTTATCAATTCATGCTTGAGGGAAAGCTCAAACTACATGAATCTGTGAAAGGAAATAGTTAACATATTTCTTTTTCATTAAAATCAGTTTTTAGGTTGATAAATTATTACTCAAATTAACAACATGAAAGCATTAAGAAACTCTTCTTAAAATATGAAATATTTACCTATATCAGAAAAAGTAAAGGACAGATCCAGTTCTTATATAATCCTAATTGTACATCGTTAAGAATAGTTTTACAAGTGTGTTCAATATTCACATTATTCTTTCAGCATTATTTTTAGAACTTAAGTCTTCCTAAATGTTACTCCGTTTTTTAATTGCTGATTTCTGTTAGTGTTATGCATGACGTTCAACTGTATTTTCAAGACTTATACCATAACCAAACCAAAAAACACTTCACCTTTATAAGTGTCATTATACTTTATTATAAGAATATCATTTAAAAGGTAAATATTAGGAATATTTCTTAAAATAATATTACCTGGAAGTAATCTAATTTTTAAAATCTGTGAGTCTTCTTTTAAACCCGGCAGAATAACCTTCAGATTAAAACTCTGTTAAAAAAATTATTTTAATTAAATTCAAATCTTAAATAAATACTCAAGTAATTTACCACCTCAATTCTGATTTATTTTTTGCTTTTCATTTTCATACCATTATACAAAGTCACTCAGCAAATTTATATTGACTAAAATTATCATATGTATGTATGAAAGAAATGCAGGTGAAAAAACTGACTTATATTGCTTCTTTATAGACAATACTATCTTCAAATTCAAAAGGCATACCCTCTGAATAATTACCAGAATTAGTATGGGGACCATAAAAAATCTGGAAAGTAGTAAAATTGAAAAAACCCCAAATCTACACATATCTAAATATAATGTCATGTTCTAGATTAGATTCTGGAATAGAAAAACATAGTGGAGAAACTGGTGAAATGTTAAAGTCCAGAGTTTTGTTGAAGTATTACATTAATGATAATACTGGATAAATATGCAATGTTTATATAAGATGCTTAACAGAGCAAGCTGGGTGAAATACATGTGAACTCCCAATACCATCTCTGCAACTCTTCTGTAAAAATAATTATTTCAAAATAAAAAGGTTTTTAAAACCTAGAAATCTTTTTAAGTACATTTACTAAAGTCAAAATTTCCATGAATTTCAAGCTCTTCTTCCAGAAACAGCTTAATTCAGGAGGATGGACAGAACTTGCTCTTTGCTTTAATGCAGTAAACTCACATGCTCTATTTTAAACATTATTTTGGCAGGGGAAAATTTTAAAATATATATTGAAGGTAATGATACAATGGGAAAAAAGTAACATATCACTTAAGTTATTAGATACAGTCTTCACAGTCATAGTAATCTGTTAGCTACTCTATACACTTAACTGAAAAATTACCTTATTGCAGTTTGCCTTTACCATCCCTATCTTTATTCCTCCCTTTTCCTTTATCCAAATACCAAACTCAATATGTTTACAAAGTAAGCTAAAGTTCCTTATATTTTTGTTCATTTTCTAAGAAAAATATTGAAAAATAGAAAAAGAGAGAGAAAAGAAGCAACCTAGTACTAGATAACTGTTGAAAACGGCTTTGACTATGAAGAGACTGGAATGAAAATAAAGACAGCTGAAAATATTTAGCTCATAACCATTTAAAAAAGAACAGTAGCAAATATGCAGGGCTTCCTCAGAGATGAAAGTGGTAATGATAAGTCAGGTGACATGATGCTGATTAATTACTAAGAACCTGACAGTACTGTCATCTTGCCACCAAACTACGTTATTCAATTTTAAATGTCCAATTTCATTTTTACCATGTAAGAAATAAACATGCATTGTAACATGTTCATACAATGCTTACCTTGCCTTGACAAGAGTTTACAGGGCCCTTAGCTGTAACACCTCGAATGACACAATTTGGTCCTTTGGTTATTTCTTCATAATGTAAAGTTAAACCACTGAAAAAAATAAATTATTTTTTAACGTCTCCTCTAATATCTGCAAATGCTCTTTTTTCTTTTGGCGGGGGTGGGGGGGGCCTGCACCACACAACTTGTAGGATCTTAGTTCCCTGACCAGGGACTGGACATCTGTCCTCAACAGTGAAAGCACACAGCCCTAACAGCAATTAACTGACCCCAAATTGCAAACTCTATACCCAGTCATCAAGATACTCGGCACTTTTTCTTGAAAACATGAATGTGATAGGTTATACTCACTTTACCATGTAACAGAGTTAAAGATTTCCTTCAGTTTTTACAAACTCTTTATCATAGTCATGAGGATCACACTGGTTTACTGTTTATTCAATCATAAAATTGTTCACTTTCTCTTCTACCTTTGTGAAGAAGTTTTCCAGGCTGACAGTAGGTTTTGTTTTTATACATTTTCCCAACACAGGATGAACAGGAAAGAAGACCACAGAAGGACAAACCTAACAAGCTTAAGAAGAGCTGATCCATACAGACCACATCACAAAGTTCCAAGGGAGATAGATGTCTGAAGAATATGAAACTGACAAATTATCTATATATCAAGCATCTTGAAAAGAGACCAGACAACTGGCAGAGAGCTACTTGGCAAAATAAAAAAAAGTATAACAGCTGTGCAATAAAATAATTAGCACTTACATAATTTTAATAAAGCAAGCACTAAATACTGATCAAGCCAGAGTATAACTTTACTAAAAAATGTGCGAACAGGAAGGAGGCTTATTTGTAATATAAATGGCAACGAGAGTGTGTCCTCATCTTCCTTAGCCATAAGTCAAGAGATAAAGCTTAAAACTGAAGAATCAGGAAGTAGTAACATAAAAGTTATTTACATATATGGCAGCAGGTACCAAAAAATTCAAGTAGAAAGCTGAAAGTGCTTCTGAGAAGTGGATTGTTAGTGAGGTGGAGAGGGCAGAAGAACTACTCTTTAAAAAAAAAATAATAATAAGCCTTATCAACCTATTTAATTCTTTAGGCTGTATGTGTGAATTATTTTTATTTTAATTTAGTTAACACTGGGAAAAAAAAAAAACCTACTCGACAAAGATCTTACTTTAATGAAGATAAATACACACAGCCAGGCCACCAAGACTTTTTTTTTTAAGTCCCAAATCTTAATTAGCAATATGTATGTGTGATAGAGACACTGTAAGAATTATCTTATCAAGGATAAGACAGAAGATATAATTAAAAACAGGGGTCAACTAACACACAAATATTTCCCATTTGTGACTAGATGGATTACATTTTTAGTGTTCTTTATTTTTAAACAGGCTTCCCTTGTGGCTCAGACGGTAAAGAGTCTGCCTGCAATGTGGAGACCAGGGTTCGATCCCTAGGTTGGGAAGAACCCTTGGAGAAGGAAATTGCAACCCACTCCAGTACTCTTGCCTGGAAAATCCCATGAATGGAGGAGACCGGCAGGCTATTTTTAAACATAGATGTTTAAGTATTCAACTCTTCCATTACGGTTTAATATTCAAATGAATGCAATATGTAAAAATAACTTTTTGCACAAGAACCATATTTTGTAACTTGAAAGAATATTTAGAAAAATTCATTTGCAATATTTTAAATAACTGATTTGTTTTTCGGGAACTTAACCATGGTACAAATCTGGACACTAAGCTTTATCTCACTAGTCTGTGAGGTTCTAGAGGCAAATCCTATATTCTTATTCACTTTTACGTCTCCAGCTAGCAAATGCCTGGAATACAGTACATACTCAAATGATTAAAAAAGCAAACAATTTACACTGAAAGGGGGAAAAAGTACACATCGACAGCAAAAGAAAGCATACATTAAGAAGTGGGCCCCAAAGACAAATTTGACAGAAATGTGAGAAAAAGAATTTCTCCCCAGGCACCTTAGAAACAGGTAATGGAAAACAATGAACATCCTCAATTATATAACAACTTTTCATCGATATTTCTTAATATAAGCCAATCATTTAATTCTATAGGGTTACTAAGGAAAGGCAAATTCCAAGGAAGGACCAAATCCATGGAAAGCATAAATTTTATTGCTACAGTTCTAAAAACAAACTAAAAAAAATTCTACTAGCAGGTTAAAAGCCTACCAGTAGGTAACTGCTAAGTTTAACTGCCCATAATTTCTAAGCAAACAACAAAATAAACATTGTATAGTGCATAGAACTGCCAGGAGACATCATATTGTAATTGGGAAAAAAAAAAAAAGGAGTAAGACAGACCTATCAGTCTCAACCAAGTAACTGTAACAGCAAAAATTCAGTCCAAACTTTACTGAGATAATTCATGTATGACACTACGGCTGCAGAGAACAGTCTGGGACTAACTAAATCCCCCAGATATCATAAAATATCAAACATTTTAAATAAATCTGAAGTTAACATTGCACAAATAATTTAAGCTAAAAGAAGTGAATACTCAGCAAATATGAACATTCAGATTACCTTGCTTCAAAAACTGGCTGAATATCAGTAGACAGTTGACTAATATGACCAAATTCATCCTGAAACTCCACAGGGATATTGAATGGGACTCCAACACGAAAAGGAGGATCCAAAAGACCGAATGAAAATTTCTCTGGTTTACCCTCTTAAAAAAAAAAAACATAAAAAGAAAATTCATCAGTCAGAGATTCATTGTAGGCAAAAACGGCTATTTACATATGGAAGATTAAACTACGATAAAGATGGCATTTTAAATCTGAGCAAAATTTACATAAATTATATCTACAATATACCTGTGAAGATTACAGATTATTATCTTACATATATAAATAAGTCTAGAAACAGAGACAAATGTGTTTTTAAACTATGAAATTATTCAAATATAATAAAGAAACATTTACAATTTTATCAAAGGAAAAAGGCAAAACCCAATATTCAATAGCTATTCAAAGACATATGTGACAAAGATGAAAATAATTTAGTAGATACAAAGTCAATAGAGAAGCTCCATATGAGAAAATATTTGCAATGTATACCATAAAGGATTTAAATCCTAAATACATTAAAACTTTCTATAAACAGCTATTGTTAAAATGAGGTCTATAGTCTTATAATAGTTTCAAGTCATCCCCTGTGAAATTATAGAAATGCAAATTCATCCTTTACGTCTGTGTCAGATACTCTCTGAGTGAGGCCCACCGGTCTACAGTTTAATAAGCCCTGCAGGTGAGTCAGATAAAACTCACATTTGAGAACTAATTTTACACTATTAAAATGGGCACAGACTTTCACAGCATGACAATGTCCAATAAAGGCTAAAGAGATACACAACCTAATAATTAAATAATTTAACCACCAACTAAGCTAAATAAATACTGTAATACAGCTTGGCCAGCAATGAGCTTAGGGAAATAGGAACCCTCAGTATGTTGGTGAGGGTACATAACCTTCTAGAAGGGCAACCTGACAGAAAATATATATAAAATGTTAAAGCACATATTGATAATTTCAGTTTGGCAATTCCACTTCTTGGGATCCACTCCAAAGAAATTCTAGTACATGTACACAAATCATCATTTCCTGTATAACTTAACAGAGGCATTCCCCATCCCATCCCCTAGAGCCCAATAAAAATAAAAACAAATTAAAAAAAAAAAATTACCTCCACCCATATAGAAACGTGATGTATAATAGTCCCAAAATTGGAAATACATGATATGTTCATCAAAGAAAATTGCTTAAACTACAGCACGTCCCTACTGTGGAAAGTTCCCCAGTTGTTATTTAAAGAACATGGTAGTCCTGTATGTACAAAAAAGGAACACTCCCCAAAGTGGCCTTCTGATTAGAGAAGGCAAAATAATCCCAGGCACTTAAAAATCAGCTCTCTAAAACCTCATAATAATATGACACCACATAGTTTTTTTTTTTTTAAGAGGCCTGAATCTTCAAAACAAGACTGGGAACTGACTGTGGTTCAGATCATGAACTCTTTACTCTTTAAATTCAGACTTAAATTGCAGAAAGTAGGGAAAACCACTAGACCATTCAGGTATGACCTAAATCAAATTCCTTATGATTATACAGTGGAAGTAAGAAATAGATTTAAGAGACTAGATTTGATAGACAGAGTTCGTGATGAACTATAGACGGAAGTTTGTGACATTGTACAGGAGACAAGGATCAAGACCATACCTATGGAAAAGAAATGCAAAAAAGCAAAATGGCTGTCTGGGGAGGCCTTACAAATAGCTGTGAAAAGAAGAGAAACGAAAAGCAAAGGCGAAAAGGAAAGATATAAGCATCTGAATGCAGAGTTCCAAAGAATAACAAGGAGATAAGAAAGCCTTCTTCAGCAATCAATGCAAAGAAATAGAAGAAAACAACATGTATGGATGTGAGAGTTGGACTGTGAAGAAAGCTGAGCGCCGAAGAATTGGAGAAAACTCTTGAGAGTCCCTTGGACGGCAAGGGGATACAACCAGTCCATTCTAAAGGAGATCAGCCCTGGGTGTTCATTGGAAGGACTGATGCTAAGGCTGAAACTCCGATACTTTGGCCACCTCATGCGAAGAGTTGACTCATTGGAAAAGACTCTGATGCTGGGAGGGATTGGGGGCAGGAGGAGAAGGGGATGACAGAGGATGAGATGGTTGGATGCCATCACTGACTCAATGGACATGGGTTTGGGTGAACTCCGGGAGATGGTGATGGACGGGGAGGCCTGACGTGCTGCAATTCATGGGGTTGCAAAGAGTCAGACACAACTGAGCGACTGAACTGAACTGAAACCTTCAAAAACAAACAAGAAAAAAGACAACAGTAACAGAATTTGAAAGCTAGTGAGCATATGAACAAGTATAATTCTCCAGGCAAGAATAGTGGAGTGGGTTGCCATTTCCTTCTCCAGGGGGTCTTCCCGACCAAGGGATTGAACCTGGATCTCCTGCATTGCAGGCGGATGCTTTACTATCTGAGCTACTGGGGAAGCACTATGGATCTAACAGAAAGACTCAAAAAATCAAATCATCAATCATCAACAAAGCTAGCAGAGAGCCAATTTAATTCGCAGTATATAACATTCAAAAGTCTCAAGCATGGCTC
Organism: Neotragus pygmaeus; assembly: GCA_006410875.1. Classification (NCBI taxonomy): domain Eukaryota; kingdom Metazoa; phylum Chordata; class Mammalia; order Artiodactyla; family Bovidae; genus Neotragus; species Neotragus pygmaeus. The sequence continues at coordinate 584,256 of SJYV01035353.1, read as the reverse complement.
TATCAAGTAGGAGTGAAACTGTAATAAAAGAGAAAGACTAGCTCAAGTCTATCAGAATCAGTTCCTCAGAGCCCTACCCTTCGATACACAGAGCCAGTCAACTACCTTCTTCATTTTCAGCAACATTTGGAAGGTTTCTCCTCTGGGGAAGGTTAAGAGTAGGTCCAAGGAGTGACCTACTACTGAACACTCAGCACTACTAAAAGCGCCAATTTACTGAAAACAAGCAAATCAAGTGAAAGATTAATACTGAATGTGAAATATGTAACAATCTTTTCCAGCTTGGCTCCCCAAATTCTGGCAACTAGGTGTTTACACTCCACTCTGTAGAATCTGAACAGCCAGAGAAAAAAACCTAAAATTTGCTTATCATAATCTCCGCAAATGAAATAAACGCTCTCAAATGTCCTATTCTTAAACATGTGCACTAGTAATGTAAGAGAGCATCTAATACGAAAGACCCAGTGCAGATGTGAAGAAAAAGCAACATCGAGGAAACAGGCTATAAATCAAGTGTAAAAACATCAAGGAATAAAATACCATTATTAATAGCCTCACAGAGTTAATAAAAATATTGAATCCACAAAGTCAGAAGAAAATGCTTTGAAAAGGAAATAACCTTTTCTTTTTAGAAGAAAATATTTTATTCTAATAAATATTTACGGGAGAATAAAATATTCTAAAAACTGAAAAATTATAGCAGAAAGAAAAAAATCGATAGAAAACATCAAACATCATGGTAACGAAGTCTCTTATAAAGTAGAAAAATAGAACCAAGTGATGGGAAGTAGAAAACACAGTATACCAATTAAGAGGTCCAACGTCCGAACACTAGATGCTATAGAAAGAAAACAGGCCTGAAATCAAAGTGAAACTCCTAGAACTTAAAATGTCAGAGATTGGGATCCAAACTCTAAGTTATTCAAACATCTGAGGATTGTGGAAGAGAGAGAATGGGGATAGTCGGATTGGGTTTTTAACATGCAAAAGTCAGGAATCAGAATAACTTTAAATTCTGCCAGTAACAAAGGAAGCTAGGAAACAATGATGTTTTCAAGTTTATAAGGAGTATGATTATCAAGCAGAGTTATGAAGTCATTTCTAAAACCAAAATGTTTATACAATTGGTCAAACATCTTTTATCAAATTTTCTATTTTCCTCTTGATTTAAAATGCCACCTTTAGCATACAGAGTTACATATTGTTGTTTTGCTTACCTTTAACAGAAAATTTAATTGCTTTAGATGGTAGTGGCCTTCCTGCATAAGTGTCTGCATTACTTTCATTCAAGACAACTTGCAATTTCAATGTATAATTCCCCAACTTGTGAATATTTTCTGGACAAATTAAGAAGAAATTAAAATTCAAGTAAACACAATACTGATGTAATTTTTTAATATTGAGAATAACAACTCACCCATTTTTTTAAACCAGTAAGGCCATTTTCCTCCATGTTGACTAATATGTGAAATGATTTCTTTATTTCCACTTGAAGCTTAATAAAAGAAAAAAGTTTTATATTTTGAGAAACTAAATATAGAACATGAATATGAAATGTCACATTGGCATCAAATATCTGTTGTATATTTTAAAAAATAGCTTTTAAACTACAAAGGACCTAAAATTATCCTATGCAAGTCAACAGCATAAAACTTTACTCATTCAGACAATTAAAATTCCTTTAATTCTTAAAAATGTATCTGTAAATAAGCTTACCTGGTACAAACAACAGAAGATAGAGATAATTTTTTTATATTAAAAATAATTTCTTTGAAAGTTTTCTCCAAAAATAAAACAGAATTGTTTGTTTACATAATATCTAAGACCTAGTGTCTATTAAGAGGCCTGACGAAGGAGAAAGGAAACAGAAGGATGACAGCACTTTTCTGAAATATTCTTTGCTATT
>SJYV01035353.1:347357-581424 GCA_006410875.1 Neotragus pygmaeus | reverse complement strand
AATAGTGGAGGAATATAATAATAAAGACATATGGTATATAGAAAATAAATACCAAAGTAGCAGGCATAAATCCTATTTTATGAGTAATTGCACTGAATGTGAAGGAATTAAACATTCATACTGAAAGGAAAACTCTGGCTGAATAGATTTTTAAAAATCAAATTATATGCTATGTGAAACTCACTTAAAAAATAGGTTAAAAGTAAAAGAATGGAAAAGAAGTGGCTATGCTAATATAAGCCTAAAACATAATTCAAGACAAAAATTGTTACTAGAGATAAAGAAGGACATCTTCTGATGGTTAAAGAGTAAATGCATCAAGAAAACATAATCATAAATATAAATAAAAATGACACATATTGCTAAATTACATGAGGTAAAAACTGACATAACTGAATGGATAAATAGACAATTCAACAATAATAGTTGGGAGATTTCAATGCCTCACTTTCAATAATGGATAGAAGAACTAAGCAGATGATCAACAAGGAAATAAAAGATTTGAAGAACGCTATAAAACAACTCAACAAACATGTATAGACCAATTCACCCAATAACAACAGAATACATATTCTTCTGAAGTGCATANATAGTTGGGAGATTTCAATGCCTCACTTTCAATAATGGATAGAAGAACTAAGCAGATGATCAACAAGGAAATAAAAGATTTGAAGAACGCTATAAAACAACTCAACAAACATGTATAGACCAATTCACCCAATAACAACAGAATACATATTCTTCTGAAGTGCATATGAAATACATTCCAGAAGATATTGCAAAATAACAGTCCATGAGAGAAGTCTCAATACATTGACAAGTGTTTAAATTATTCAAAGTATCATCTTTACCTATATTGAAATGAAAATTAAAATCAATAACAAAAAGAACTTTGGGAAACTCACAGATATGTGAAATTTGAGAAACACACACTTAAGTAACCATGGGAACAAAAACAAATCACAAGGGAAATCGAGCAAGCTAAAAGCATGCTCTTCAAAAGATCAGCAAAATCAATAAACTTTCCTTAACTACACTGACAAAGAACAAAAGGGAAACAGTTAAATTATTAAAATCATGAACACAGAAGGTATATTAGGAGAGACTTTACAGAAACAAACAAACCAAAAAAAACTGGTTATTAAGGAAATATGAACAATTTTATGTAAAAAGATTGGATAACCCTGATGTATTCCTAGAAAGACAAAAACCACCTATATTAACTCAGGAAACAGAAAAACCCAAATAAAGCTTTTTGAAAAAATAAAGCTTTATGAATGAGTGATTAATAAAAAACTATCCACAAAGACTAGACCAGGACCAGATACAGCCATGGATAATTTTGACCAAAGGTTTAATGAAGAATTATCACAAATCTTCACAAACAATTCCCCCAAAATAGAAGAGTAGTGATTATTTCCCACATCATTTTCAAGACAGCATAACACAGATACTAAACCTACAGAAGAAATCACAGGAAAACTATAAATGAATATCTGTTTTGAATATGGCTATAAAATACATCAACAAAATCAGTTCAGTTCAGTTGTTCAGTCATGTCAGACTCTTTGTGACTCCATGGACTGCAGCACACCAGGCTTCCCTGTCCATCACCAACTCCCAGAGCTTGCTCAAACTCATNAGGCAGTAATTCATCTCCTTCAGGCCAAGTCACTGACAGTCTATCAGGGAGTCTATTATTAAAACAGCATATTAATGTCTCATGAAATGTATTAATTATGGTCTTATTTTTAAAAACAAAAGTTACTAGAAACTTTAATAGTTCCAATTTTTTTCCCAACAGTTAAGTGTGAAATTCCATATGATTAATATGCCAAAGCTTTAATCACTGCTGTGGCTACAAAGTAAAACAAAATCTCCTGGTGTTAAGAGATAGGAGTTGTCCCCATTTTTTGAGATTTTTCTACTAATTTGTAGTACAAGCTACCTTTAGGAGAAAGGATAATTCTACAAACAGAAGAATTACCAGTGAGTTCAGTAAGAATCAAAATAACTGCATCGATAGTTGCACAAAAGCCACAGTTTTTCGACTTTTTACTTCTTTTGCTCTTATCTTTACCTCTCACCATTTTCTTCTAGTTACAAGCCAAAGTCATTGCTTTTTACAAACTTAATCATAGTGCTGTTAACAGTGCCACTGTAAGTGTAAGCTTCCTTATTTTTCTATAAACAAATACAGGATTCTGTTTTGATAGATCACCTTTTTTTTTTTTAACAGCAAGAAGTTCATCACAATACACACACCTAAGACTATAAGTGCCTAAATACAAAAGCCTAATGTACTAATAACTAAAAGGACAATTTCTCTTCAATTTTCTTGTCATCTTTTACCATGCATCTTGAAACATAATTACCTTGCCATTTCATCTTCTACGTATTTTTTCACAGCTTTCTCAGCAACTGTCCTATCCAGCTTTGCAATTGGCACAGTTTTTATTTCATCATATAGTGCCTGAGGTTCCTGAATAAGCAAAATTTATACAAACAATTCAAAATGCTATTTAAATTTAGTCACAACAAGAATATTGCTTTCAAAAAATATTTTTACCCTAATTAAGTAGACAAATCATAATAACTGTTATATTATACCACAGTGTTTACTTCCATTTTTCAGATAAACACCCTAGGCCTAATTAAGTACCATTCAAATCTTAACAAGAGCATAGTATCAGGAAGGATAAAGGGCCTCCCTGGTGGCTCAGACAGTAAAGAATTTGCCTGCAATGCAGGAGACCAGTGTTTGATCCTTGCATTGGGAAGATCCGCTGAAGAAGGGAATGGCTGCCCACTCCAGTATTCTTGCCTGGAGAATTCCACAGAGGAGCTTGGTGGGCTACAAGCCCGTGGAGTCACAGTCAGACACAACTGAGCAACTAACACTTCTTCATAAGGATAAAGCCCACTCTAGTTTTGTTTTTCATTCTTGAGACAGAAGTCTGGCTCCAATGTTTATGTTTATGAGACTTGAATGAAATGTGCACTTTAGAATTACTGTGAAATTGGCAATAATATTGTAACATTTGTTAAACATTGGGCACATATATGTTAAGTTCTACAAACTACTAAAAACATCAAATATGAAACATAAACATCATGCTCCCACTCCTGTAACAAATGTAAAAGCCAAATACAAGTCAAAAATAGAATACCGTATCTTTAAGAATTAAGCAAAATAAAGTAGTAATACCAAGAGACTTTGAAGACTATTTTGGGTTACTTGGGGATCTTACCATTGCAATTTGAACCTCTCCTCCTGTAGCATATACTTCTCCATCATGATCACCATAAAGAAAAAATTTCATAATGCTTCCATAAAAGAGAGGAAGTGTCTTGATTGTCTTGACCTAACATTCAGTTTTAAAATAAGGATTTAGTATTAATATTTACCAAGGGGAAAAACCCAGCATCTATTTAGAAAAATTTAATGAAAAAAGCACTCTATAAAGTTGTATTTGTGAAGCTCTCCACTTATTTGTAACATCTTTGAGAAGACAGTGGCTTCTTCATATAAAAATGTCATAGTTATGCATGTGTCTAAAAGGTCCATAACACCTTCAAATGAATGCAAGCTGTCTCAAATCCCCATAAAATGTTGCCTGCAGGCCGTGAACAGTGACTTACAAAGTTATTGTTTCTTTCCAATAAAGTAGCTCAAAACTTGTCTATATATATATTTTGTTTGTTTGTTTGTTTGTTTGTTTCCTTACCTGGCCTGAAAACACCAGGAGTAATTTCCACTAGTCCAATTCAAAACTTCTCAACTATAAGGACAGTAAGAGTTTATATCCAATCTATCCCTCCAGCCTCATTTCACTTCTGAACTATTTCTCTTCACATGTAACAGTTTGCAGTAACCCAACTCTGCTCCTTTTCCTGATCACTCCCTCCTTGTAACTTTCCACTCGACTTCACAGATACCTTATTTTCCTGGTTTTCTTTCTCTCTCATCATCTTATCCCTTTCTTTCTTCTCTGTTAGCTCCTCCTTTTCATTTTCTAGCTTCTAACTGTTGGAAAAGCAGGCTCAAGCCACACTCACTACTTCACGGTGACCGCATCTCATTCCAAAGCTTTCACTATATGATGATGATAGTGTCACATTTGTGGGTTTATTACTACGTTCATAATAAACCCACTTCATAATAAACCCACTCTGGGCTTCCCAGGTAGCTCAAAGGGTAAAGAATTTGCCTGCATGCAGGAGACCTGGGCTTAATCCCTGGGTCAGGAAGATCCCCTGGAGAAGGGCATGGCAACCAATTCCAACATCCTTGCCTGGAGAATTCCATGGACAGAGGAGCCTGGTACTACGGCTCCAGTCCATGGGGTCACAAACAGTCAGACACAAATGAGCAATGTTAAGTTAATTACCTTCATAATTATCTCTGTAAACCTGAGCCACTACCTCCTTTAAGTTCCACACAAAAGTCACTTCAAGCACAAAGAAATGCGTGATTTATTCTCTTATTCCAGGCCCATCCGAAGTCAGAAAATTCTGTCCTTCTAAACTATGAGAGCACTACTCATTCTCTCTCTTCAATGATTATTCTTAGCTCATCTCTATTTTCATGCTGTAATAGCCTGAAGGACACAGGACACCCCTAGACCTCTATAATCTCCATAACGCTGTCAACAGCACAGTAACTTATGAGCTGCAGACACTAAAAAATTTGATGAAAAACCATTTCTTCATATCACATTAAGAAAACAAACCAGATTTTCTATTTGAGTAAAGTGAAGTACAAGAAACAATAGAAATTTTGTTAACTGGGCCTTTGGCAAAAATCATTGTTTTTTTCCCTTAATGTCCTGTTAAATTACATAGTTATAATCAATTTGGCCTTTCCTTTCTTTTCTGGCTCCTAAGAAGGCAAGACTACATACATTATTTCTGGTTGTTGACAAATTCTAATAACTCTAATTTAGTTTCAAATTCTACTAAAAATTAAACCTAAAAATAAGTTAAACTTACCAGCTGTCCTGTTTTGTATATTTTTCCATCCCATTCTATTGCTGAATAAGTGGCCCAGGGGCCCTGCTTTTTAGAAGGAAGATCAGAACGTGTAATCACTCCTTTAAAAAGGGTGAATTTTATTTGTTTGTCGTACTTTTCATGGCAGTCCTTTAGCCATAAAGCAAACTCTCTGTCAATTTTCATTCGCTGCTCCTGTAAAATTTAAAAATGTTTCACAAAACTTAGCTACTCATAAACAAATACAACCACAGACACTTCCTGTTCACCTCATGTTTCCTTCCAAATACCCACCCACCCCAGAAAACCGAATAAAAAACTAAAATATTTTTATGGCTCTTTCTCCCATACAAATTTAGATTTCTATCAACACATTACTAAAGAAAAAAAAAATCTGTGCTATCATCCTTGGCCCACAGGGTCGCAGAGAGTTTGGAAGGGACTGAAGCGACTGAGCACACTTGGATCTAAGGTTTTGATGGTCAATATCAACATAGATTTCCTTCCCTATTTTAAATCCTAGGATACACTCCCCCACCTCAAAAAAAAAAGAGAAACACTGACTGCCTTGGAAAAGGAGAACTAACTGATTAGGGGAAAAGGGTAAGTGGAAGCCTTCTTAATGTGAAACACGCACACTCCAACAGGGAAATAAAAAGCTTTATATAAATTAAGCACAGATTTAAAACACATACTTAAACATAGGTGAGGTGAAGTCACTCAGTCGTGTCCGACTCTTTGTGAGCCCGTGGACTGTAACCTACTAGGCTTCTCCATCCATGGGATTCTCCAGGCNACTGGAAGAAAAACTATGACAAACCTAGACAATATTCAAAAAATAGAGACATACTTTTCTGGCAAAGGTATGCACACTCAAAACTGTGGTTTTTCCAGTAGTCATGTATGGATGTGAGAGTTGGACCATGGAAAAGGCTGAGTGCTGAAAAATTGAAGATTTTGAGCTTTGATACTGGAGAAGACTCTTGAGAGTCCCTTGGACAGCATGAGATTAAACCAGTCAATCCTAAAGGAAATCAACCCTGATTTTTCACTGGAAGGTACAATGCTAAAACTGAAGCTCCAATACTTTGGTGCATCTGATGTGAAGAGTGGACTCATGGGAAAAGACCCTGATTCTGGGAAAGATTGAAGGCAGGATAAGGGGATGACAGAGGATGAGATGGTTGCATGGCATCACTGACTCAATGGACATGAGTTTGAGCAATCTCTGGGAGATGGTGAAGGACAGAGAAGCCTGGCATGTTGCAGTCAATGGGGTTGCAAAGAGTTGGACACCACTGAGAGACTGAACAACAAAACAACCAAAGCTTGAAGGAATTAAGCAACAGAAGCTTAATGTTTTTCTGTTGAAAACTTATTCTTATATGGGACAGTGAGTTTTGGTGCTTTCCTTGTCCAAACTTTCATATTTCCTGTTCTTCACATCACATTAAGTAGGTCATCAGAACTTTGAATATTAAACACATACAAATCTCTAAAGTAACAGGTCATACAAGACACCTATTGCCTTCTCCAATGTGTGTTCTTAGAGCACCACAGATGATTGAATTATTTGTTGTATAATTTCCCATTAGTTAAATATATGTTTTGATGAGTCTTTATAAGTCATAATGCTCACTTAATGGAGTATTACTCAGCCATTAAAAAGAATACATTTGGATCAGTTCTAATGAGATGGATGAAACTGGAGTCTATTATACAAAGTGAAGTAAGCCAGAAAGAAAAACACCAATACTGACACATATATATGGAATTTAGAAAGATAGTAATGATGACCCTGTATGTGAGACTATAAAAGAGACACAGACGTATAGAATGGACTTTTGGCCTCTGAGGGAGACGGGGAGGGTGGGATGATTTGGGAGAGTGGCATTGAAGCATGTATACTATCATGTAAGAAACGAGGCACCAATCTATGTTCGATGCAGGATGCTTGGGGCTGGTGCATGGGGATGATCCAGAGACGATGTGGGGTGGGAGGTGGGAGGGGAAAAAAAAAAAAGAACCAGTTCTTGTTTAAAAAAAAAAATTATGCTTCATACATTTATTCAAAAAGAGATCATAAAATAAAATTTGCTTTCTTGTAATACATAAAGAAAATGTGTTATGGCTTATCATTCTTCACTCTGCTGAGAGACCCTAGAGATTTACACTCCAGTATAAGCTACTATACACTGGTTTAATGCTTGTCTTTAGAAGGAGTAGGGGAAGATCATCGCATTACATGCTTTCACAGAAGACAAAGCGTCAAGTTAGACAAGTTTGTTTTCTCTGTACACCTTACTCTACAACCCACCATTTCCAAATGAAAATGGGCAAAATTAAAACTGATTTCAGCTTAAGTTTTTGCAACTTGCAGTCAGATGACCAGTATACTAATCATTAAAAAAAATTAGATTTTAAAAAGTTATTCAAATAAGAAATATATGTACATAGTAAACACCAAAAAATGGCATATATTTTTCAAGGAAACTTTCCCCCTAATCTGTTCCCAGGTACCAACTCCTTCCTGAATCAGTAAATTAGTGTTGTCACTTTGACAACTTGACAATAGTATTAAAATTATTAACTAGGAATGAGACTGTCTGCTTATCAAATTTATACGCTGTATTTCAGTCTCAGCCCTNGGCATATATTTTTCAAGGAAACTTTCCCCCTAATCTGTTCCCAGGTACCAACTCCTTCCTGAATCAGTAAATTAGTGTTGTCACTTTGACAACTTGACAATAGTATTAAAATTATTAACTAGGAATGAGACTGTCTGCTTATCAAATTTATACGCTGTATTTCAGTCTCAGCCCTCATCTGTATTAGGTAAAATTACATCAGATTCAGAATCCTTTTTATTAAGAGCAAAATAAATGTCAACATTTTATAGGGATACACAAATACTGTGTTATATATTGTGTTTACTGTCCAGCAACTTTAAGTTTAGAATAAATGCACCCATCTCTTGGCAACATTACATTACTGAAAGAGTAGCATCAAGTAAGTTTCTGAGGTGTTTAGGCAAAAGGAAAGAACACTAGCTCCATTCAACTTTTTAAAGAAATTTATCATTCTTTTTCTATTGATTAAAGCAGATTTTAATAGTGATGAATCTCAAATTACCTTTTAGCCCAAAGTATTTCACAGTTCTACCTAAATTTTACCCCCAAAGTTAGATTTAAATTGTGTATTTAGGTTACTAAAACACAGCCTCTCTATTAGACAAAATTCTTACATGCTCTTCGCAAACAGACATGCTTCTGAAGATTCTATTCACCACGTCAAAGTATTGATGAAGATCTGATAAGTTTTATCCCAGTAAGAGTTAATCAGTTTGAAATTTCCGAGTGAACACATAAATGCTCATCAACTAAAATTTATATTTTTTGAGTAAATAAAATGAAAAGTATGCAAATTGTCAGTACAAATCTACACTACAAGTGACTTTTGTTGAACTTAAAATAGAACACTTCTGCAAATATTAAAAACTTGATATTTAAAATCATACCTGTCCATTTAAAATCCTTGTAAAAAGGGTGTTCTTGTCTTTCAGTTTTAGCTCAAGATCCATAAAGGTCAGTTTATTTGTGCTGACCTGGAATTTGTCATTAGTGAATAATGCACCAGATATCCTATTGTAGCACTCAAAAGGCGCAAGCCCTCTCTTCTTAGGAGGAGTACACCAGTCAAAGCTTGAATAAAACAAAATACTGGTTAGTAAAATGATAAAACATAAAACAATGTAATCTCAGCAAAAATCAGAACTTACTCTTCAACAGATGTATATGGTATTAGCCGTCCATTCCAAAAACATTCAAAAATAGGCCTTTTCCCTCTTGCTGCTTTCTCAAGTATGAAACAATCATCATCATCATCTTCATCTTTTAATTCTAGGACAAAGGAACAAGTGGAACAAATAATTTTTACCATTGAGAAATCAATCTTGATAAATGAAATGTTAAAGCTTCTTTGGAGAAATGGTAACAAAAATTCTGATGATCTTTAACACTGTGTTCTGTAAAACCTAAAAGTACCTTTCTTCTGTTTGCCCTCAAAAAGGCAGATTTTCAAAGTGGCTCCACATTACCAACAGTGATTCTCATTAAAAAGGAATAATTACATACTCATGAATCTGAGTAAGGATTACTATACTAGCTACTGAGCCTGCCATCTGTAAAACCTATTTATAAATACGGTAGCTTGAATCTTGTACTTAAATCATGTCTCACAACTCTGTTGGAACCAGTATACTCACATAAAAATCATCTGGAAAATCTACGATGTCTAGAAACAGCAAGTGTGCTTAGCTTGGACAAATTAATGATACTAATTCAAGTTTACATTATGATACAGTTAGAGTTATAGCCTATGTTATAAAGCACAAATGTCTACAACATTTCTATGTTTAGTAATACCTTTTCATATACTCAGATAAATTAGATTCAAGCATTATGATCCTGATATAGTAATACCTTAGTTATTCTGGCATTAAGTCATTCCCCCTGACCCCCAATAAAGTCTTTTTCTCCAAAAAAAATCTTCACAAGAAGTTCATAAGTAAAACTTTCTTCCAATCAAAACATTTCACTTGCTCTTAGAGAACCCCTCTGATCATCATTCAATTAATTGGCTATTATTTTAAGACATCATTTTTAAGAACTTTATCTTTTTGTCTATAAGCATACCAAAATCACAAATGACAAATGAAAAACAGGCCAGAGACTGAATGGGAGGCAGAGTCACTAGTAATAATATGTATGAACACTTACTCAACAGAGTCGGGTACTATTCTAAGGACTAGAAGCAGTTTCTTATTCAACCCCTACAACATGTCTATGAGGCAAGAATTATTATAAGAATTATTATTCCCCATTTCACAGATACTAAAGCAGTAGTTTGTCAAATTTTACACAATAGAAAGTGGCAAAGACAGGAGTCAAATCAGGAAATCTGGTTCCAAAACACAATATTAAGGATATACTAAGAAATCATTCTGAATGAGAAAATCAATAAAAATTGAATGTCATCCCAATAATCCCATTAGGACATTTGTATTCAAAGTACAGTACAAAGTGATTCCAAGGTTTATCTAGAAGAGCAAAAGATTAAGAATTATGAATTTTCTCAAAAAAAGAACAATAGTGTCTTGACCTACTGATATCAATATACACTATAAAGGACAAGAGATTCACTATAAAGGACATGTTATTCATGTATAAAAACACAAAACATATCAATGCCTTATAGCAAACAATCCAGGTTCTATGTACTTATAGGAATTTCATATTATTATGAAAGTGATATTTATATATAACATTCAGTAACTGGTACTAGGAAACTGGAAAATATTAAGTTAATCCTCAAACAAAAAAGAAGATTACAGGTATATTAAAGATATAAACATAAAATGATAAATGCTACAGAATCTATAAAAAAATTATGAAAAAATGAGATGTACGAAGCCTTTCTGCAGCAAGGCCTATCAGAAAGCATAAAGAAAAATACCAATGTGACTACATAAAGTTTAAAACTACTTTATAAATATCTACAAAGATAACAGGAAGACAACATGGGGAGTATATAAAGGAATACTACGTGGTACATAGCTAAAAGTTCAGTTCAGTAAGAGAAGTATGATATAAAAACATACAATGTTTCTTAGCACCACTGCTTTATTTATCTGGATGTGAATATACACAAAAATTAATAATTATAAAAACTACAACTACCTTAACAACTTAAGACCTGTATGAGGAAAAAACGTTTTAAAATTTATCTAATCTTAAGCCTAACTGATAGTTAAGAAGATAAATCACAACTTTGTATTTTGTAGCTAAGGTAACATTAACATACTTGATGGAAAGCATGGATCATCAGGGTAGGTTTCTCTATCATATAAGAAAGGGTGATATCGGATAATCCCTTCCACTACACCATCTCCTTCAACATGAGCCTTGAACTCAAAACTATCAGCTGCTGTATTTATATACAATGTCTGCATGTCATCTTGTATTTCCCTCAGGTTGATAATCTTAGGTGTCTTCCCCTTTTCAAACATAGAAATCTAAAATAAAAATAAAACAAAAACAATTAAATTTGACAGCGACTGCACTTTTGTTCTCATCTATGAGCCAACAACAGAAAGGCAAAAACTATTTTTATTTGTATAAATAATCATCTAGCTTAACAAAATACATATATATTTTTATCTCGGTTAAATAGGTCTAAGGAGCATCTTAATTAAGAAATATATTACTAAAAAACCGAAAGTAAGCAAAGAAAGAGCTGAAGGATATGTAAGTCACAAATTTATTTCATTCAAGCTTTCCTGCTAGAGATGTGTCTGTCTGTGCACTCAGTTATGTCCGATTCTTTGCGACCCCATGGACTGTAGCCCACCAGACTCCTCTGTCCATGGAATTTCCCAGGCAAGAATACTGGAGTGAGTTGCCATTTCCTACTCCAGGGGATCTTCCCAATCCAGGGACAGAACTCGCATCTCTTATGTCTCCTGCACTGGTAGGTGGATTCTTTACCACTGGCATCACATGGGAAGCCCTAGAGGTAGGAAGTAGGATAAAGACAGGAAATTCCGCCTGACATGTGGGCAAGGATATGGAGAACTCAGCATTCAGATGTTCTGTTCTTCTACATCTTATTTTTTTCTTATTAAGAGACTTCTGTGAACAAAAGGGAAACTATATCTTTTCTTCCCTGCTTTTGAGACATGATTCAGTAATGGCTCATATCTCTATAGAAGACAAAGAAAATAGAAACCAGATACTATAGTAAATAAGAGATCCAGAAAAGTACACCTTAGGAATAATCTCTTTACTTAGACATCAAACTAGAGAAGTGGTTTGGTAAAAGACAAGGACGTGAAGCTGCCTGTTTACTTATTGACTTTTCTTATCCAGATTAACTTGGAACTAGAACACAGACCTAATATTTCATAATACTTTAAGAAAGAATTTTATCTTACTTCAATATCAATGTTGTTGAAAGGTCCAGCTTCCTTTGATGTACGTTGTTCATTCCCTTTTGGACCATGGATGTAATAATGATAAATATGCCTAAAATATAATAGAATAACTTTATACTTTTAATTCACATAAAACTACAGTTCATCCAATCTTCTACCAAAAAAACCTTTATTACTACTATTGGCAGTACTTACTAGGTGCCATGCACAATATTAAGCATTTTTAAACATAGTAAACCACATAATGGTAAAAACAATCATGAGATTCAGGTATTATTTCCCCTCATTTTATAAATACAAAAGTTGGAAATGCAAGAAAATTATTTAATTTACTTAAGGTCACAGAATTAGAGTGTGAGGAGATTCAAGCCAAGTCTTTTCAACTTCAAATCCCACATACTTAAACTGTATTTTACCAAAAAAAAAACTAGAACTACAAGGTGAAAGTGAAGTCGCTCAGTTGTGTCCTACTCTTTGTGACCCTATGGACTGTAGCCTACCAGGCTCCTTCGTCCATGGGATTTTCCAGGCAAGAGTACTGGAGTGGGTTGCCATTTCCTTCTCCAGGGGATCTGAGCAACCCAGGGATCAAACCCAGGTCTCCCGAACTACAAGGTAAGAGGCTATAATTCTACTTGTCAAGAATTGTCTAGAAAAGACTCAAATATCAGGGACTATACACAATTGGGTATTTCTAACTTATGTCCCCGAGAGTATCGTTCTGTCTCATTTTTCTTCTCCTGTAGAAATGAAACAATCTTAAGCCAATACTCCTAAAATTAATAAATTCAACATCATCTCATCAAAAACCACCACTTCAGAAATTTTGCTATTTTGGAAAATATTTAAAAGATTATACTCTGGGGAAATTATTCACATCTCTCCATATCACATAGCCCATCTGCAATCATTCCTCAAGCAGTAGTATTAAATATTCCTTAATACAAATTTTATCTTTTCAGTTCAGTTCAGTTCAGTCACTCAGTCGTGTCCGACTCTTTGCGACCCCATGAACTGCAGCACGTCAGGCCTCCATACATCACCAACTCCCAGAGTTCACTCAAACTCAAGTCCATCGAGTTGTTGACGCCATCCAGCCATCTCATCCTCTGTCGTCCCCTTCTCCTCCTGCCCCCAATCCCTCCCAGCATCAGAGTCTTTTCCAATGAGTCAACTCTTTGCGTGACCTGGCCAAAGTACTAGAGTTTCAGCTTTAGCATCATTCCTTCCAAAGAACACTCAGGACTGAACTCCTTTAGAATGGACTGGTTGAATCTCCTTGCAGTCCAAGGGACTCTCAAGAGTCTTCTCCAACACCACAGTTCAAAACCATCAATTCTTCGGCACTCAGCTTTCTTCACAGTCCAACTCTCACATCCATACATGACTACTGGAAAAACCATAGCCTTGACTGGACGGATCTTTGTTGCCAAAGTATGTCTCTGTTTTTGAATATGCTATCTAGGTTGATCATAACTTTCCTTCCAAGGAGTAAGCATCTTTTAATTTTATGGCTGCAATCACCACCTGCAGTGATTTTGGAGCTCCCCAAAATAAAGTCTGACACTGTTTCACCATCTATTTCCCATGAAGTGATGGGACCAGATGCCATGATCTTCATTTTCTGAATGTTAAGCTTTAAGCCAACCTTTTCACTCTCCTCTTTCACTTTCATCAAGAGGCTTTTTAGTTCCTCTTCCCTTTCTGCCATAAGGGTGGTGTCATCTGCATATCTAAGGTTATTGGTATTTCTCCCGGCACTCCTGATTCCAGCTCGTGCTTCTTCCAGCCCAGTTTTTCTCATGATGTACTCTGCATATAAGTTAAATAAGTAGGGTGACAATGTACAGCCTTGACGTACTCCTTTTCCTATTTGAAACCAGTCTGTTGTTCCATGTCCAAATTTCTTTTTAAAATTACACTAATTGTCCTAATTTAAAACACTACTAAAATAAAAAGAAATCATTGAAAATCTGAAGATCTTCCTTCAAACATCTCAAAAGTGTTAACATCATAAGTTTACAAGCATATATTAAGGAAGTATGCTATCAATAGCTTACCAAGTATATGTTTCTATGTCACTCTTTTTAAGAACAAGAGTTATGTTATAATTATATTATGTACACTGAGTTCTTTCAGTTAACAGAAATAATAAAATAGCTAATAAACAGTCCAAAGTCCTATTTAAAACTCATGTTACAGGGCCAATAAACATCAATATTCAATAAAAAAGGCATTCCTAATATTAAATTTATTTCTTCATAAAAATTTTTAACTGTTAATATGTATTTATGTACAAAACAATCTTAACAACCCTTGAATAAGTAGAAAAAATATGAAAAGATACCTTATTTTTAAACATGAATTTTGTACAGCATACTCACTCTCAGAGACTAATTCAGGCTAATACAAATTATGGAAACAATCCAATCTATACCATATAATTACAGTGGAAAAAACTTAACAACTTTAAGTATATATACTTCTGATTTGATCTAACAGAATATGTACTCCCTAAAAGTTTTCCTCAAGTAGATACACAAAGATTTTTAGATTACTCATTTCATACAGCACATATGCATATTTTTATTTTAACAGACTCAATATATTCATTCAATAAACTTTTACTGAGCAACTACAACGACTCATTGGAAAAGACTCTGATGCTGGGGGGGATTGGGGGCAAGAGGAGAAGGGGACGACATAGGATGAGATGGCTGGATGGCATCACCGACTTGATGGACGTGAGTTTGGAGTTGTTGATGGACAGGGATATTAGAGGAAGCACACTGACTGAAACTGCCCACCCTGGCCAGGAACCATAGTAACCATTTGCATGAGTTGTTTTATGACAGGAGATCCTGATAAGGAATACGGAACTAACAAGCCACCACCAACTGGAAGAATTCGACAAAGGTCTAAAGGAGACACCACATGTCTGTCCACTTCCTGGAATCCCTCTCGCTAGCATCCATCTTGGCTGAGTGATGCGTGCGCCACCAGGAAAGACTCTGAATTAGAATGATTGGCCAAAGACCACCCAGAAACTAATCCCATCACCATAAAACCCGAGACTGTGAGCCACGTTCTCCTGGGTTTCCTTACCCTACTGCTCTCCACCCGGGTACCCTTTCCTAATAAAATCTCTTGCTTTGTCAGCACATGTGTCTCCTCAGACAATTCATTTCCTAGTGTTAGACAAGAGTCCAGTTTCAGGCCCTGGAAGGGGTCCCTCTTCCTGCAACAGGGAGGCCTGGCATGCTACGATTCATGGGGTCACAAAGAGTTGAACATGACTGAGTGACTGAACTGAACAACGTAACAGGAAACACTGGGGATATAACAGTGCACAAAAAAACAATAAACATCCCTAGGTGGGAGGCAGACAAAAAAAAAAAAGTAAAATACATGGATTATAATCTATGCAAAAGCACAAAAGGGGTATCTGGGATTGATTAGCTGAATTGAATAAACTCTTAAGTTTATTTTAAACGTTATCATAGTTGTCAAAAAGCATGGGACTCTTATTTGTAATGACCAATATATTACATGTATGCTAAGTTGCTTCAGTCGTGTCCGACTCTTTGTGACCCTATAGACTTTAGTCTACCAGGCTCCTCTGCCTATATGCTTCTCCAGGCAAGATACTGGAGTGGGTTGCCATTCGCTTCTCCAGGGGATCTTCTTGACCCAGGGATCGAACCTGCATCTCCTGTGGCTCCTGCATCACAGTCAGGCAGATTCTTAACCACTGAGCCCCTGGGGAAGCCAAGTGACCAGTAAATATTTACAGAATAGAGAACCATTTTAACAGCTAACACCAGCGTAATGGTTCCCATGCTGAGGGAAGAAATGGGATAGGATCAAAGCAGACAGCCAAGAGGGTTCAATGTATCTGTAATATTTTCTATCTTAAAAAAATGATAAGAAAAAACATGTCCTGGATCAAATGTAAGTACTCACGTTAACTGTCTGGTCCAAAGATGGAAATAATTTTTCAAGTACTGTATGTGTTCTGGTTGTACCCCTGTGATAACCACAGCAGTAAAGCTTTCTTTTTCCTTCTCCTCTGTGATAAGATGGTGTAGAAATCTTTCATCGTCATTTGTTATGTGACTAGAATCAGATGGCTATAAGAGTGAACGTAAGTACATAAGATTACATGCACCTCAAATGTAGTTAACAAACAAAGTTTACATCAACCTTTAACATTCACTTGGATAATTTCAAATAAAGGCTTCAAAAATCTTTTGGAGGAAAATCACCAAATACAAATCAGCTGAGTGTGTGACAAAGCTGTAAGGACAGAGAGCCTTTTACGGAGACTGCTAAACTGGCATACAAAAAGGAGAGTCCTATACCATAACGCTAAACCAACTGTAGAATCATAAAGAGAAGGGAAAAGAGAAATAAACACTGAATTTAAAAATACCTCCCAAATTGAGAACATTTACCCTAAAGTGGAATGAGTCCTTGCTTGGGGTACCTACCACTTAACTTGGTCAGGACCAATGCCCAGCCGGTCCACATTCATTAAAACTAGGATACAGCCTGAACCCAGCTGACTTAGCCCAAAGGCGCTGTGTTTAAAAGGGAGTAAAACCATGCTGGGCCCCAGGCCACTTTCAGAGAATATCTATAGTTTGTGGGGGGAGGGAAGGATGTGTTTGAGGATAAGAATTTAAAACTTCTCTGTTTTTATTTTACTATGAGTCTGTATAAAAAAATTGCATGCATATAATATGTAAGTTGCTATACACATACAAACTTACAAGGATAAAGATACACACTGAACTATTAGGAAAAATGACTTTGTAATAAACACCATAAGCATTTATAAGTTCCAATTCCTTATAAAGTTAGACTAGGAGAAAATTCAACTAAATATATCATAAGGACTTTTATCTGGCATTTGAGACTATTTTTATTTTCTTTATAAAAATCTTTACTATTTACTTTAGAATCAAATTTTTTTTAAGTTTTACTTTTTAAAAAGGTTTTAAAATTTGAAAATT
Source organism: Neotragus pygmaeus (assembly GCA_006410875.1). NCBI lineage: Eukaryota > Metazoa > Chordata > Mammalia > Artiodactyla > Bovidae > Neotragus > Neotragus pygmaeus. Next base: position 564,426 of record SJYV01035353.1, on the reverse strand, counting down.
TTAAAACGTTTCAAAGTTGAATGAGTAATACAACAAATACCATGTGCTCACTATGATTCAAATTTACTAACACTCCACTTATTAAAATGAGAGTTTGAATACAAATTTAATCACTGTTTTGCATTCTACTTCTGTGATTATTATACAACAAATACTTAAAAAAAACTCAAACTTGGAGCAAGGAAACAGTTTTATAATCTTATGAACAATTTCCAGGAAGCTGACTTGGCTTTATGAGAAAAGCTATTTTCTGAAAACTTCAGCCTAAGAAAGCACACAAATGATCACTTTTGCTATTCACAAAATTAAAATAAAAATTTAATTTGAAAATTCCATATTTTCAAGTTTTTAAAATAACATAAATATCTTAGAAACTGAAAAAAAAGTTCTTGTCCCATCATCCATCCAAGGTACAAATTTACACTTAAATGTACCTTTCTGTTTCTAATAAATCCACTATATATTGACTCTTTATTTTTCTCCTTCTTCTCAAAATCTTCTTTAGAAAGTAAAAGTTCATGAACATCCTGGGAGTCTGCAGGCTTACTTATCATCTGTTAAATATTAAAAAGATTATCTTTTAAATTCGCAAAATTGAAAATGAATAATTAGACAGTCAACTTCAAAATATTTTGACCAACTTTCACTTTTAAGAAATCTTTTTTTTACTTACCCTGGCTGACTGTCCAACAAAGAAAACAGCTTGCTTGCCCCCAACACCAAAATAGGAAATATCACTATTTAAACTGCGAGGTACTGGCAGTGGTCGAACATATCCTGAATGATCACTAAAATAAAACATTACATTAATGCAGTGTTATTAAACAAACGACTTAGGTGCTAATGAAAACTGATATAGCAGTTTTATTAAGAGTTAATAAAATGATCCCCAAGCCAGATAATACCCCTATTCAAATGTATAGAATCAGAGCCAAAAGCCAAAATAGCATCTAGTCCAAAGGCTCTCAAAGTTTGTTACCCAGGCCCTCAAAGTTTGTTACCCAGGCCAGCTGCATCAGCAAACCTGGAAACTCTAAGAAATGCAAGTTCTTGGGCTCACCCCCTCAAATTAGAAAATTTCAAATATCTGTAACTCTACAATCTTCCCTTCAAAATCATTTACTCATCCAAAACTAATTAAAATACTGTCTCATGACTAGTGGGAATTACAACAAAGAGATTCTCATTTCCATGTGCTTCTGCTCTGTCATGTCCGATTCTCTGTGACCCCATGGACTGTAGCCCACCAGGCTCCTCTGTCCATGGAATTCTCCAGGCAAGAATACTGAGTGGGTTGCCATGCCCTCCTCCAGGGAATCTTCCCAACCCAGGGATCAAACCCAGGTCTCCCGCATTGCAGGCGGATTCTTTCCTGTCTGAGCCACCAGAGAAGCCCTCTCATTTCCAATGGATTATGACAAATGAAGAACTGAGACTCAGCCTCTGATTGCAGTGTAACACCACCGTGGAGAGCAGGCATCCCTGGTCTCTTGAATACAGGGAAGATCTCCAGGGACAGTTTCCCAATATAAGACACCCACAAAACTGGGGTGAGGTTGGAACCACAACACCAAGTGGAAAGGTCAGAGAACAGAGTTGGCACAGCTGGAAAGAATAGATACACAACAGAAAAAAAAAAAAAAAAGAATGAAAAGTATCAAGTGGGACTAAAAACAAATAACTAAAAGATAATATCTTACACAAGTTTAAACGCAGTTCAAGAAACAGAGGAGAGAATGAATAATAGCTGCAAATATTCTCAAATCACTAAAAGGCACAGATTCACAGATTCAGACCAAAAGAGCCCAAACAGGAAACATAAAAAGAAATCCACATCACAGTGAATACTAAAAACAAAACAGAATAACTAGAAAACACACTGAGAAGATAAGTGGCTTAGCAGGCTTTGACAGCAATAGTATAAGACGGTGGAATATTATCTCCAAAGTGCCAAGAAAGAAATGTCAGTATAGAACTGTGAACTAGGGCTAAATAAAGAATTTACAGACAAAAACCAAGGGAATTTACCATTAAGAGATTTGCTCTAAAGCAATGTTCCTACAAGCACAATCTGACTCACAAGGGAATAATAATATTATCAGTACACAAGTTAATTTTTTTAATAAAGGTTAAAATTTTTTAATTCTTTGTTAGAAAAAATGTTGTATATAATTTGGGGAATTCCAAGTCAGACCTGAAATACTATACAACAGAAGTGTAACTCTGGGAACCTCCCTTGTGGTCCAGTGCTTGAGAGTCTACCTGCCAGTATGGGGGACACAGATTTGATCTATAGTCCAGGAGAACTCCACATGCCGCAGAGCAACTATGATCATGTGCCTCAACTACTGAAGCCCACATGCCCTAGAACCTGTGCTCTACAACGAAAGAAACCAATGCAAGGAGAAGCCCACGCATCCCAACTAGAGAGTGGCCCCCACTTGCTGAAACTATAGAAAGCCCATGTGCAGCAACAAACACAAGCATAGTCACAAAAGCAAGCATCCAGAAAAACATCTACTTCTGCTTTACTGACTCTACCAAAGCCTTTGACTGTGTGGATCACAACAAACTGTGGACAATTCTTAAAGAGATGGGAATACCAGACCATCTGACCTGCCTCCTGAGAAATCTGTATGCAGGTCAAGAAGTGACAGTTAGAACTGGACATGGAACAACAGACTGGTTCCAAGTTGGGAAAGGAGTACATCAAGGTATATTGTCATCCTGCTTATTTAACTTATATGTGGAGTACATCATGATAAATCCTAGGCTGGATGAAGCACAAGCTGGAATCAAGATTACTGGGAGAAATATCAATAACCTCAGATATGCAGAGGACATCACCCTTATGGCAGAAAGTGATGAAGAACTAAAGAGCCTCTTGATGAAAGTAAAAGAGAAGAGTGAAAAAGTTGGGTTAAAACTCAACATTCAGAAAACTAAGATCATGGCATCTGGTCCCATCACTTCATGACAAATAGACGGGAAGCAATGGAAACAGTGAGACATTTTATTTTGGGGGGCTCCAAAATCACTGCAGATGGTGACTGAAGCATGAAATTAAAAGACACTTGCTCCTGTGACCAACCTAGACAGCATATTAAAAAGCAGAGACATTACTTTGCCAACAAAGGCCCACCTAGTCAAAGCTATGGTTGTTCCAGTAGTCATGTATGGATGTGAGAGTTGGACTATAAATAAAGAAAGCTGAGCACCGAAGAACTGATGCTTTTGAACTGTGGTGTTGGAGAAGACTCTTGAAGAGTCCCTTGAACTCCAAGGAGATCCAACCAGTCTATCCTAAAGGAAATCAGTCCTGAATATTCATTGGAAGGACTGCTGCTAAAGCTGAAAGTCCAATCCTTTGGCCACCTAATGCGAAGAACTGACTCATTTGAAAAGACCCTGATGCTGGGAAAGATTGAAGGTGGAAGGGGATGACAGAGGGTGAGATGGTTGGATGGCCTCACCGACTCAAGGGACATAAGTCTGAGCAAGCTCCGGGACTTGGTGATGGACAGGGAGGCCTGGCATGCTGCAGTCCATGGGGTCGCAAAGAGTCAGACATGACTGAGCAACTGAACTGAATTGAAAACTTTGGGAAGGAAGTGATTAGAGATAAAGTAAGTACTCTAAATTCTTTAATATGGGAGAAGTGAGATTCCTGAAGATAAATATGCATTTTTAAATTTCAAAGACAACTAGGAAAATAAACATATAAATTCTAAAATATTAAGAGAGAAAAATGTAGAACTGTGTTTTCAAAAGCAACAACAAAAAGTTGCAACTAATTAAAAAAACAGAAATAATGGGATAAAAATATTTTAATTTGTATAACAAGTTTTCACCTATATATCGATTTTCAAAATAAAGACAATGACCAGGTCAAACAATGTAATACTAGACCTACAAAAAAAATACAAAGCAACTGCCATACACAAACTCAATCTCCACATAACAAAACATAAACCTGCCACCCACAAAAAAGCATGCATATATACAAACACTCCACACAATATACAAATAAACCACACAACATGTATGCACATTTACAGTGCTCCAACACACACACAATGTATATAACACCAACAATAAAAAGAACATCTTAAAGAGACAGAGAAAACAGACACCATATAGTCTTGAGAAACAAAGAATGACAACAGACTTTTCATTGTAAAATATGCAAGTCAGTAGAAAATGGGAATGGCATTTCTAATGTACCGAAATTTTTTAGAAAGCGAAAGCAAAACTTGCTCAGTCATGTCCAACTTTTTGCTATCCTATGAACTATACAGTTCATGGAATTCTCCAGACCAAAATACTGGAGTGAGTAGCCTTTCCCCTCTCCAGGGGATCTTCCCAACCCAGGGATCGAACCCAGGTCTCCCACATTGCAGGTAGATTCTTTACCAGAGTCAACCTAAGATTCTATACTCAACGAAAATTTCTTTAAAAGGGGGAAGGAGTAAGGAGAGATCCAGACTTTATCAGATATTCAAAAGCTGAAAAAATTTACTGACAGCAATCTTGAATTACAAAAACTGTTAAAGACCTTCAGAAATGAAAATTATACTGTGAATTTAACCAAAGGAATGAAGACTACCAGAAATGGTAAATATATGGGTAAGCATAAACTGACTCAGGGACTCAAACTGATGCTTGTATATGAATGTTTACAGCAACACTATTCACAATATGCAAAAAAAGGTAAAAACAAGACAACTGTCCTTTAACCTATGAATGGAAAGAGGTAGTATAGCTACATAATTCAGCCATAAAAAGGGATGAAGTTCTGATATAAGCTACAATATGGGTGAACCTCGAAAAAATTATGCTAAGTGAAATAAACCAAATAACAAAATGAAATAAACAAAATGATGAATAGTGTATGATTCCTCTTAAATGAGGTACCAAGAACAGGCAAATTCACTGAGGCAGAAAGTAGAACTGTGGTTATCAGCGGCTGGAGGGGTAGAGAATACAGAGTTACTGTTTAATGGGTACAGAGTTTCAGTTTGAGGAACAGAAAAAATCTTGAAAATATGTTGTGGTTGCCAAACAGTGAATATAACTAATGTCACTGAATAATACACTTTAATATAATGCTGTATTTTTACCACGTTTTTAAGAAAATGACTGTTAAAAAGACACTCACAGAAACAGAGCAGGAAAGTGGTTGACAGAGACTGGGAAGTGTGAGAAATAGAAGCTGGTAAAAGAGTACAAACTTTCAGCAGTAAGACGAATAAGGCTGAAGAGCTAATGATATAACGTCATATGTACAGCCAATAACACTGTATTGTGTAACTGAAATCTGCTAAGAGAGCAGAACTGTGATAAATGAAAGATGTATACTATGAATCCTAATTACCAGGAAAACAACAGAATAACAGCTAATAAATCAATTAAGGAAATAATGGAGACACACATATACATATACTCAATCTGAAATAAGGCAGAAAAAAGGGAAATGGGGGGTGGGGAAGATAAATAACAAAGATGGTAACCAAGCATACCGATAATCACATTAAATGTAACTGGCCTAAAGAAAGTAAAGTGAAAGTCGCTCATTCATGTCCAACTGTTTGCACCCTGTGGACTATAAAGTCCACAGAATTCTCCAAGCCAGAATACTGGAATGAGTGGCCTTTCCCTTCTCCAGGGGATCGTCCCAACCCAGGTATCAAACCCAGGTCTCCTTCGTTGCAGGCAGATTCTTGACCGAGCCACAAGGGAAGCCCAGTTGGTCTAAGCATCTCCATTAAAGGGCAGAGATCATTAAATTTCAATATACAACTAAATGCTGCCTCAAAGAAATTCTTTAAATATAAAGAAATAGTAGATTAAAAGGTTGGAGAAAGAGTTATCCGTTTAATACTAATGAGAATGAAGCTGCAGGAGATATATGAATATTAGACAAAGTTAATAAAACAGCTGGAGAAGGAAATAGCTACCCACTCCAGTATTCTGGCCTGGAGAATTCCAAGGACTGTATAGTCCATGGAGTTGTAAAGAGTCGGACACAACTGAGCAACTTTCAGACACACACAATAACAGTAACACCAGGAAATGAAGGACGAGCAATGAAACAAATATGCAGGTAAAGAAAACAGACTACTAAAAAAAAAAGAAAAGAAAAGAAAACAGACTACTCTTCTCTGCTTGAGATTTTAAAATTACGTTAGGCTACTGAAATAAAAATAACACTGTGTGATGTAGTTCTCAATGTGTGTAGTGGTAACACTTAAAACTAAATAATCAATGGGAGAGAGTTAAAATACCTAAATAATTTGGTGAAATTTCTGTAATTCACTTTAAGTGGCAAATGTCCAGTATTCCCTGGAGAAATCATTAAAAAATAAAGAATATATTCAAAAACACTATAAAGAAAATGGTACAGTAAAATATGTTCAAGTAAACCACAAAAAGGCCCAGAAAAGACAAATGCAAAACAAAGGGAGCACACAGAAAAGTTAAAACAGGACATATCTGAGTCCTAATGTATCAATAATTACAGTAAACTGGCAGACTGAATTTAAAAATGACCCAACCATATTTTGACTATAAAAAACTCATTACAAACATAATGATATAGGTATTTGAAAAGAAAATAGATATGAAAAGATATACCAAACATGAACCAAAAGAAAGCTGGAATGGCTACAGTAGCACATAAAATACACTTCAGAGCTAGAAATTACAGGGACAGAGCAGCATTATGGAGAGGTATGACAACCCACTCCAGTATTCCTGCCTGGAGAATCCCCATGGACAGAAGTGCCTGGTGGGCTACAGACCACAGAGCCGCAAAGAGTAGGACACAGCTGAGTGACTAAGCACAGCATACAGCAGCATTATAAAATGATGACAGGGTCAGTTCACAGAAAAGTTCTAACGATCCTAATTGTGCAACACAAAATAACACAAGTTAAAGATACACAGAGCAAAACTCAGAAAACTGAAAAGAGAAGATCAACAAACCTGCAAATAAGTGGAGTTCTTCAATACCCCTAAGTCTGCTACACAGAAAATCAACAAGGAAAAGAAAGAACTGAACAATATCATTCAATGATGGAATCTGATTGAAACTTACAGAACACAACTCCCAACAAGAGCAAAATATACATTCTTTTCAGGGACACAGAAAACTCACCAAAGTATAGATCATATCCTACATTATAAAACAAATCTCAACAAATTTAAAAGAAATGAAACAATATAGAACAGGTTTTCTAACTATAATTAAGTCAAACTAGAAAGGCAAGAAAATCTATTGGGAACATTAGGAAATTGAACAACATATTCCAAAAAAGATTCACGGATCAAAAAAGGAAGCAGCAAGGAAAACAAAAGTTACACTAAAATCAGTGAAAGTGAAATTAAAAACTCTTTTAAGATTCTACATCAAGATACTACCAAAAAAAGCATGTAAACCCAAAGTAAGAAGGGCATATATGATAAAGAGCAAAAATCGAAGAATTTGAAAACAGGAAAACAGAAAACAAACCAAACACTGGCTCTTACAACATTACCAGTAACTATATGCCAATAAAATTGAAAATTTAATGAAATGGAGTAATTTCTAATAAAAACAGAAGGCATCAACACTAAATCAATAGTGGAAAGCCAAAATATGCTTACAATCCTATAAAGAAATCAAAGCAACAGTTAAAAATTTCTCCCACAAAAAACATACCAGACCCAAATGGTTTCCCAAATGAGTTTTATCAAACTTTTATTAAATGGTTTAAAGTATAAATTATAATTTATCACTTTGGAAAACAATTCACCACTACTGTGTAGTTTGAACATTCATTTTTATAACCTACAAATTCCCTCCTAGGTATCCACCTAATAGCTTATGTAGATCTGGACCAGGAAACATACATAACACTCCACACACACTGCATGCGTAAGATAATACTGCCAGCAACTGTTAAGAATTGGGGGAGAAAGTCAAAAGCCTACCAACTGGAGACTGGATAAATAGATTTCTTTTTGGTGTACACAAAAGATTACACGGTTATGAAAAGGAATTAACTACAGACCCACACAAGTAAGAAATCTTAATAATCTAATACTAAATGAAAATGCAAGTCCCTTGTAGGTCAACATACAGTATGATTATATTTTGTATTATCAAAAACAAGCATTTTATTAATGAAAAAAGAAACAAAAACAATGGAAAATATGTGTTATCTTTGTTGGAGGAATAGGTAGAATAAGTGAGGAGGACACAGAAGTAACTCACAGGAAATATTCTACTTATCAGATTGGGGGCAAATTCTGGTTATTCAGCTTATTAAATTTTTCAATAAATAAACTTTAAAAGAGAATGTCTTGAAGTGATAAATTATCATAAATCAAGAATTATAGCTAATTAAATTCTATGAACATAATGTCTATTAAAAAAACAAACAGTTAAATAGGCTCAAAGACTTTAATTACTGTAACAATACTTCTAGCCAGTAAGCTGAAAATACCCTCCCCTAAACATTCTCCTTAAAACACATATGGGAAAGTATATCAAAAGTTTGGGATGGGGCAACTCAGAGATAAAACAATATATACATACTTAATCTGATTCAAAACTAAGGAATTCTGTTCACTGATTAGGAATGGACATTCATAATGACCAGGCAGTAAGTTTCCTTTTCCATTCATGAAAGCCCAATCTAAGCAAAAACCCTTTTATAACAAATGCCAAAAATAGTAATTTCCAGTAAGTTTTAGACTTGTGTAAATACAAGTCCAGAAAATTCCTATGCCCACACTCAAGGGAAATATAAATTTCCCTTCATGAAGAGAAATACAAGCATAAATATAATTCAAGACCTTAAGAAACAATTTTGCATCACAGTAGTAAAGTTGCCTCCTTCAAAATAAATTTATATCACAGTCTAAAAGAATCTCAGAAAATATCTCACTCTTATTCTTGATTCAATGTAAGAGGACACATCTTTGTGAAACAGAAGTATTTGTTAGAAAAGAGCAGCAAAATCTTTATGAAACACATCATAAAAATTGTAGAAAGTAAGGAAAAGGAATAGAAGAGATCAAATTAGTAAAAAGAAACTAAAAACAATACAAGTGATTGGCAGGAAATATGGTAGTGACTATATGTATGTATATTTATATCTCACTATCTCAAATCTACCAGAAGGAAAAAAAAAATCAGGTTCAATGAAGGCAGCTTCATCTTCAACAAAAGTGACAAATGGCCACATATCCCTAACTGAGCTCTGGAATGTACCTGTGAGACACAAGGGAAACAACCAAATCAAAGTAGGGTGGCTACATGTTACATTCTCATTCCCTAAATTCAAGTAAATACAAATATCTATTTGAAAGATCATCTTCATTGCAGAAAAATACTGAAGACAAAGGAGCTTTTTCTTTAGGAAAAATAAGGGAAAATCCTGTCAGAAGTCCATTTCTACAACCTAAAAATGGCATGGGAAGTGAGCCATGTGACATGCTATTTTTCCCCAAAAATGGCTGACTGAGTTGAGAGTGTTTCAATTACTAAGCAAGCTGATGGTGCAGAAAGTAGCACTGATCCAACACATACCTGAATTATGGCCACCCAGTGACCTAACTAATGTCACCTTTCTTTCTTCTACAAAATAGATTAAATGAAAAGACAATAATACAACAATGTCCTTAGGTATCTAACTTTACTTATAAGGCAACGACTGTAACAGTGCCTCATTCATGAGCAAATTTCCTATATCCAGGTATCGTTCTATATCTTAGGGGTTTGGATTTCACAAGTGTACTACACACTCATCAAAACCCAGTTAATTGAATGATCACTTCCAGAATGGCATATTAAGAACCCATGAAAATCCACTTTGTTAAAAGCAAAAACAACCCGAAAAAATTGTCAAAATCAACTTTTTCAAAACTCCAAATATTAACATCTTACCAATAATCCAAGGAGGGGTTATTTAAGACACATCGATGAGTCTTTGGTGAAAACTGCTAGCTCTGGTACATTTTCACATACCCTATCCCATTCCCCTCTCACCAGCTCTACAGAAGCCTTGAAAGCCAATAGCCCTGCAGTCATGGTGAAAACTGACAGCCTAGGAGTCGCTGGAATAAGTTTGGAGTTTCCCAGAAATTCCTTCCCCATAGAACTGCCATTATTGGATCTGACAGTTCCCTAGAAACCTCCACTAGCAGAGTCTGTCTTTATTTGACCTAACTCAGAACTTGCTCAGTGTGAAAAGCATTTTCCCTGGGTCATTTGTCAGAAACAATCAGTGGCAAATGTTTATCATCACAGCTGACTGAGACAATGAAAACAGTTGGAAAAAAACACAAATCTGGCCCAAAACTTAGAAGGTAAAGCTGGAGAATGGGAGGTCCATAGTGGTTTTGAAAAGCTCCAACAGATTCACGAGAATCAAGAAGATCACACTCCTGTTCAGGACTGTATTCATATTCAAGAAAGTACTGAGAAGGCCCTAATCTCTCATTTCTGGCTGACTTTGATATTCAGTGCAAGCAAGAGTTACAAGCTAAGGCAGAGCAGTCAATTTCCTGTAGGAACATTAAAAACATAGCCCATGTGCACACAGAACCCCTTGGCAAGAGCTAGAAGATTCAGTGGTTCCAGGCACTTAAGAAAAATGTCTGATCATCAACTGACCATTAGATTAACTGAGCACAGACTTCAGAGGCAACACAATACAAAGAATACAGGTTTTACCGAATTAGTCTAGGGACGTCACTACACAAACAACAAAAAGACAAGTCGTGGGCGTGCGTGCATGTGAGTCACTCAGTCCTGTCTGACTCTTTGCAACCCCACAGACTGTAGCCCGTCAGGCTTCTCTGTCCATGACATTCTCCAGGCAAGAATACTGGAGTAGATTGCCAATCCTTTCTCCAGGGGATCTTCCTGACCCAGGAATTGAACCCAAGTCTCCCGCATTGCAGGCAGATTCTTTACCGTTTGAGCTACAGAGAAGTTCCAATAAACCCTGGGAAGGGAGATAAATTTGATTTCCAGATCTGCCACACTACATTATTTAAAATGTCCTGTTCTAAACAGAAAGCTATGTGCCACACCAAGAAATATTAAAGTCTGACCTAAACACAGGAAAAACAGCTCTCAGTAGAAACTGTCCCAGAGAAAGCCCAGGCCTTAACTAGACTTACCATACTAAGATTTAAGTCAGCTATTTTATAGCAAATGCTAAAGAGGATGTAGAGAAAAGGCAACCCTTCCACACTGTTGGTGGGAATGTCACTTAGTGCAGTCACTATGGAAAACATGACGGAACTTCCTCAAGAAAACAGAGTTGCCATATGACCTGGCAATCCTACTCCTGAGCATATATCTGGACAAAAACATACACGCACCTCTATGTTCACAGCAGCACTGCTAAGAATAGCCAAGACATAGAAACAACCTAAATACCCACTGACGAATGGATGACAAAGGTGTGGTACATATATGCAATGGAATACTACTCAGACATAAAAAGAATGAAACAAATGCTATCTGCAACAAGATGAACGGACCTAAAAGTTATCACACTAATTGAAGTCAGAAAAGAGAAAGACAAATACTGTATGATAACACCGATAGGTGGAATCTAAAATATGACACAAATGAACATTTATGAAACAGAACAGGCTCAAAGATATAGAGCACCGACTTGTAATTGCCAAGGGAGGAGAGTGGGAGAGGGATGGAGTGGGAGTTTGCAATTAGCAGATGCAAACCAGTATATGTAAGATGGATAAACAAGGTCCTACTGTATAGCATAGGGAACTATATTCAGTATTCTGTGATAAACCATAATAGAAAATAATTATTTTTAAAAAAGAATATACATATATACTATAAATGAATTACTTTGCTGTACAGTAGAAATCAACACAGCATTGTAAGTCAACTATATTTCAATTTTTAAAATTTTTAAAAATAAATCAGCTATTTTAAATACATTCAGTGAACTAATAAATTATTTCTAACGAAGTAAAAAAAAAAGTACGAAACCAGTATTTCACCAAATACAGACTGACTATCAGTAGAAACAGAAACTACAAAGAACCAAACGAATTCTGGAATTAAAAAAAAAAGAAAAACTCAAAAGAAATTTCAATAGGTGACTCATGAACAGATATGAATAGGCAGAAGAAAGAACAAGTGAGCTTAAAGACAGGTTGACTGAAATTATTTAGTTTGAGAAATGAAACAAAGATGAACCACGTAAGGACAGGAGAGGAAGAATATTTGAGCAATGGCCAAAAACTTCCCCAATATGACGAAAATCTTCATCTAGACCTCCAAGAAGTTCAACAAACACCAAATATAATGAACTTAAAAACCAGACATACCACAAAGTACCAAAAGCCAGAGAAAAAAAGAGAACTTTGAAAGTGAAAGAGAGAGGTGACTAATCACATACAGGGATACTCAAGATTGAAAGCTGACTGCTCATCAGAAACTAAGGAATCAGAAGGCAGTAGGTCAACATATTCCAAGTATTGCCAGGAAAAGACTGTCAACCAAGAATTCTTTATTCAGCACAAGTAGCCTTCAAAACTGAAGGAGAAATTAAGACACTGACAGATAAAACCTTAGGGAATCTGTCATTAGCACATCTGCTATGAAACAGCTACTAAAGAAGAGTCTGCTGAACGAACTGAAAAGACTTCAGAAAGCAATCTGAAAACAAGAAAAAAAAATAACAAAGTAGAGGTAACTATATAAATAGAAAAGGTCAGTGTATTTTTTACAACTCTCCACCAACCTGATTTAAAAAACAGCTGTTTAAAGCACTAACTATAAAACTGTATTGACAGGGTTATTATAATGCATAATAATGTCATTTATATGAAAATAATAATACAAAGGAGAGGGGAATGAAGTTATATAGAAATAGTTTTTGTGCATTATTGATATTCAACTGGCATTTATCCAAAGTGGACTGTTTAAAATGTTAATTGAAATCCTTAAGAAACACAAGTGAAGTAGATTAACAACTATCCAAAGTATATCAGTGATTGCAGAGGCAGGGGTTGACCATAAATGGGTACAGTTTCTTTTGGAGTAATGAAAATGTTCAGAATTAGTTGTGATGGCTGCACAACTTTGTTATGAATTATATGACCATAAAAATAAATGCATTTAATGAAGATATACTTAAGACAGATGGGAGCACTTCAAGATAAACTTTACTTCAGAAGAAAAAATTGAATTTTACATAATGATATCAGTACATGACGCAGCAGGAGAAAGTTTACTGGTATCTGTAATTTACTTTGAACTGAACCAAAAAATAAGTTTGACCTGGACTTCCCTGGTTGTTAGTGGATGAGAACCCATCTGCCAAAGAAGGGGACACAAGTTTGATCGTTGCTCTGGGATGGTTCCACATGCTGCGGAGCAAATAAGCCCATGTGCCACAACTATGGGGCCATCTGCTACAACTACTGAGGCCCCCTCACTGCAACTACTGAAGTCTGTGTACCTAGAGCCAGTGCTCTGCAACGAGAAGCCACTGCTCTCACACCTAGAGAAAGCCCACAAATAGCAACAAACACCCAGCACAGCCAAAAATAATTTAGTAACTTAAAAAGTTTTAAAGTCTGTCAGATTTTTTTTTAATGACCTAAAGGTTAGCCAACAAACTTGACAAATTCAGCAGTGGCCACGGGACTGGAAAAGGTCACTTTTCATTCCGATCCCAAAGAAAGGCAATGCCAAAGAATGCTCAAATTACCGCACAATTGCACTCATCTCACAATGCTAGTAAAGTAATCCTCAAAATTCTCCAAGCCAGGCTTCAGCAATACGTGAACTGTGAAATTCCAGATGTTCAAGCTGGTTTTAGAAAAGGCAGAGGAACCAGAGATCAAATTGCCAACATCCACTGGATCATTGAAAAAGCAAGAGTTCCAGAAAAACATCTGTTTCTGCTTTATTGACTATGCCAAAGCCTTTGTGTGGATCACAATAAACTGTTGAAAACTCTGAAAGAGATGGGAATACCAGACCACCTGACTTGCCTCCTGAGAAATCTGTATGCAGGTCAGGAAGCAACAGTTAGAACTGGACATGGAACAATAGACGGGTTCCAAATCGGGAAAGGAGTACATCAAGGCTGTATGTTGTCACCCTGCTTATTTAACTTTTATGCAGAGTGTATCATGATAAATGCTGGGCTGGATGAATCACAAGCTAGAATCAAGATTGCCGGGAGAAAGATCAATAACCTCAGATATGCAGATGGCACCACCCTTATGGCAGAAAGCAAAGAACTAAAAAGCCTCTTGATGAAAGTGAAAGAGAAGAGTGAAAGAGCTGGCTTAAATTAGCTCAACATTCAGAAAACGAAGATCATGGCATCTGGTCCCATCACTTCATGGAAACAGTGAGACACTTTATTTTGGGGGGTTCCAAAATCACTGCAGATGGTGACTGCAACCATGAAATTAAAAGACACTTGCTCCTTGGAAGAAAAGTTATGACCAACCTAGACAGCATATTAAAAAGCAGAGACACTACTTTGCCAACAAAGGCCCGTCTAGTTAAAGCTATGGATCTTTCAGTAGTCACGTATGGATGGGAAAGTTGGACTATAAAGAAAGCTGAGTGCCAAAGAATTGATGGTTTCAAACTGTGGTGTTGGAGAAGACTCTTGAGAGTCCCTTGGACTGCAAGGAGATCCAACCAGTCCATCCTAAAGGAAAGCAGTCCTGAATATTCACTGGAAGTGCTGAAGCTGAAGCTTCAATACTTTGGCCACCTGATGCAATGAACTGACTCACTGGAAAAGACCCTGATGCTGGGAAAGACTGAAGGTGGGACGAGAAGGGGACGACAGAGGATGAGATGGTTGGATGGTATCACTGACAATGGACATGGGTTTGAGCAAGCTCCAGGAGTTGATCATGGACAGGGAGGCATGGCATGCTGCAGTCCATGGGCTTACAGAGTCAGACACAACTAAGAGACTGAACTAAACTGAAACGTTAGTGGAATAAAAAGAGACGTGGTAAAGCAACTGTCAATGGTAGAAGCTTAGTATGAATATGTTGCGTATTGACTACAGAATTTCAACTTTTCTGTATGTTTGAAAATATTTATAAAATGTTGAGGAAAGAATAGTGTTCGGGAAACACTCAGATACAGTGGGTAGACTCTTCAACTAGCCTGAAACTCGATTAAAAAAAAAGACAAATATGGGAAATTACAGAATAAAGGAGACATGAAAGACATGGCAAAGGGAATCTGAATATGGACATTATAATTAGCTATTTTGAATCACTGAGAAATATCTTCAGTGTAATAAAGATATTATGGCTATTTATGAGAACATAGCTGTGAAGGAAATACATGGTACAATATTAAGCCATAAAATATCAAGCTTACAACTTACAAATGATTGAGAAACTGTGTGTTCCGTGTGCATGCCTGTGTACACACATACATACATAAACAGAAGATTACAAATGTGGCAAAATGTTAACATTAATCTAGGTAAAGGATATAGGAGTACCAAAACTGATTTTTTGACTTATTGCTGGCTTTTTATTTGAAGTTTTTACAACATATTTATTAATCTGAAAATTTTCAAAATAAAAGGGAGGAAAAGGTTGTACCAAAGTGAATGAGATTTATAAAGAATATTGTCAAAACAGAACTCCTAACTCATCCCCCTCTACTGTCCTTTTCAAAATGCTCTAACCACATTGGTCTTCTTTTTGTCTCTCAAATGAAACAAGGTGATCACGGTTTCAGGGTCTTTGTCTTTGCTGATGTTCTTCTACTTGGAATGCTCTTCCCCTAGATTTTCACTTTGGGTGTTTCTCTTCTAATCATTCAAGCCTCAAGTGAAATGTAACCTCAAAGAGGTCACTTCTCTTCTAATCACTTCACCTAAAGAAGACAGCCATCGGGCTCTAACATGTTACTTGTTATTTTCTTATCAATAACTGAAGTGCTTATATATCTTTTGGTTTACTTTAGGTTTTTCCTCTACTACAACATAAACTATAGTCAAGACCGTCAGCTGCTTTGTATTTTTAGGCTATCCTTCCTTTTCTTCCATAGCCTATTCCCTATATACGAACATCCTTATATCCAGTAAAAAAAACAAACAAAAAAAAAAAACACTTAACTGGAAACAGTAAAACAACTGATCATTTTTTCTATAGGAGTAGAAGCTAGAGAAGTGTGGGGGAGGAGGGTTACAACTGACTCTAACAGAAACTGGACTGAGTTAAGGGAACGATGGTACTAGATTCAAAGACAGTATGAGTACATGACAGCTGTAACAACAATATCCATAAAGCTAGGATCAGACCCAGCAATGGTAGATTTCTTCCAAAAATTAAAATTTCCCTACTATTTGAATTAGGTTTAAAAGTTTGTGCTGTGCTAAAATCTAAAGAAATTTTAACAAACTGTAGGCTCCACTTCTTTCAACTCTTCCACTTGATTTAACTAACATTTTTCTGACCCTTTGCCCCAATCTGTCCTCCTTTCATTTCTACCAAATATTTCTATCTTATGCTAAATTCTATCTTTAGACTATAAAAGATCACTGTCTTCTTTATGGCCATTTTATAAATTCTTGAAGTGGCATGAAAATGGTGAAGAAGAACAGTTGGAGAAAAATCTGAGGCCAAGAATGAGAAGGAATAGCTACCATGCTGCTGCTAAGTCGCTTCAGTATCTGACTGTGCAACCCCATAGACAGCAGCCCACCAGGCTCCCTCGTCCCTGGGATTCTCCAGGCAAGAACACTGGAGTGGGTTGCCGTTTCCTTCTCCAATGCATGAAAGTGAAAAGTGGAAGGGAAGTTGCTCAGTCATGTCCGACTCTTAGCAACCCCATGGACTGCAGCCTACAAGGCTCCTCTGTCCATGGGATTTTCCAGGCAAGGGTACTGGAGTGGGTTGCCATTGCCTTCTCCAAACAGTTACCATGATACCATGACTGCTTATCATTTGCCAGGCTCTAAGGATTTTACATGCACTACTCATTTGGTTTTCATAAAACCTTAGGCGGTATTATCCCCATTTTACAGATATATAAACTGAGACAAAGAGAAGTAAAGTACCTTGACCACTGTCACACAACTAATAAAGCTAGAATTCAGATGAAGCCAAATGATCCCAGAGCCCTTGCTTTTTACTTACTGCCCCTCATCATGGCACTGGAAGGCTTTACAAAGTTGATGAAAATTCCGAGTGCTGAAATCTCAGAAATGAGAAGGCAAATGCGTTAACTATATTAATTTTACACATTACTGAGACAGATCCTTAAACTGGGGTGACTTTCCTTGACACAACAAAGAGCAAAGGCAATAGGACATGAATAAATACTAACTTCTTAATGTTAACAGATTCTCCCCAAGTGTGTTTCCTAAATTATAAAACATAGCTTAAATATCAGTCCCACTGTGAGTCATGGCTCTAAGCAGAATTAAACTATCTCAAGGACCTAAATCTTTATATCCCTGAGAGCTTTGAGTATACTTCGTTTCCTCAATGACATTCTCATTCAGGATATTTTCTACAAACATATTTCCACACACAACTCTTGACTAGACTCTACTCCCTAACAGCTGAGAACGTTTTGTAAAGCAGAGCCCTGAAAGAGCCACAGTGAGCTCCAGAGAACTACATGTGGTTCCTTGGACATTTTGCACGAGGTATCAGGTGATTTCTCACTTAAAAAACATTCTACTGCTGTAGACACTATACAGCTTTCTTCAAACTTAAGTTATTACAAAAAGGGGGAAAACTCCACAGTAGGCAACATATTAATGTAACTCCTACACACCTCAGGAAATGCGGAAAGAATCATTCAATGGAGGGTACAATATGATTTATGCAGTTTTGACTTTTTAAGTATTGATCTTAAAAACTATTTTATTATAAAACTCTAAATAAATATGCTGATAATGTACATAACTAAATAGAAGAGTTCTTCTCCTTATTAAAATACCCAGCTGCCCATAAAAAAAGTGAGTAAGGTTCTCTAACCTTTCAAAGTCACCTTGCCTTGTAAATTTTGACAACCTATACACGGCCCAGTTGTTAAGCTGTTTAGAGGTCATTCCTCTTCCATTATCTATCACTGCAACGGCAGGTTTTCCTTGTGTTTCATCAAAATGCTATGAAATAAGTTCAAAAAGACAGGAAAAGTCATATCAATATTAAAAACATGAAAACTTCAATATAAAAAATGTGATTCATTGGGCTCACTCATACATTGCTGGACAAGTGTATATTAATACAACTTTCTAAAAGGCACTCCAGCTGTATGAACCAAAGGCCTTAGAATTCTTCATATTCTTTAACCTAGAAATTCCATTTCTCAAGAATGTAGCTTGAGGACTAATCAGAGATGTGTACGAAGATCTATAAGGGTGTTCTGGATACCAGTACTGCTTACAATGGCAAAAACAAAGGGAAACAAATCTAAATGTTCAACAGCCACAGACTGATTACATAATTTATATTACAGTCAATAAATCAAATAGCATCAGGGGTGTATTACATTGCAGAATAGCCATGATATGGCAATGTTTACAATCCATTTCTAAGGGAAAATAGAAGATCACAAATAAAATGTACACTATGATCTCACATACATGTGTACATATACCCATAGGAAAAGGGCAAGTGAAAAAATTTTAATGAAGAGACATCAGGTAATTATTTCTACTTTTAGTTTATATTTTAATTTTTTTCCAATAAACCTGCAGTACTTCCATAAAAACACAAGTTAATTTGATTTAGAGTATTATTTTCTTACCAATTTGATCTGTATGCTTCTAACACCAATGTTACGAGAAGTAGCAGACAATGAATTGTCAATTAATTCTGCAAGAGCAAATGCTGGAAGAGAGTGAGAAAACATTACTGCTTAAGTTTTCCCTCCTAAACACTTCATATAAAAGTTCAAAGTAGAAGGAATTCTGAAGTACCTTAAGCCATCACTTTTATTTTCCAAAGAGCTAAAATTAAAGTATTATCCTGATCCTAATGACACAAACATAATAAGGCATCATCAATCACCACCAGCATAAAAAAGCAGTCACCAACCAGTACTTGTATGGCACTACACAGCACGAGTGAGCCAGCCATGATTCCTGGCTTCAAGGAGTTTATAATCTAAAGACAGACATACACACATAAGAGACAAACAGAAGACCATAACCATAAAATCAAACAGTAGTCTGTGGAACGTATTTACATCATGCACAAGTCAAAGGCAAGCACATTTGTGGGACAAATATAAAAGTGTCTATTAAGGGCTAATTTAAATACAGGTATCTCGCAACACCAACTTGTGAAATGGCAGAATGTATCTGCTTAACTGACACAAAACTGCTTTTAATTTCCTGCTATACAACCAGCCTGACCTTCAATTTATCAGTGGCTCAGCACTATTTCTAACATTCTCCTTTCTGCAGGGTCAGTATCCAAACTACTTCCCACTTTTTTCTCCTTAATTAAAAGGGTGAGCATACTAAATTAATGTCTCTTTCACTTAAGCATAACTCAACTTAAGCTGTAATTAACCCACAAAGTAGCATTCCAGCAAGCACTTCCAAACGCTAAACATGTAGGGGATGGCTCCGTTTATAAACTAGTTGGAAAGTAGTCATTACAAATGAGGTATGTATAAAGATCCGGTGAAGGGTATTAACTAGAAAATGGAAAAGCAGGGACACTGTAGTAAATGGGAGGAATAAGAGTTAAGGGAAATTTCAAAGGAAAAAATGAGTAGAATTTAGTATCTGATTAAATATAAAAGGAGAAAGAAAAGGAAATCCAAGGTGGCTTTGAGTGCTTGTTCTAGAAGACTGGAAAAAGGGTCATCTTTTTCCATAAAGGGGATGGAAGGACAGAAAAATTCAGCTTTAGCTGTGATGCCCTACCACTGTCAAGCTCAATAATGAGTAGAGGTGATGCACAGGGTGCTGGAACAGACCACGCTTAATAGAGTAAAACTGTGGCTATCTCAGTTATTTCTGCAAAATAAGGTCATTACCTTAATGTTAGCTAACACACAGGATTAAGGATCAAACGAGAAAACACTCATAAAGCACTTGACACAATGCCTGGCTCTGCAGCTGAGAGCAGTAACAGTACCAGTAGCAGTCAATTTTAAGGATGTACAAGAATTAGTCACAAGAATATTCAGTCATTTGTAATAATTAAAAAAAAAATGAAATAACCTGAATGTCTAGTAACAGCAGTGTATGTGTGGGTGTCTGTGCACTAAGTTGCTTCAGTCGTGCAAGACTCTTTGAGATCCCATGGACTGTAAACCGCCAGTTTCCTCTGTCCCTGGGACTCTCCAGGCAACAATACTGGAGTGGGTTGCCATACCCTTCTCCAGAGGATCCTCCCCACCCAGTGGCTGAACCCGTGTCTCTTGCATCTTCTGCACCAGCAAGCAGGCTCTTTACCACTAGCACCACCTGGGTTTTCTGCACTGCAGGCAGATTCTTTACCTTCTGAGCCATTAGGGAAGTCCCAACAACAACAGTATAGTGTTCAAATAAATTATGTTATCTAAGTACTGTGTAAGCCCTAAAATAAATATATATTAACATACATATTAAAGATGTTCATTACATTTTAGATTAAAAGCTTGGTTAAAAAAGAATGCATCACAAATTCCCTGACAGTCCAGTAGTTCGGACTCTGGGCTTTCAATGTCAAGGGCCTGAGTTCAATCCCTGGTCGGGGAACTAAGATCCCATAAGCTGCGTGGCACAACAAAAGGGAAAAAAAAAGTATGCACCATATAATGCCAAAAATTAAATATATATATATATATGAAAAGGTCCGAAACGATAGACACCAAAGTGTTGGTGGTGGTTACATCTGGGTGGTAGAGATGGGAATATTCTTTGTTTTGTTTTTGTTTATCTATGTTTTCTAATTTTCTACCAACTCTAATCCATATACAATGAAAAAAATATTTAGTAAGAAAAGTTTACAGAGGACTTCCCTGGTGGTTCAGAATCCATCTGCTAACACAGGGGACACAGATTTGATCCCATCTGGGAAGACAGCATGTGCTACGAGGCAACTTAGCCCATGTGCCATAATGAAGATACAGCACAGCCAAAAATAAATAATTTTTTTTAAAAGAAAGAAAATTTATAGGGAGCTCCCTGGTGACCTAGTGGCTAGGATTCCAGGCTTTCACTGCCAAGGTCAGGGTTCAATCCCTGGTCAAGGAAGTGAGATCCCACAAACCACAAGGTCAAAAAAAAAGAAAGCTTATAATGAATACCTGAACACTTTTGCAGAATCCAGATGGAAGAGATTCTCTAAATCAAAATAATCCAAGGTAGGATAAAAACTGTCTAGTAGTAAAGGTGGGAAGAAATTATAAAAAAAAAAACAGTAAGGAACACAACCACTTAGTTGTGCAGTTCAGCTACAAAAAATGTGCAAGGTAAAACAAATATAATTGGGAGAGAGTTTAGGAAGCTAGGAAGAATAACAGGAAAGGAAAATGTACAGGAGGTAGATGTGTAAGGACACCATCTCTTATGAGTTAGAAAGGAATGAATTCTCATTCTACGTTAGTTTTAAAGGAGAGGTATCTTTACTTTGATGTAAGATGACTTAGGTATAAAAAGAAACATATTGTGATGCAGAGATGAAGTAAGGAGGCTCACAAGAACTGATCATAGTCTTTGAATAAAGTAGAATCAAAGAACTTTTTAAAAGTATGATCAAGAGAATAAAGGTGAGTGACAGTTTATCACAATTAGTACAAAGGGAATACTTACGTAAAGGATTTTGTCCTTCACTTGCATAATATTCATACATGCCACTTTTAACCAATGTGTCATAGTGAGGTAGGAAGTCAATTCGTTCTTTTGTAGCTGTTAGTAGTAACTGATTGACTGATTGTAGCAGGTATAGAGTGACTCCATCTTTAACAGTTTTATCTGAAATCAAGAGGTAACATCTTAAGTGCTAACCCAGCATCCAAAACACAATGAATTTATAATTTTAAATATATAAATGGTATCATCATACAGGCAAAGCCCCAAACAATGGACTCATCTATAATCAGTTGTGCTGTGTTAAGAATATCAGTGGAATAGGTCCAAATACTTCCACTCATCTGAAACACTCAATTCTTAAGTCAAGCTGTTACAGAAAATCAGATGAGGAACTAATTAAAGTGGTTATCAATATGAATGGGAAGAATGACTAAATCCAATAAAGAATCAGGCATGAAAAACTGGTACATCTTAGAACATAACCGGGTAGAAAAAGATAATGGAAGAATCCAAGTTGGTCAGGAGAAGTAGCTCTTAAGGGTCCATGCAGAAAACCTGTGGTTGGATATTGAGCAAGGTCTCATCTTTTGTAGCCTTAAGTGATATCAGCTCTTTTCTTATAACCATGCTTGACAAGTATGGGCTCTGAACAAAGCAGATGTGTAGAGCCAGTTTCCTCCCCCATTCCAACAAAGCAAACAAAAATATCAATGGTTTTTGATGCTTATCTATGTAATAAGTCATTACCCTATAATGTACTAGAACATATTCAATATAAAAGCATAAATGCAACGTTGCTTACCAAAGTTATCACAGGTAATTTCTTTCCTACTTGTTGTTGTAATGACAAATTTCTCTTCAGATGAAATGCCAAGTGTCTACCGAAAATAACAGAATAAAATCAATTATTATAGAAAGGAAATAATTGCCCTAGTCAAGTTTACAAAAATATGAAAATACTGATAAGGATATTAAAATATTATAACAATTAGTACTACATTTTTCTGAGAAATATGTTTTAACATTTTTAAATTTTGCCTCTGCATAATTAACCACAAATCTATCTATAAATTACCTACTTGCTTATTAACAAGATAGTTTTTCTCCTATTTTATGTCACCTAAGAACAGTGAACATTTTGAAAGTGTTTAACATCAGCAGAGCTCTCTTAGACAAAAGACATATTATTTTGTGTCAATATATAAAGTAAACTTATTTGGAGCAAAGTATTAACACNCTTTTAACCAATGTGTCATAGTGAGGTAGGAAGTCAATTCGTTCTTTTGTAGCTGTTAGTAGTAACTGATTGACTGATTGTAGCAGGTATAGAGTGACTCCATCTTTAACAGTTTTATCTGAAATCAAGAGGTAACATCTTAAGTGCTAACCCAGCATCCAAAACACAATGAATTTATAATTTTAAATATATAAATGGTATCATCATACAGGCAAAGCCCCAAACAATGGACTCATCTATAATCAGTTGTGCTGTGTTAAGAATATCAGTGGAATAGGTCCAAATACTTCCACTCATCTGAAACACTCAATTCTTAAGTCAAGCTGTTACAGAAAATCAGATGAGGAACTAATTAAAGTGGTTATCAATATGAATGGGAAGAATGACTAAATCCAATAAAGAATCAGGCATGAAAAACTGGTACATCTTAGAACATAACCGGGTAGAAAAAGATAATGGAAGAATCCAAGTTGGTCAGGAGAAGTAGCTCTTAAGGGTCCATGCAGAAAACCTGTGGTTGGATATTGAGCAAGGTCTCATCTTTTGTAGCCTTAAGTGATATCAGCTCTTTTCTTATAACCATGCTTGACAAGTATGGGCTCTGAACAAAGCAGATGTGTAGAGCCAGTTTCCTCCCCCATTCCAACAAAGCAAACAAAAATATCAATGGTTTTTGATGCTTATCTATGTAATAAGTCATTACCCTATAATGTACTAGAACATATTCAATATAAAAGCATAAATGCAACGTTGCTTACCAAAGTTATCACAGGTAATTTCTTTCCTACTTGTTGTTGTAATGACAAATTTCTCTTCAGATGAAATGCCAAGTGTCTACCGAAAATAACAGAATAAAATCAATTATTATAGAAAGGAAATAATTGCCCTAGTCAAGTTTACAAAAATATGAAAATACTGATAAGGATATTAAAATATTATAACAATTAGTACTACATTTTTCTGAGAAATATGTTTTAACATTTTTAAATTTTGCCTCTGCATAATTAACCACAAATCTATCTATAAATTACCTACTTGCTTATTAACAAGATAGTTTTTCTCCTATTTTATGTCACCTAAGAACAGTGAACATTTTGAAAGTGTTTAACATCAGCAGAGCTCTCTTAGACAAAAGACATATTATTTTGTGTCAATATATAAAGTAAACTTATTTGGAGCAAAGTATTAACACTTATGTTCTTATATATTAAATACCTAAATATGTAAAAACAGAAGTACTAAACAAAAATAGAGATTAATACTTTACAACACTGAGATAAAGACTGTCAGGCTATGCAGGATCTCTGTAAAAGGAACCTTTGTATCTATTATAACCTCTTCCAAAAGTATAACTTTAAAAAATTAAGGCAAATTATAAATTAGGGGAGTAAAATGCAACACAAAACAAAGTGCTAACATCCTGAGGAGAAAAAAGCCTTCATAAATCAAGATGAAAGTCAACAAAGAAGGAAAAAACATGAAAAATAAAAGGACGGGAAAAAGCAAATGACCAAAAAAACACATGAAAACCTGAAATTTCACAACAAACCAAATATAAGAATTAGAAAAATGAGTTAGTTTTCATTAAAATATTACATGTCATTAAAATTAAAAAACACATANAAGGAAAAAACATGAAAAATAAAAGGACGGGAAAAAGCAAATGACCAAAAAAACACATGAAAACCTGAAATTTCACAACAAACCAAATATAAGAATTAGAAAAATGAGTTAGTTTTCATTAAAATATTACATGTCATTAAAATTAAAAAACACATCCTCTTTCTAAAATCAAACAATAGGGCAACACAGCTAAAAGACTTGACTTCTATTTCAGGTAATGATGAACTAGCTAATTTAAACCAACCTTACACAGAAGATTACTAAAAAGAAAATTTAGACTAATGATATTCAAGTCTTCAGTATTGATCTAAAAATCCTACTGGTCACTACTGAAACTAACTGAAAACCAACTCCCTACTTTGAACACCAACAATTCAAGGGCAAGTAGACCATTTATCCTGCTTTCTTGTACCAATCAGATTTCAGGGTAACTATGTATCTCTAAATGATGAAGCAAAGTTGTTCCTTTGACTCATCAATTAGAGGCAGAGAATTTGTTAGTAAATGGAGGAATGGCAATCAGAACAGCACTATCAATGAATGGACCATTAAATTAACTTTATTACTAAAGAAGCCAGCTGAAAACACTTGAATCCCACTTGCTCGATCTTACCACTTAACAGTGGTAAGAAACAGAGTGGGTGAAAAAGTCTTACATTAAGTGCCTTCAAATGTGATGTCATATGAAGTACCAGCACAACCTATGAAGTATTTTCTCCCCAACCCAGAGAGGCTGAGCCTAAATCTTAATTATAAGTCTTTTAAAATAACTTCGTTTATGGGATATGTGAAGTTAGAACAAGCTAAATTACACCATAAAGGAATAGACAAATCCAGAATATAGAATATGAGAGACAAACCAACTTGATTTCTTCAACAAGTCAACGTTAGGAAAAACAAAAAGACTGCGGGAAGGTATTTTGCTAAAATGCTCTAAATTTTAATAAAAATTAAGAAACATAAAAAACCAAGTTCAGTACAAGGACCCTGATTAAACAAACCAACAATAAAAAGACATTTTTGAGACAAACAAATATAGGCATGAAATTAACTGTTAGATAATACCATTAAAAATGTTAATTTTGATGGTGTTATAATAAAATACATGTTGAAGCATACAGGAGTGAAGTAAACTAAGACCTGGACTATGCTTCAAAAGGCAAAAATGAAGTGAGCATGGCAAATACTTAAGAACTGTTGAATGTGGATAATGAGTATATGTAGGTTCATTTTAGGGGAATAACATTACAAACTGGTGAGGAAGAATATTGAGACAGTTAATGGTACAGAAACAGATTTTAGAAATCCCCATCTCTACATACATGAAAATAAATCCCAAGAAAACTAAAGCAGCTACACTTTAATCCAAAATTGTAGAGGGGAAATTAGGAAATAATATTGAGAGAGAAAAGCATTCCTGAAAATACACAAGAAATGCAAGTCATAAAGGAGAAAAACCAGAAAACATGAAAAGATACGCATCTTCTGGAGGATGGACATGGCAGCCCACTACAGTATTCTTGCCCGGGGAATCCCATGGGTAGAGGACCCTGGCGGGCTATGATCCATAGGGTGGAAGAAGTTGGATACAACTGAAGTGACTTAGCACACAGCACATATCACTCCCGTGAAGCTGGCAAAAAGTGTAAGTCCTGATAATATAAAGCATAAAGTGTAAGTGAAGTCGCTCAGCGTGTCCAACTCTTTGCGACCCCATGGATGATAGCCTACAATGCTTCTCCGTCTGTGAGATTTTCCAGGCAAAAGTACTGGAGTGGGTTGCCATTTCCTTCTCCAGAGGATCTTCCAAACCGAGGAATCAAACCTGGGTCTCCCACATTGTAGGCAGATGCTTTACCATCTGAGCCACCAGGGAAGTCTACATAAAGCATAGGCCCTCATTAAATGAATAACATATGATCAAATGGAATTTAATCCACAGATCCAAGAAATTTTCAGCATCCTCAAATCAATCAGTGTGATATATCACACGAACAAACCGAAGAATAAAAACCACATTATCATCTCAGTCAGTCAGTTCAGTGGCTGAGTTGGGTCTGACTCTTTGCAACTCCATGGACTGCAGCACACCAGGCTTCCCTGCCCAGTGCCAACTCCCGGAGTTTACTCAAACTCACGTCCATTGAGTCAGTGATGCCATCCAACCACCTCATCCTCTGTGGTCCCTTTCTCCTCCTGCCTTCAATCTTTCCCAGCATCAGAGTCTTTTCCAATGAGTCAGTTCTTCGCATCAGGTGGCCAAAATATTGGGAGTTTCACCTTCTGCATCATTCTTTCTAATGAATATTCAGGACTGATCTCCTTTAGGATAGACTGGTTGGATCTCCTTGCTGTCCAAGGGACTCTTATGAGTCTTTTCCAACACCACAGTTCAAATGCATCAATTCTTTGGCACTCAGCTTTCTTTATAGTCCAACTTTCACATCCATACGTGACTACTGGGAAAATCATAGCTCTGACTAGAGAGACCTTTGTTGGCAATGTAATGTCTCTGCTTTTTAATATGCTGTCTAGGTTGGTCATAACTTTTCTTCCAAGGAGTAAGTGCCTTTTAATTTCATGGCTGCAATCACCATCTGCAGTGATTTTGGAGTCCCCCAAAATAAAGTCTCTCACTGTTTCCCCATCTATTTCCCATGAAGTGATGGGACCAGATGCCCTGATCTTAGTTTTCTGAATGTTCATCTCAGTAGATGCAGAAAAAAGCTTTTGATAAAATTCAACATCTATTTATCATTAAAAAAAAAACCCCTCCCTACAGAGGGAACACACTTCGACACAATAAAACCCACATATGACAAACTCAGTTAACAACATCAGTTCAGTTCAGTTGCTCAGTCGTGTCCAACTCTTTGCGACCCCATGAATCGCAGCACGCCGGGCCTCCCTGTCCATCACCAACTCCCAGAGTTCACTCAAACTCATGTCCATCGAGTCCGTGATGCCATCCAGCCATCTCATTCTCTGTCATCCCGTTCTCCTCCTGCCCCCAATCCCTCCCAGCATCAGAGTCTTTTCCAATGAGTCAACTCTTCCCATGAGGTGGCCAAAGTACTGGAGTTTCAGCTTTAGCATCATTCCTTCCAAAGAAATCCCAGGGCTGATCTCCTTCAGAATGGACTGGTTGGATCTCCTTGCAGTCCAAGGGACTCTCAAGAGTCTTCTCCAACACCACAGTTCAAAAGCATCAATTCTTCGGCGCTCAGCCGTCTTCACAGTCCAACTCTCACATCCATACATGACTACTGAAAAAACCATAGCCTTGACTAGACGGACCTTAGTCAGCAAAGTAATGTCTCTGCTTTTGAATATGTTATCTAGGTTGGTCATAACTTTTCTTTCAAGGAGTGTCTTTTAATTTCATGGCTGCAGTCACCATCTGCAGTGATTTTGGAGCCCAAATAAATCAAGTCTGACACCGTTTCCACTGTTTCCCCATCTATTTCCCATGGAGTGATGGGACCGGACGCCATGATCTTCGTTTTCTGAATGTTGAGCTTTAAGCCAACTTTTTCACTCTCCTCTTTCACTTTCATCAAGAGGCTTTTTAGTTCCTCTTCACTCTCTGCCATAAGGGTGGTATCATCTGCATGTCTGAGGTTATTGAGATTTCTCCTGGCAATCTTGATTCCAGCTTGTGTTTCTTTCAGTCCAGTCTCATGATGTACTATGCAAATAAATTAAATAAGCAGGGTGACAATATACAGCCTCGACGTACTCCTTTTCCTATTTGGAACCAGTCTGTTGTTTCATGTCCAGTTCTAACTTGCTTCCTGACCTGCATACAGATTTCTCAAGAGGCAGGTCAAGTGGTCTGGTATTCCCATCTCTTTCAGAATTTTCCACAGTTAACAACATACTCAACAGTGAAGAGCTGAAATCATTCCCTCTACGAAAGGATGCTCACACTCATCACTTTTATTCAACATAGTTTTGAAAGTCCTAGCCACAGCAACCAGTGAAGAAAAAGAAATAAAAGGAATTCAAACTGGAAAGAAAGAAGTAAAGTTGTCACTGCTTGCACATAACATGGTACTATATGTAGAAAATCCTAAAGACACCACCAGAAAACTACTGGAGATCTTCAATTAATTCAGTAAAATTTCAGGATACAAAATAAATATATAGAAATCTTGCATTTCTATATGCTAACAACAAGTGATCAGAAAGACAAATTAAGGAAACAATCCCATTATCATAGTAACAAAAAGAATAAAATGTCTTATAAACTTCTGAAGAATAAACCTCCTTAGGAGGCAAAATACCTGTACTCCAAAAACTCTAAGACATGAGTTAAAGAAATTGAAGATGACATGAACAGGAAAGATATACTGTGTTCTTAGAATGGAAAAATCAATTTGGTTAAAATGACCATACTACCCAAAACAATCTACAGGTTCAAGGCAATCCAATCAAATTACTAATGGGATTTTTCACAGAACTAGGAAAAAAAAACCTTAAAAGTTGTATGGAAACATAAAAGCCAAAAAAATCTTGAGAAAGAGTAACAGAGCTGGGGGATTCATACTCCCTGACTTCAGACTATACTACAAAACTAGTAGAATCATCGAAACAGTATAGTATTGGCACAAAAACTGATGCATAGGTCAATGGAAAAGAATAGAGCCCAGAAATAAATCCATGTGCTAAGGGTCAAATAATCTACCACAAAGGAAGCAAGAATATACAATGGAAAAAGACAATCTCTTCAAAAGTGGTATTGGGAAAACTGAACAGCCACCTCTTTAAAAAAGTGAAATTTGAACATTCTCTAACACCAAATATAAAAATAAACTGAAAATGGAGTAAAGGTGTAAATATAAAACCAATACCATAAAACTCCTAGAGGAAAATATAGGCAGAACACTCTTAGACATAAACTGCAGCATTAATTTTTTTGGATCTGTCTCCTAAAGTAATAGAAACAAAAGCAAGAATATACAAATGGGGCCTAATTAAACTTAAAAGTTTTTGCACAGCAAACAAAACCATAAACAAAGTGAAAAGGCAATCCACAGAATAGAATATATTTGCAAATGAAGTACCCGACAATGGATTAATCTCCACACAAAACAGCTCATACAGCTCAGTATTTTTAAAAAAAAAATTTTTTTTAATGGGCAGAAGACCTAAAAAGACATTTCTCCAAAGACAGTCATCAGGAACATGAAAAGATGCCCAATGTCGCTGATCATCAGACAAATATAAATCAAAACTAAAATGAAGTATCATCTCACACTGGTCAGAACTGCCATGATCGGAAAGTGTACACGGAGAAGACAGAACCCTTCTATACTGTTGGTGGGAATGTAAACTGATACATCCACTATGAAGAAACATTATGTAGGTTCCCTTAAAAATTAGAAACAAAGTTACTGTAAGATCCAGCAATCCCACTCCCGGGAATATACTTGAAAGAGACAAAATTTCTATTTTGAAAAGATACAAGCACCCCAATATTTAAGCAGCACTATTTACAATAACCAAGACATGTAAGCAACCTGAATGTCCATCAGCAGATGACAGTACTTCTTCCTTTTGCACGTTTAGAACTCTGACCATGAACAACACAAGCTTAAGTGGAGTTCTGGCCACCATCATAATGGATTTAGTGGGAATTTTTTACTTCGGGACCTTACATCCCAGAGAGATTTCCAAAACAATAGGCTCTTGATTGTGAGACGGTAAAGCATCTGTCTACAATGTGGGAGACCCGGGTTCAAGCCCTGAGTTGGGAAGATCCCCTGGAGAAGGAAACGGCAATCCACTCCAGTACTATTGCCTGGAAAATGGACAGAGGAGCCTGGTAGGCTACAGTCTATGCGATCGCAAAGAGTCGGTCACGACTGAGCGACTTCACTTTCACTGTACACACACACACACACACACGAGTATTACTCGGCCATAAAAAAGAACGAAATAATGCCATCTGCAACGCCATCTGCAGCAACTGAGCAACTTCACTTTCACTGTACACACACACACACACACTCTCTCTCTCTCTCTCTCTCTCTCTCTCTCTCTCTGGAGTATTACTCAGCCATAAAAAAGAATGAAATAATGCCATCTGCAGCAACACGGATAGACCCAGAGTATCAGATGAAGTGAAGTAAGTGAAAGACAAATATCACATGATACCAATTATATGTGGAATCTTAAAAAAAATACAAATGAAATTATTTATTAAACAGAAACAGACTCATAGACATGGGAAACGATTTACAGTTACCAAAGGGAAAAGTAGCGGGGAGAGATAAATTAGGAGTCTGGGATTAACAGATGCACACTACTAGGGAATTTCTAACCTGGCAGGACAGAGGTTAGAACTCAGTGCTTTCTGGGTTCAATCTCTGGTGGGGAACTAAGATCCCGCAAACTGCACAGCCAAAGAACAAAAACCAGATATACACTACCGTATATAAAATAAATAAGAACATGCTGTACAACATAGGAAACTATACTCAATTACCTTATAATAATCTACAATGGAAAATAATTCAAAAAAGTTTGAGTCTGTGTTTGTGTACATCTGAAGCAGTCTGCAATACACTTGAAACTAACACTATAAATCAACTATTTATTTCAATTTAAATAAAAGCTCTATTAAAAAGACAGCTATATTTTGAAAGAAAAACAAATTAAGTATAGCTCTCCATAGAGGGAAAATGAACTTATACACTGAAGACAGGGCTAAAACCATACTGAAAAGCAATCTGGTATACTTTAGTAAAATTAAAAATATTCATATTCTACCCAATTACACCCAAGAGAAATGAAGCTATAGACAATACACTGATGGAGAAAAGATTCTATTTGCTTACAGAAATAAAAATTGTCTTCACACATTTTATTAGGTTTTTATATAATTAAGACTGTCTTCATTTTTCAGTTTTTTACTACTTTATTTCTGCAACATCCCAACTGTTAGATCATGTGGTTATATATCCTGTAGAACAAAACATGTATTTTTATAATTACTGAAAAACTGTGTCAAATTGAATTAATTTTATACACATCTGAAAAGCATATACAAATATTTCATATACTCTCTCCATGGTTCTATTATTCAATCAAGATACATAAGCTATCTTTTTTATTTGCTTTATATATAATTCTTTACAAAATTATTTCTCAAATTCATAACTTTTCTAAATATTTTATAGCTCTGGTATTTCACAAGCAAATTATTTTTACATTATTCATTATACTTTTACTCAAGATGTCATACTCTTCTCTCTCCATATTTTTGATCTAAAAATTTGTCTTACCTGACAAAGTCTTTCCTGTATGAGTACCAAAATAGCCTGAATACAGAAACATTGTCTGCCCTTCTCTAAATGAAAGCAGGATGACATTCTATATTGGGCAAGAGTCTTGACTGGGCTGTTTCATTTTTATAAGATCACTTCAACTCCATCTTTTTCTGCGTTCAAGTTAAAGTACACGGATTTTTATTTATTGAGTAACATAAAGAACCGGCCCTCCATGTCTTCAGGTTAGCTTCAAAATATTGCTGCCCAACTTCTCTCAAAAGCCAATCTGAAGAAATATTTATGATGGGCTGCTGCTGCTGCTAAGTCATTTCAGTCGTGTGCAACTCTGTGTGACCCTATAGACAGCAGCCCACCAGGCTTCCCTGTCCCTAGGCTAATGAACTGCAAACCATAAAATCCTCAAACACTTTAAACTTGTTTAATGGATTAGGTCAATCAGAAGCTATATACTTCAATGCATATCTCTGAACAAACAACTAGCCTTTACTGATGTGTGCTTTGGTATTATATCTGATCACTCTGTCCCTGAATCACCCCAAAACCAGGAACATACACAGTACACTTAAGTGAGAAACCTCTACAATAATGTGGGTGGTCAATCAAAAAATATGCCAAAGAACTAAACAGACATTTCTCCAAAGGAGACATACAGATGGCTAACAAACACATTAAAAGATGCTCATTATCAGAGAAATGCAAATCAAAACCACAACAAGGTACCATCTCACGCCAGTCAGAGTGGCTGCTATCCAAAAGTCTAGAAACAATTAAAGCTGGAGAGGATTCGGAGAAAAAGGAACCCTCTTACACTGTTGGTGGTAATGCAAACTAGTACAGCCACTATAGAGAACAATGTGGAAATTCCTTAAAAAACTGGAAATAGAACTACCATGCGACCCAGCAATCCCACTGCTGGGCAAACACACCAAGGAAACCAGAACTGAAAGAGACACGTGTACCCCAATGTTCATCACAGCACTGAACTATAATAGTCAGGACATGGAAGCAACCTAGATGTCCATTGGCAGACAAATGCATAAAAAAGCTGTGGTACATATACACAATGGAATATTACTTAGCTATCAAAAAGAATGCATTTTAATCAGTTCGAATGAGGTGGATGAAACTGGAGCCTATTATACAGAGTTAAGTCAGAAAGAAAAACACCAATACAATATATTAACGCATATATATGGAATTTAGAAAGACGGTAACAATGACCCTATATGCGAGACAGCAAAAGAGACACAGATGTAAAGAACAGACTTTTGGACTCTGTGGAAGGCAAGGATGGGATGATTTAAGAGAATAGCATTGAAACATGAATATTATCATATGTGAAATAGAGCGCCAGTTCAGGTTCTATGCATGAGACAGGGTGCTCAGGGCTGGTGCACACTGGCATGACCCTGTGGGATGGGATGGGGAGGGAGGTGAGAGGGGGGTTCAGGATGGGGAACACATGTACACTCACGGCTGATTCATGTCAATGTACGGCAAAAACCACTACAGTACTGTAAAGTAATTAGCCTCCAATTAAAATAATTTTTTTTTAAATGTGGGTGGTACTGGTTAAAGCAGGTTGCAATACCTTAAGTAACACAAAGGGCTGTTGTTTAGTTGCTAAATCATGTCTGACTCTACCTTGCATTAAAAGACAAAATAAGAAGAGCCTCTCCTATCTATAAGAATGTTGTCTATTTTATCAGGATTTGTGAGGAATTTAGGGAGAAATTTTTCTCAAAGGTTTGCATTCTTAGCAGCTGGAATGCTTTTATTTTATAGACTTTGTGGGTTTTGTAGTCTCTCTCCTCTGTTTTCACTTCTAAGAAAATCAAAGATGATTTCATGGATCAGCACTGGTATAAGCTTTAATAAAATGAACTTTCATTAATTAGCTCTCAGGTTACTATTCTAACTCTTTCCTACATCTATCTTTTACTTTTTTTCTTTTCATCTTTTGGAATTTTTAACACAACATACCCTATATACAACATTTTTTTTGAAGGAAGAGATTGATTCATTTAACTTACCAGCTATAAACCAACTATTAGATAAGGCTCCTAACCTCCAGGAATGGAGACAATTTTTTTAAAGCACAATGTCATAACAAGTGCTATAATAGGGTGACAAGTAATAGTGGAACCACTGGGAAAAAGTAGGCATTTCCTCAAAACTAAGTGTGGAGAGGAAGGTTTGCACAAATGGGACTTAATGACTGGGCATATTGAGAACTAGCTAAGTATTTTCTAATCTTTGATTTTGCGAGGTCACAAGGGCTCAGGTGAATCAGTAACTGCTTATCACAGGTCTAAAGGCTTCTGTCAAACCCACCTTCTATTCCTGCCTCTTGACTGCTCCTTTTTTCTACAAAGTGAGCTTTTCCCCATATAACAGTTTGGGACCCATAATAGTTCCTAGCACTACAAACATTTGTTAGTTTAAGTTTTAATGAAAAACTTTAATTTAGTGCACTATCTGCCTACTCCTCTAACATGGAAAATAGTGTGGGCCCTGTGGAGATTGTTTAACAACAAAAACAAGCTTTAGAATCAAACAGACCTAGATTCCTATCCCAGTTTCACTGCTTATGAACTTATTTTAGTTCTTCATGTATGTAGTGGAGACAAATTTATAGGATTAGGTGGCATAATCTAGCTTTAAATTCTCCAAAAAAAAAAAAAAGTTAGCCTTTCTTTTGTTTTTTTCTTACTAGTTCTTCCCTCTAATTAAAATTAAACCTTCTCTGTTCTAGCAGGAAAAAGTAGGAGGGAGGAGGAAAAGAATTAGTCAAAGGGAATATTTTCCTTATTAAAATACTGAAGGAATGGAACAAATATATCTGTCCCCTATAACAAAGAATATCATTTGAATGGTATGTAATAACGACGACTTGGGTTCTAGATCTGAATTCTAATTTTTGTACTATCTGTTTGACTTAGGTGAGTCATCATCTCCAAATGTGAGTTACCACTTCCGCAATAAGAGGTTAATACACTTCCCCTATACATGTAACACAGTTACTGACACTTTTGACATGGGAGAATTATTTCTAGAGGAAGTTACAACCTTTCTGAAAAACAGTTTAAAAATACATATCAAGAGCTTTGATATTCCTGACCATCGATCCAGGAATTTGACTTCTAAGATTCTAAACCAAAGAAAACAAAGACAGAAACCTATGTATACAAGGGAAAAGAATTTGAAAAAATTTATATATGTAACTGAATCACTGGGCTGTACACCTGAAACTAACACAACATTGTAAATCAACTAGAGTTTAATTTTTTTTTAATGGAGGGGGAAAAAAAGCTTAAACTCAAAAATAAATCTCAAAAAAAAAAAAAAGACTGCATTCAAACATGTTTATCATGATACTGCTTAAAATCTAACACAAGTGCAAACAAAAAGAGATCTGTATATACACACACTGACTGGTTCAAAACAGACCACTTTGACTATGAAGATTTGCATTAAAATAGAACAATACTGACAATATTAAGTGAAAAAAATGGAATAATGACATGTATTAAGATTTTAAAAAGCGGAGTGATGGTAAGAACACAAAGAAATAACTCCAATTACTAACAGTGAATAGAAGGTTTATTTTTTCCTCTCTGGTTCCCTATTGTTTTTAATGCGCTGACATTTTAAAGTCATTTTTGTGTTATGATTTTAAATCATTTAATATAACCAACATGAATACTTTAAATAATCAACTACAAAATTAAGAGTTTCCCTTTCCCTGATAAATACAAAACATTCATCAAAAGTAATAAGCATTCATTTATTCACTTTTCAAGGACATGGGAATGTGCTATATCCAGACAGAGAATGAACTTCTGAGTTCGTAAAATTTTGTCATTCTAATTTGACTATTTACCACATACCAGGCATGATTCTAGACCCTGGAAAAACAGAACAAATCAAAGTGCTTGCTCTCACATCGGTTTTTTTTTTTTTTTTTTTTTTTNCGTAAAATTTTGTCATTCTAATTTGACTATTTACCACATACCAGGCATGATTCTAGACCCTGGAAAAACAGAACAAATCAAAGTGCTTGCTCTCACATCGGTTTTTTTTTTTTTTTTTTTCTGCCTATGGG
Source organism: Neotragus pygmaeus (assembly GCA_006410875.1). NCBI lineage: Eukaryota > Metazoa > Chordata > Mammalia > Artiodactyla > Bovidae > Neotragus > Neotragus pygmaeus. The sequence goes on along the minus strand of SJYV01035353.1, from coordinate 528,366 downwards.
TCTTGATTTCAATTATTTCATCAACTACTATACGGAATTAAGAGTACTAAAACATCAGCCTGCGTGCGTGCTCAGTCGTGTCCCAATCTTCCCGGCCCCCATGGACTGTAGCCTGCCAGGCTCCTCTGTCCGTGAGATTTCCCAGGCAAGAATACTGGACTCGGTTGCCATTTCCTTCTCCAGGGGATCTTTCCCACCCAAGGATCGAACCAGCATCTCCTGCATTGGCAGCCGTATTCCTTATCGGTGAGCCACCTGGGAAGCCCTAAAACATCAGCCTACTCAAGTTTAAAACACTGCTTCACACTCAGTCCTTTTTCTTGGTTAGCCAGGTGTTCTCCGTCGCTGAAAAAGAGCCCCAGGTGGTTGAAGCAGCTCGTGAAAAATAAATAACATCCATTCTTTAAAGCTCAGGCACCAGCAACACCTCAGATCTAGAAAAGACTTTCCAGTTTGAAGCAGGGCTTTGCCTACACAGTTATTAACTTTTCAAGCAAACTAATACAGCGAGTCTATCGGTCCTCAGGTGTTCCGCAGATACCCTCGGACACCCTTCGAGTGGTTCAGGACCTCCCCCGCAAGAAGCTGGGGGGTGCAGAAAACCACAGAGAGCTCCACCTGCGAGGAACTCTAGGTCAAGTGTTTCCACTACGGAAGGACCCGCCAGGGCGCGCCCGCAAACCTTGACAGGACGACCCGGGAAATTACTGCATCACTGAAGGAACCCAGGAAAGACCCACTCCTGGAATCTCACAACTTCTAGCTATCACAATATTCCTGACAGGGCCAGCGGGGGTAAACTCCGCTCTCTTAAAAAGAAATAAAGAAAAAAAAAAGTTTCACCCAAAAGAGACACAGCTTTCCCGACTCCAAAGATGAGTTGCACGGCCGCAGTGCATGCAACTGAGCTCTGGAAACCGGCGGTACCTCCGCCTGGACGCCGCGATCCCGGCCACAAGGCCGGGGTTAGAGCGAGGCCCACTGACCCGCCGGCCCCGCACTCCCGGGCCCGGCCCCCAGGCTTCTCCGCCGCCTCGGGCATGGCGGGCACCCTGGAGGGAGACGCCAAGGCCGCAGGACCCGAGGCGGGTGACAGGTTTATTGCCCCGCGGTGACCAACGTGGGCTTCTCGTCACCCTCCCAATCCAAATTTCACCCGCGCATTCCTCTGTAGCCCCGTCGCGTACCTGACACACGGAGGCGCGGAATGCCGCGAAGTCCGAGCGCTCCTCGACCTGCAGAGCCCGCTCCCCGAGCTCCGACTCCTTCTCGCGTNCCCTCCCAATCCAAATTTCACCCGCGCATTCCTCTGTAGCCCCGTCGCGTACCTGACACACGGAGGCGCGGAATGCCGCGAAGTCCGAGCGCTCCTCGACCTGCAGAGCCCGCTCCCCGAGCTCCGACTCCTTCTCGCGTCGGTCAAACAAGTACACCGTCCTGGGGCCGTCGCCTCCGCCACCCTCTCCGGTCTCCACGGAGGGCCCGCCGCCACCCGCCGCTGCCATATTGGGGGACTGGGAGAGCAAACAGCCGTGCCGGCGCCTGTGGCCGCCGCGCTGAAAACCAAAGTGCGGGCCCCGCTTGGCGCCTTCAGCTCCAGCGCCCGGGGCGGCGCGAGGCCTCTGCCCTGGCGCGCTCAGTTCCTCCCTCGGCGGCGGCGGCGGCGGCGGCCGAGCAGCGGCAGGCTTGAGGATCACCCGGGAACCGATTCAAAAGAGCTCCTGCTCGAGCAGCACGTCACTTCCGCGTCCCGCCGCTCCTGGGGGGGAAGGAGGCGCGCGGCGCGTTCTTTGCAGGGCCGGGACCCGCGCCCGCCGCCGCCCACGCGAGCTCGCACCGCGACCCGCGACGAGGCCAGCCGAGATGTGTATNGAAGAGGGGCGGCCGGCCGCGCGCCGGGGGCGGGGCGAATCCAGCAGGCCGCGCGGGCCGGGGCGGGGCTTCGGCGCCCGCCGCCGCCGCTGCCCGAGGTCCGGCCTCTTTCACCCTCGCCAAGTTAAGAGGGAAGCTCGGGCCCTCGCAGGCGCGGCGCCCTGAGCGGGCAAGCCCGTCACTGAGGCGGGAGAGCCAGTCCCGGGAGCAGCGGAGGGAATCTCCCGAGGGACTTATCTTCTCCCGACCCAGAGGGCCTTGGCATCTTCCCGCCTCGCCATGACCCGCGACCGAACCCGTCCGGCTTCGAGCTCCTGGCGCCGCGACCCCGGTTGCGGCCCTCGTGGTTGGACCTGCCTCTGCCGCGAGCACGTGGGTCCCCACGCGGAAAGAACCGACGCCGAGAGACCCAGCGCCGTGCTTTCCGCCCCTTAGCCTAGTGGTTCTATGTGGGCCTGGGCGTAGACCCCCGAGACAAAGAGTGCCCCTGAGAACCTCCGCACAGAGGGTTGTGTGACGTCACCGCCGCCTCCAAGGGTCCCGGCGCCCGACGCTGCAGGCTGCACACCCCTCCCCGACCCGTCGCCGAAATGCGGCTGCGGATCGAGCACGTAAACGCCTGTGCTATGGAGTTGTCAGAAATAAGTTGGTGTTCGCAAAGGGCTTCACAGAGACTACGCTTCCTATAAAAGCCTTTATTGAGCTTCATTAAATATCTTAATCCTGGTCTGTAGTACCCTAAAGTGAAAATGAAGTCGCTCAGTCGTGTCCGACTCTACGACCCCATGGACTGTAGCCTACCAGGCTTCTCTGTCCATCGGATTTTCCAGGCAAGGATACTGGAGTGGGTTGCCATTTCCTTCTCCAGGAGATCTTCCCAACCCAGGGATTGAACCCGGGTGTCCCACATTGTAGGCAGACGCTTTACTGTCTGAGCCACCAGGGAACTTACTCAACGACAAATAAAGGTCATTGTTGGAGGACTGGGTTTAGTCATAAGGTCTTAAAAATGTTTAGGCAATAATTTGTGTCTTACAATAACAAATCCACTAAGACGAGGATTTTTTTGATTCTTCGAAAGTTCGGGTAACAAAATATATTTTCTGTTTAACTGGATTTGCCAAAACCTCCTGGTTAATTACGTGGATCGACCCATCTTTAGTGTACGTCAGAAGCATAGATATGCTTGTCCAAATAAAGACCCTCCAGAATCGTAGGGGGAGGGTGTGTGTGTTGTATGTTTGGCTAGACGTGTAAGGTAGTAAAGATGGAACACGCAGTTGGAACAAAAGTGTCAGGGCATGTGTTTGTGAGGGGCATAAATAATAGGCTTCATGTGGGGAGAATGGAGCAGTAGACGGTGGAAGATAAATTGGGAAGAGGAGTGTTGTGGTCAGATACCATTCATGTTCTTGAAGAGATAATGGAGAAGGCTTAGAACAAAGTAACCTCAACTCCTATGGGTTTGCTTTGACCTCTTCTGTTTTAGCTTTCCAAGTCAACTGCACTTTGTTTTAGAGGCCATTACATAATGGTGTTTGATTTAAATGACCAAAAACACAAAGTTTTTTATCTTAATGTGTGTGTGTGTGCACCCGCTCAGTCATGTCCCACTATTTTTGTCCCCATAGACTGTGGCCCACCAGGCTCCTCTGTCCATGGAGTTCTCCAGGCAAGAATACTGGAGTGAATTGAATATCAGAAGCAACTTAGCACCTTCACCCATATGTACAAAAATCTGGGTGTTGGTTTGTGACTTATTAGTATGAAAAATATTCTAATGAAAATAAAGTTGATATGTTCATTTTGAGTGGTATTAGAAGTATTATTCCTCCCCTCTCCACATCAATAGTACTGGTTACATTGAACAAATAAAAACTTTGTTTATGAGAAAAGAACATTCGATACCATGGTATATTATTTCCTCTGCATTAGAGAACAGCTTTTTAAAAATGTTACCAAAAATCCCCATAGTTGTTACTCAATCAGAGTGTATGTTTATTATGCTTAATCTATAATGCCCAATGACCATTCTGGATTTGTTTCTGCCTGTAGCATAAANGAGAAAAGAACATTCGATACCATGGTATATTATTTCCTCTGCATTAGAGAACAGCTTTTTAAAAATGTTACCAAAAATCCCCATAGTTGTTACTCAATCAGAGTGTATGTTTATTATGCTTAATCTATAATGCCCAATGACCATTCTGGATTTGTTTCTGCCTGTAGCATAAATGTTTGTTGTTTGAGTTGGGGGCTGTTTTTTTTTCACATTCACTAAAACAAAAATGGTAATTTTTTTTTTCCTCAACCACGAGTAAGTCCGTGTTGTTTCAGGATGCCGCCATCCTGAGAAACCTAGGAAACAGATCACCTCAAGCTAAACTGAAAATTTTCCTGAAGCTGTAACCTTTCAAATCAAAGTGATGATTCTGTAATTAATTGGTCGATTTAAATATAAATAATTTAAATTGGGTAATTTAATGTACACAATTTATCAGAATTCCTATCTATAATCTATGGCCATATAAATGCAACAGTTTACTTGCAGCAAACCCTGAAAGGAAAAATTGCATCACTACCAACAACCTCCCCACTGCTGAGGAAAGAAAACAAATGTGTGCGTGCTCAGTTGTCTGACTCTCTGTGACCCCATGGACTGTAGCCTGCCAGGCTCCTTTGTCCGTGGGATTTTCCAAGCAAGAATACTGGAGTGGGTTGCCATTTCCTTCTCCAGCGACTCTTCCTGTCCCAGGGATGGAACTCACTTGTCTTGTCTCCTGCATTGGCAAGCACATGCTTTACCACTGCGCCATCTGGGAAGCCCAACAAGACAAATGCTGGTGTGTTTAATCAGCCACACAAGGCTTTAATGGGCATTTAAAGTTCCTTCTAGAGAACAATTCCTTCATGAAAATCTGAAATCCTTATGTCATAATAACTAAAAGATTCTGAGTCATGCATGGACTGTCCCTTAGCTCATGAAACTAACCACATGATTAGAGATGTTGATGTTTAGGATACAGTAGTATGAATGAATGACAAGTGTTTGCAATCTTGACTAGTGATCTGTGTGTTTTTTCTTTACCCAACCATTCCTTACACGTAGGCTCATTCTTTTCAGTATATGTGTTACAGCAGAAATCAGGAAAAACAGTAACTTTGTAGTAATCAGAATGTTGTCCAACTATATGTTGCTTACTATATTGGATATTGGTGAACGGTGGTCAGTAAATAGTTTCAGGTGTTGTTGTTGTTGTTGTTTAGTTGCTAAGTCGTGTCTGACTCTGTGACCCCCATGGACTACAGCAAGCTAGGCTTCCCTGTCCTTCACTATCTCCCGGAGGTTGCTCAGATTCATGTCCACTGAGTCGGTGATGTTATTTAACCATCTCATCTAACCATCTCATCCACTGCCACCCTCTTCTTTTGCCTTCAGTCTTTCCCAGCATCAGGGTCTTTTCCAATGAGTCAGCCCTTCACATCACGTGGCCAAAGTATTGGAGCTTCAGCATCAGTCCTTCTAATGAATATTCAGGACTGATTTCCTTTAGGATTGACTGGTTGGATCTTCTTGCTGTCCAAGGGACTCTCAAGAGTCTTCTCCAGCACCACAGTTCGAAGGCATCAATTCTCTGGCACTCAGCCTTCTTTATGGTACAACTCCCACATCCATACATGACTACCAGAAAACAGCTTTGAACTCTACAGATCTTTGTCAGCAAAGTGATGTCTTTGCTTTTTAATATGCTGCCTAGATTTGTCAAAGCTTTTCTTCCAAGAAATAAGTGTGTTTTAATTTCATGGCTGCAGTAACCATTCACAGTTATTTTGGAACCCAAGAAAATCTATCACTGCCTCCACTTTTTCTATTTGCCATGAAGTGATGAGATTGGATGCCATGATCCTCAAATAGGAACCATTTATTTGCTCATGATTCTGTATCTTGGGCTAAGCTTAACTGGGTAATTCTGTTGAATTCACTGTATATGACAAGCAGCAGTCACTGGCAGCTTGACCGGGGCTGGATGGTCCATGATGGTCTCACTCACAGGGCTGGCAGTTAGCCCAAGCTTGTTAAGTGGATCTCACATTCCTCCATAGGCATCTCTAATAGCATTGATTGGTTTCCCACTTAAGCTGTAACAGAACATCAAAAGAAAAAGCTTCAATATGCAAGTGCTTGTCAAAGTTCAGTATGCATCATGTTTTCTCATGTCATTGGCCAAAGCTAGTCACATGTCCAAGCTCCTGAGTGGTCCCCTCCCATAACAGAGGGAAGTTTACAGAATTCAATGCTCATCTGGAAGCTAGCACTGACATGTGTGTACTGTGATGAAACTAATTTGATAAAATATCACAAATACAGTTGGCAGAAAGAAGATGGGAGTAATCTTGTAGGATTTGCTGATGAGACTAAATTCCCCCAAAATGAAAACATCTAAAAAATAAAGAGCAAGGAAAGTGAGTTCTTAACTACTCCTATCTTCACAAATTTATTTTGCAAGGGTGTTTCTTTCTGGAAAGGTAAAGACAGTTTTAGTGCCTTGAGTTTAGACTTTGCCAGCTGTATTTCTGCACTTTCTGTAACATATGACTCTGAGACCCCATCTATGGAACTGGTAGCAAATATTTAGGAGCTCTGGTTCCAGTTTTAACAAGTTCCAAGCTCTGGGTGGTGAGCTTAGAGGCTCTCCTTTGTCTATATACCCTCTTTAGATCCAGTGATTTACTGTTGCTTTTATACCACTTGGGATGTGGGAACCACTTGCAAGGCTTCTTTTAATCCTAACTCCCTAGATGGACTGTTTATGTATTTAGGAGGGTAAGGAGGACCATCCCTTCTTACCAGCCTAAAGGGAATCTTGTGCATCTGGAGAAACTTCCCTCTTCATCATTCTTCAAGGTACTGTATCAATGCCTCTAAGTCCTTTTCTCACCTCCAAAGTGCTTTTCTCTATCCCCTCTCCAAAACTCTCTGCATTCTCCTAAGAACTTCAGTTTTTAGGGGGGAAAAATCCCAGAAGGAAAGTATCTTTTCTACTCTGCACCCTGTTTCAGTTATCAATTGCTGTACCACAAATTAGCTCCAAACCCAGTGGTTTAAAACAACAATCATTTTCTTCATTTGGCTCATGCCATTTGGGCAGGGCTTGGCGGAACCAGGTTCACGTGGTATATCAGCCTGGGCAGTTCTTAGAGGAGTCACTTTCAAATGCCTTCCTCACATGAGCTGTTAACTTGGTGCTGGTTGCTGGCCAGCACCTCCAAGATCTCTTTTCTGTACCTCTCCTCTTGGTTAAGGTTGGGATTCTCACAAAGAGGTAGGAATACTTCTTACCCGAGGGCTGACTTCCCCTGGTGAATAAAAGTAGAAGCCTGTAGCCCTTAAGTTGGGACTTGAAACAGCATTCCTTCTGCCACACTCTGTGGGTTAAGTCAGGTCACAGGCCCATCCTGGACTGATGAAAAGGGACTATGGCAGAAACAGGAATACGGGAAGCATGGCTCTTTGGAGGCTACCAAAGTGGTAGCCTGGGACAAAGTTCTCCTGGAGCAAGAAAGCATAGAGTCTGACATTTTCTTGAATTGGCGCAGGGGGTTGGTTGTGTTTGGCTGAGAGAAAATCAAAGAAGAGAAAAAAGTTAAAATATGTTCTGTCAGTTCAGCTGCTCAGTCATGTCTGACTCTGTGTGACCCCATGGACTGCAGCACGCCAGGCTTCCCTGTCCATCACCAGCTCCCAGAGCTTACTCAAACACATGTCCATCAAGTTGGTGATGCCATCAAACCATCTCATCCTCTGTGGTCCCTTTCTCCTCCCACCTTCAATCTTTCCCAGCATCAGGGTCTTTTCAAATGAGTCAGCTTTTCACATTAGGTGGCCAAAGTATTGGAACTTCAGCTTCAACGTCAGCCCTTCCAATGAATATTCAGGACTGATTTCCTTTAGGATGGACTGGTTGGATCTCCTTGCAGTCAAAGGGACTCTCAAGAGTCTTCTTCAACACCACAGTTCAAAAGCATCAATTCTTCGGCACTCAGCTTTCTTTATGGTCCAGCTTTCACATCCATGCATGACTACTGGGAAAACCATAGCTTTGACTAGCTAGGACCTTTGTTGGCAAAGTAATATCTCTGCTTTTTAATATGCTGTCTAAGTTGATCATAGAAGAAGGCAATGGCAAACACACTCCAGTACTCCTGCCTGGAAAATCCAATGGCCAGAGGAGCCTGGTAGGCTGTAGTCCATGGGGTCGCAAAGAGTCAGACACAACTGAGAGACTGAACTGACTACTATGAGGTAATCTCTCTGATCTGAAATGTGTACTTTTTCTTTCTGTTTATAATAGGTTATTTGGTTTTAAGTTTAAAAAAATTTTTTTGGCCGTACCACACAGCTAGTCCAAGATAATCACGATGGTGTGATCACTCACCTAGAGCCAGACATCCTGGAATGTGAAGTCAAGTGNGGTAGGCTGCAGTCCATGGGGTCGCGAAGAATCGGACACGACTGAGCGACTTCACTTTCATTTTTCACTTTCATGCACTGGAAAAGGAAATGGCAACCCACTCCAGTGTTCTTGCCTGGAGAATCCCAGGGACAGGGGATCCTGGTGGGCTGCCATCTATGGGGTCGCATAGAGTCAGACATGACTGAAGTGACTTAGCATAAGCTGCCACAGGAGTTAGAGATGGTCTAGATAAGTGTTCCTGAGTACCCTGGTTTCAAGGCCCAGGGAAATAAAATCAAGTTCTACTTGATTTTCTGACCTCAGCATCAGAATTCCAATAAGTTGTTTGATCAAGTTTGCTTTTACTAACTGTATATGCAAAAAGAACCAGTTTTGGAACTGATTTTTAAGACTTATACTTAAATAAACTTCCTCTGAGGTCTAAACAAAATGGTGACCACACAAAGCAAAAATGGCCATCACAAATCACAACACAAATCACAGAGTATAAAACACATACCTAGACCCAGACGTCCTAATCAGATCCTCCCTTAAGTAAAAGATCACAGTCTCTCAAAAAACCTCCTATTGAGTCACAGAAGTTCAGATCCAAGTACTAATAGAGTAAATGAAAATATCTCAGGTCTTCAAAGATTTCAAAGGGAAGAAAAGAGACCAGATTGAAATAAGAGGGGGAAGGAGGTGGGGGGGGGTGGCAAAAAAGGTGGCCTTACAGACTTGTCTTGCCATCAGCAGATACCTAGGGATTACAGGACTTTACCCTGGACCTCAAAGGAAGGGAGAACTGAAATTTGGCCCTACCAGAAACAGACCAGACCAGAACAGAAGCAAGTCCAAATTAGAAACCAGACCAAAACAGAACCAGAATTTGAATTCTTGGCCAAGCCGAGATGATATTCCTGCAACTCTCAGCTCAGACTGAGGCCCTTCTACTAGACTCTTGTGCCCAGAACTGGGACACTAGAAGAAAAGTGTAGGATAGGAAGGGTTAAGAAGGGAATAGAGAGAAAGAAGGGGAGAGAGGTCCATAAAGTCTCTTGTTCCTTACCCTGTCAGGGCACTCTGGCCAGTTGTCTGTGTTGGGAGACCAGGGACTAAAGGGTCCTGATTGTGGCCACTGAATCTATTCCACCGGTGGGCAAACTGGTCCCTGAGTACCCTGAGTAGTCAGAATGTCAGTCACAGTGAAGAAGAATCCCACTAGAGTTGCCATTTGTTGCAGGAAGGGGGACTCCTTCCAGAGCCCAAGAGTGGGCTCTTGTCTAACACTTGGAAATGAATTGTCCAAGGAGACACACGTGCTGACAAAGCAAGAGACTTTATTGGGAAGAAGCACCTGGGTGGAGAGCAGTAGGGTAGGGAACCCANTGGTCTGTGAGAGGCCTTCTGGTGCTGGCCACCCACCGGAGGCATTGAGGCTGAGACCAGTGCCACTTCCTTTGAAACAGAGCGATGTGCCTGCAATCCAAATCAAAGGTGCTTATAAAAAGAATTCCCTCTTTTGGGTCTAGGGTTTCTTTTTTTCCTCCCAGATTCAGGTCCTGCTGTCTTCCTGCTGTCACAAGGGAAGGACCCACAGTCTCATTCCTGCTTTGAATGGCAAAAGCTTTAAATGGTAGTACCTGTTCCTGCTCATCTCGCTAAAGCCAACTCTGTGTGTGGCTAAGATGTGTATAAGAGACAGAGACAGCATATTAAAAAGCAGAGACATTACTTTATCAGCAAAGGTCCATCTAGTCAAGGCTGTGGTTTTTCCAGTAGTCATGTATGGATGTGAGAGTTGGACTATAAAGAAAGCTGACCGCCAAAGAATTGATGCTTTTGAACTGTGGTGTTGAAGACTTTTGAGAGTCCCTTGGACTGCAAGGATATCCAATCAGTCCATCCTAAAGGAGATCAGTCCTGGGTGCTCATTGGAAGGACTGATGTTGAAGCTCAAACTCCAAAACTTTGGCCACCTGATGTAAAGAGCTGACTCATTTGAAAAGGCCCTGATGCTGGGAAAGATTGAAGGTGGGAGGAGAAGGGGACGACAGAGGATGAGATGGTTGGATGGCATCACCAACTCAATGGACATGGGTTTGGATGGACTCCGGGAGTTGGTAATGGACAGGGAGGCCTGACATGCTGTGGTTCATGGGGTCTCAAAGAGTTGGACATGACTGAGTGACTGAACTGAACTGAAACATATCAATTACGAAAAATGAGGACGGCTTGTACTTTTCACATGCCTCAAGTCTATTTTTTTTTTTTAATTTGTAGACACTATCATTGGTAGCTTAATTCAAATTGACTTTTGTCCAGCCAAGCCAGTTGTTCTTTACAGACCTTCCTCCAGCTTGAGGTGAACATTACTCCTGTAACTCACCCACTGCTGCCCCATGGGACTCAGCTCCTAATGCTTCTGAAATGTGATCCAGAGAAGAAATATTCTCCAAAGCAATCAGTAAGTTTGCAGAAATGAAACTGCTTAAATCACACTGGATTCAGTACACAAAGAGATCCAAGCACCTCCATTCCCAATCACGCACAGACAAAGTGTGAATGTTTTCAGGAAAGTTTAGTGGGAACAAACTACACAAAAATATACAAAAGATGCTCTCAGTTTTCATGTTTTTGTTCTTCAGTTTTCGAGTAGATGTTTCCTGCTTCCTCAGCTGTTGGGTGTGTCCCTCCTGTTCCTGTGTTCTAAAGCTTAAAAAAAAAAAAAGGCGTCTCAAAAAAGAAGAAAGAAGTTGAGCAGAATCACAAGTATACACACAACATATGTGCATGCACACACATTCATGTGTACACATGCACACAGAATCCCCTGAATGTTTATGACTTTCAGATTCACAGCCTCTCAACCCTTTCCATTTTCCAGAATGTGTTTACCTTTCATTTCAAAGCTAAGCCTTTCCAACCCCTATTGCCTTTGCAGAACAAAGGGAAGTTTATACCTAATAATATATTGTCTTCCACTTTGCTAGCCTTAGAGAGAAACTACTCGCAGCTAAAAGCCAAATTCCTCAAGGTATTCTAGCACAAAGCCAGCTACAACAGGAAGGGGGAAATACAGTACATACTTATCGTAATAATGCTGTTCTTGCCCTGTGAGCCTGGTCTTCTCATGGAGTAGGGTCCCCATGGAAGTGTAGGAAAGAGCTTCTGGGTGTTCTAGGTGGGGATTCGTCTCAGGTATTCCAATAACTGCTGAGTGGCCTCCTTCCTTCAGGTAAGCTAAATTCCCCACTTTCCTCTGCTCAGTTGAATTTTTCCTCAAGTGCTCTTCTGGAACCACAACCCTGCTGAGGCCTTTCCGCAGTCTTCTAGTGGGCCAAATTACTTTCCCCAACCTTCGACCTCTAACCGACTTAGGACCCGAGAAAGTGCAAAGCCACTCTGCTATTAGTCAGACTGTGTTAGACAATGTTTTGAACAGGACGCAGTCAGGCAAACATGACAATGCCTTGCAGACATTGTTTGACAGTGTCTCTGACCAAATACACTTAAGGCTATACTGCGGTTGGAAAAATGACTAACAAGCCATCCTTTCTCAGAATCCACCAGCACAAGTGTGCACCCTGCTGTCTTACTGAGACATCCCATGAGTAGTTCTTCCGCACACCAGCGAGTTCAGTCAAGTCAGTCTTTTCCTATAGATGTGGCTTGTTGTTCTTTTCTTTGGTTGGTGGGCTTTACCTGGCTTTGGTGACTTCCTCAACTGAGTGCTGTCCCATAGAACTGGAATCACCTGGACTCTCTCTCCTCTTAGAAACCACATTTTCTTATTCACTCAATACATGTGCTTGCTGAATTGCTCAGTCATGTCTGACTCTTTCAGATGCTATGAACTCCAGCCCACTAGGATCCTCTGTCCATGGGATTCTCCAGGCAAGAGTATTGGAGTGGGTTGCCATTTTCTACAGGGTATCTTCCCAAGCCAGGTATCGAACTCTTGTCTCATGTCTCCTGCATTAGCAGACAGGTTCTGTACCACTAATGCCACCTGGGAAACCCATTCACTTGATGGAACTTCTCAAGTTCCCTTTCTCTGCACTAAAGACCTTTAGTTTCCTGACCAGGGATTGAACCCAGGCCTCCTGCATTGGGAGTGCTGAGTCTTAGCCACTGGACCACCAGGGAAATTCCTCCCCTACAGATTGAGAGCATCCATAAAGGGGGATTTGGGGTTTGCTGCCTTCATATTTACTCCTTGCTCACTACCTTCCATCTGAGGTTTCCTGCTCGATGTGTTAAAGCCACTTCAGCCTCACTGCTTTCTCCACGGCCAGCTTCATTTCTGGCTCGATTCAATTCCAAAGCTTTCCTTGCTCGTCTCAGAATGGATAGTTTCAAACGATCAGCTATTTCACCTCTCCAAATCACTCTTTCAAGAAGTGAGTCATGAAGGTGTAGGTAGATTAGCACATCCAGGATTCCCTTTCAGGATCCAAATAACTTGAACATTGACCCCGCCTCCCCCAAGGTGTTCCAGAAAACCAATTCTCTCAAAGAGACCTAAGCTCATCTCCCCTACTCCAAAGTTGTTTCATACCTGGGGATCGAACCCGGGTTCCCTGCATTGTGAGTGTGGAGTCTTAAGTCACTAGACCATCAGGGAAGTTCCTCCCCTACACATTGAGAGTTTTACATCCATTCCATTTCTCTCCCTTCATGCTGGTGGAGTTTTGCCTTCTCTACTGTCACGAGCAAAGGACCTTTCCTTAAGAGCCTGGATAGCTACCTTAGTCTCTGATTTGTAAAGAACTGATGCTCTTTCTATTTCTGATGTTGAAAGATAAGCAGGGAGTAATTTTTCCCTCTAATGACATTGCTCTGTCTTCTTGTAGACCTAATACTGAAAGACTTTCCTAAGACAGACCCATTTCTGCCAGTAGAAGACTAGCTTCTTGAGCACAGATATCTTTCTCCTTTCTTAGGAGTTGAAAAGCCTGCCAGCGGAAAGCAGTTCATTACCCCACCCTCCACTGCAGTGGCACCATCACCTCCCTTTTGTGGGCAAACCACTGGGGACCTTCCCTTTTTGTATCTCAACCCACACTTGTCTGGTGGGTGGAATCTCTTCAGAGCTGATAATCATCCTCCCAGGTTGGAGATTGGAAGGTCTGCAAAGGATAAAATATCCCTCTATCATCACCTACTTAAAAAAAAATGTGGAATTCTTTTTTAAAAAATATTTTTTTTACTTATTTATTTTGGTTGTGCCAGGTGTTAGTTGTAGCATGAGGACTCTAAGCTGAGGCATGTGGGATCTAGTTCCTTGACTAGGAATTGAACCCAGGCCCCCTGCATTGGAAGCGAGGAGTCTTAGCCACTGTACCTCCAGGGCTATGATTGCCCTCTTGCAGATGATTGGTGGAGAGTGTCTCCCACTTGTCAGTTGCTTGACATTAGCCACTTACCATTCCCAGCTTGACCACATGCACCCTGCCCCACTACACCGCACCCTTGCTAAGTACACATGCTCTTGGCAACTTCACTGGCCTATAATCCCCTTAAATTTCAGTTCCTTTTTTGCGAGTCTTGTTACATTTTGTACAATCACTCAGCTTCTCGAAGAATAAACTGACTTCCCGACTGCCTTACTAAATTGCTTCACAAACTCCTGTGCCCTTTTTATTGCTTTCATATTGTTCCCTTGGGACACTTCTCTGTCTCCTACTAAATGGTTTAAACCCCAAGTGACACCACACAGAGACAAATCTAATGATTGTCCACGGAAGGCAGGTGGTATAATAGTTCAGAGCTGAGGTTCGGCAATCATACTGCCTCAATTCTGTTTCACCGTTTACTGATGAATTTTACCACTAACTATTAAGAACTTGGCAAAATCACTTCACCTTCCTTTTTCTCAGTCTGTGAGACATCAAGTACATAAAAGATAAGTAAATTATGGAAACCTTAGTAATACAATTGTCAGTTGTATAATATAGAATTATATATAACATAATTGATAAGGTAGATCTGATTGATGATATATTAATAGCACATCAGTTTAGTTCAGTTCAGTCGCTCAGTTGTGTCCGACTCTTCGCGACCCCATGAATCGCAGCACGCCAGGCCTCCCTGTCCATCACCATCTCCCGGAGTTCACTCAGACTCACATCCATCGAGTCAGTGATGCCATCCAGCCATCTCATCCTCTGTCGTCCCCTTCTCCTCCTGCCCCCAATCCCTCCCAGCATCAGAGTCTTTTCCAATGAGTCAACTCTTTGCATGAGGTGGCCAAAATACTGGAGTTTCAGCCTCCTTCCAAAGAAATCCCAGGGCTTATCTCCTTCAGAATGGACTGGTTGGATCTCCTTGTCGTCCAATAATACATCCTAAAAAAGAAAATGCACTTTCCTTTCAATTGCTTGTGAACGCTCATAAAAACTACGAGGCCAGAAAGAAAAACCTCAGTAAAGTGCAAACACTGAATAGCAGAGATCTGATCACGGTGCAATATAACTAGAAATTAATAAAAATGAAGGGGACAGAACTCCTTTTATGTGGAAATGTCAAACTATGTTAAACAATTCTTTGAACAAAGAGAAACCACCAACTGAAACTGTAGCTGATGAAAACACAGCATCATGAGAACCTGGGGAGTGCTTGCTGCAGCCATTTCGGCTTGTGGGCTCCTGCACTCAGCCTAGACGTGGAAGTGCTTGTCGTCAACTGTGGCTTTGACACGTGCAAAACTGGCTTTACTGAAGATAATACCCTTAGCTCTGTTCCCACCCATCGTCTGATGCCCCAACACCAAGACTGCATGGTGGATATGGGGCAGAAGGACAGCTATGTGGGGGGCAAGATCCAAGGAAGGCTCAGTGTCCAGACCCCGGAGTACCCCATGGAGCAGGGCATCATCACCCACCCTGCTGACGTGGGGAAGATCTGGCACTACCATACCTCCTACAAGGAGACTGTGTCCCTTAGAAATGGGAGCTTAAGCCTTGCAGTTCAGGGCTTGAGATGAGCACAGTCCTGGGAGGGACGGCAGCTGGAGAAACACTGGCTTCTACCCCTTGATTCCCACTCCTGTGAAGCCTTCCTACTGGCTACACACAGAACTCTCTGACTTAATAAACAAGTTGTATCTTTTCTTTGTTTTTTTTGGCCAGGTCAAATGGGTTGCAGGTTCTTAGTTCCCCAGTTAGGGATCGAATCCCAGTCATCACAATGAAATCTCAGAGTCCTAACCACTGGACCACTGGAGAATTCCCATAAATATGTGGTATTTTAAAGGTTGGGGACTTATCCCTTCAGACTGCTTCCTCTAAGCTGGCATTTCAGTTGCATGTTTAGAAGAACAGTCCCTTGGAGGGACCTCCCTCGTGGTCCACTGGCTAAGACTCCCCTACTCCCAAGGCAGGGGGCCCAAGTTTGATCCGTGGTCAGGGAACTAGATCCCACATATCACAAGAGTTCACATGCTGCAACTGAAAGCCTGGTGCAGCCAAGAAAGAAAGAAAGAAAAAGAATAGTCCCCTGGATAATCCAGTCCAAAATAGACCAGTATATTCTGTGGTCACACGCTCAATCCTGATTCTTTCACTGATCAGATGTTATGTGTGTGGAACTCGACACGGGTGAGTCAAGCATTCCTAAAGTCCCAGACAGGGCTGCCAGTTGAGGTTACGTGGGCAGGAAAGGCAAACTGTCCCTCAGAATAGGTTTCTATTCTGGTCAAGATGAATTGTTGCCCTTCCAGGACAGACAGGGCCTCGTGTGGTCAACTTGCCACCTAGTGGCCAGCTGGTCTCCTCTAGCGATAGCGCTAGAAAAGACCTAGTGAGCTACAGTCCATGGGGTCATGAGAAGTCGGACGGGACTGAGCGACTGAACAACAAATGATAGTGCTGTACCAGGGGCACAGTGTTGGTCTCTGTGGCTGACATGATGGACATTCATTAGGAGTGGCAACCAGATGAGTCTTGGAAAGTGGGAATCTTTGCTTCTGGATCTACATGGAACTTCTGTCCTTCTCTTTTGACGCAGGATCACCCCATCTCTATTAACCAGCTCCATGGCATGTTCAAATTAAGCCCCCTCGACTGCTTTTCTGACTTTCTCTGCACCGAGGGCAGCCTCCTGCCTTTGTTACTGTGGAGCTCCATTATCCCCATGGATGTTCATGAGCTCATTGTCTGCCCTTCTCACTGTCATGCCAGCCTGCAGAGGAGCCAGCACGGAACTCCCCAGTGATGTAGCTACCCCTGTCACCAGGGGGGTCCCTATGGACTCCACGGATGGGGTGTCCTTGGGGGTCCTCCTGTGGAACACTGGGGGCCCATCTGGCTTCAAATTGTGTATTCCAGGGAGCTCACTTTCTTCGACTTTCCTGTTGTTATTCAGTTGGTAAGTTGTGTCTGGCTCTGTATGACCTCATGGACTGCAGCATGCCAGGCAAGAGCACTGGAGTGGGGTGCCATTTTCTTCTCCAGGGGATCTTCCCAATCCAGGGATTGAATCCATGTCTCCTGCATTGGCAGGTCGGTTCTTCACCACTGAGACACAAGGGAAGACTTTTCTATTTCTTCCTATATTCTCTGTCAGAGCAACCTAGGCATTCCCACTTTGCTGAGAAAAACCCATCATCTTATCCAGCCTCCTAAGAGTGGTGAGTTCATCCCACCCCCTGGGGTCCTTTCCAGGGGGTTAAATCCCACATTCTTAAAAAGTGGCCTTAGGCCAATGAATTCTTGAATATCTGGCCTATGTTCTGGCTCCCATAATCAAGCACGTGTGTGGTGTTGGATTGGAACTGGAGCTATCGGTGTGAACTCATGGTTTTTAATATATTGATACAGATATAAATATAGATGTCTTTATTTATATGAATACTTACATTTTCTACTTCTGTACTTGGAGATGACCCAGATGTATTGGCACTTTAGGTACAATCAACACACACAGTGTTAGTTTTGGTTTCCAAATATCATTGTCCACTAAAACACACTTGGCATCCTCAGAGAATGGCTGATTGCAGAGTAGGCAGGGAAAGTATAGAACGGACCTGGAACATCTTCTTGTGCCAGAAAGCAAAGAAATGCTCAAAGTGTTTTGGAGAAATTTCAAAAAAGGACAAGGAGCCTGCCTGCAGGGGCTCCCACTGGTCAAATCTGAGAGTTCTGTGTAGGTCCAGAAGCAAAGACTCCCACCTACCAAGACTGATCTGGCTACTGCTCCCTCTGAATGTCCATCTTGTTTATTTTAAACATCAAAATAAATGATGATAGTTACAGATTACAACTCACTGATTAAAATAAGAATCCATGGGTTCATACTGATATAAACAAATAAACAGAGAAGGGAAAGTTCTTTCTTACAGTAGGATGTCAACTAATTAATGTAGAAGTAAGTAATAGAAATTTAAACATTGCTTTTTGGCATTTTTTAATTTCCAGAACTAGAAATTTTTTAAATTGCTTAATTAGAACACGGTATCTATAGTTTATTAAACTATATCATATATTTAAAAGCTTCTAAAAGAGTAGGTATTAAAAGTTCTCATCACACAAACAAAATTGTAACTACTTGTGGTCAAAGATGTTAACTAGATTCATTGTGACAGTCATTTTGCAATACATACAAATGTTGAATTGTTATGTTGCACACTTTAAACTATGTGCCACCTATATCTCAATTAAAACATCAACCTTTGGCAACACAGTAATGATTCATTCAGGACATACTGATGTTGAAACTAGTAAGTGAAAGCTTGATGACAAACATTATATTTGTATAGTTCAATTCCAGGAGATAGTGAAGGACAGGGAAGTTTGGTGTGCTGCAGTCCATGGGGTTGTGAAGAGTCAGACATGACTGAGTGACAACAAAAGTACCCTTCCCCTCTGTTTGTCTTTTTGCTGCGCTACATGGCATGTAGGATCTCAGTTCCCAGATTAGGGATCGAACTAACATCCTTTGCATTCAAAGTGCAGAATCTTAACAACTACACCACCAGGGAAGTTCCTCCTCCCCAGTTCTTAATTACAGGGAAAGAGTAATCTTGCAGATACCATCCAAACCAAGTGATTAAAGTTAACATTCAGTTCAGTTCAGTTCAGTTGCTCAGTCGTGTCTGACTCGGACTCCATGCCAGGCTTCTCTGTCCATCACCAACTCCCAAAACTTGCTCAGACTCACGTCTATCAAGTTGGTGATGCCATCCAACTCAGGCCATCTCATTCTCTGTCGTCCCTTTCTCCTTATGCCTTAAATCTTTTCCAGCATCAGGGTCTTTTCCAATGAGTCAGTTCTTCGCATCAGGTGGCCAAAGTACTGGGACTTCAGTTTCCAATGAATATTCAGGACTGATTTCCTTTAGGATGGATTGGTTGGATCTCCTTGGAGTTCAAGGGACTTTCAAGAGTTTTCTCCAACACCACAGTTCAAAAGCATCAAATTTTCGGCATTCAGCTTTCTTTATGGTCCAGCTTTCACATCCATACGTGACTACTGGAAAAACCATAGCTTTGACTAGACGGACCTTTGTTGGCAAAGTAATGGCTCTGCTTTTTAATATGCTCTCTAGGTTGGTCATAACTTTCCTTCCAAGGAGTAAGCATCTTTTAATTTCATGGCTGCAATCACCATCTGCCATGATTTTGGAGCCCCCCAAAATAAAGTCTGACACTGTTTCCACTGTTTCCCCATCTATTTCCCATGAAGTGATGGGACCGGATGCTATGATCTTCGTTTTTTGAATGTTGAGCTTTAAGCCAACTTTTTCACTCTCCTCTTTCACTTTCATCAAGAGGGAACTGCAAATTAATATCATAGTAGATAGAACCACATACCCTCAGGATGGCTAAATTAAAACCATACAACTGTGAGTAAGGACATAAGCAGCTCATACACTGCAGGTAGGAACCATGTTAGGAAACCTTTTCTAAGTTTCACAAAAGTTAAATATGCACCTGCCACATATGAACTAGCAATTTACCTAAGGGAAGTGAAAGGATATGCCCATACAAACATCTGTACATGAAAGTTCATAATGACTATAAAATAGCCCAAACTATAAACAACCCAAATGTCCATCAACAAGTAAATGAATAAACTCAATATATACATACAATGGAACACTACTCATCAATGAAAAGGTATGAACTATTGCAACGTGGACCTCACGGCTTTATGAAAGAAACAAAAATGTACATACCATATGATTCTATTTATAGAAAATGCAAACCAAAGTAACAGAAAGCAGATCAGTGATTGCCTGCGGATGGGTGTCAGGCAGGTGTCAGGTAGGGGGCAAGATGAAGGACTGCAAAGGGCCACAAGGAAATTTTAGTAGTGATGGATATATTCATTAGCTTGTGAGGATGATTTTATGGAAGGATATATATATATATATATATATACACACACACACACACACACATATATATATGCCAGAACTTAAGGAAAGTTTTAATATGTAAGTCTGTGTCAATACACTGCAAAAAGTGCAGATTCTAATTTAGTAGGTTTGGGGTGGGGCCAACAGTCTGCATTTTTATCGAGCTCCCCAGTGATGCTGATGCTGTTTCCATACTATGTTCTGAGCGGCACAGCCCTGAGTATGTATTTTGTCATATATATATACCATCCGAGTACACAGTAGATTCATATGGCTGGTACCACACTGGTTAGTGTAGACAGAACATTTTCATCATTGAATAAAGTTCTATTGGATGTCAGAGTCAAGATTCTTGAATACATTGGTAACCATTAATCTTGTCATACCTATTAATTATCTCCCAGTGATGACTTGTCTTTGATTGGACACTCCAGGCTGAATGCCCCTCCCTGCCCTTCCTAAAAGACATTCCATTCTGTATATACGTGTGTGTTTAGTTGCTAAATGGTGTTCAACTCTTTACAACCCCATGGACTATGGTGAACCAGGCTCTGTTCATGGGATTTCCCAGGCAATGATACTGGAGCGGGTTGTCATCTCCTCCTCTGGGGGATCTTCCTGACCCAGGAATCGAACTTACATCTCCTGGATTGCAGGTGGATTCCTCCTGAGCCTCATTCTGTATACTGCTTATGTTTCATTTTATCATGCTTTTCATTCTGATTTGCATTGGAGTTGGAATAAAAAGAATAGAAAGTTCAACTGGAGGTATATGCCAGTTCGAGATTTTCAACAATTTAGACCCGTTGAAGAAGCTTCTTTTAAAAAAAATTATTTTGGGTCTTCACTTCACTGCAGCGGGTGGGTTCTTAGTTGTAGTGTGAGCGCTTTCTCTAGTTGCAGTGTGGAGTCTTCTCTTGCGGAGCACGGGCTCCAGAGCTCTTGGGCTTCAGTAGTTGTGGCGCTGGGTTAGTTGCCCAACAGTATGTGGCATCTTAAGATTCCCAACCAGGGATCGAACCCACATGCCCTGCACTGTAAATTGGATTCTTAACCACTGGACCACTAGGGAAATCCCTAAAAGCTCACTTTCCAGCGTAACCCCCTCCCCATCCAGAACATTCATGTTTCTGGGCTCCTGTGGTCAGGATTGAGCGCAGGTTCAGGAAGCTGAGGGGGGCTTCTGCCACTAAGAGGCACGGTCTGAGGTAAATCAGAACTTCTCTAGGAATAAATTTTCATCTCTAAAATCAGAGGGGTTGAACGAGATTATTTTTTCTGATTCTCACATTCCACATCCTTTGGCTTTGAAAAATTCAGAGTAAAGATAGTATGGATCCAGAAAGAAATTTAGTTTCTCAGCTCTGGATAAAGAGTGGGTCTGACCATGTGTCCAGAGTGATTAGGAAAGGTTTTCAGTCGGTCGGTCAGTGGCAACCTGTATAGTTTTCCCCAGGGGCTGGCAAACTTTCTGTAAAGGGGTGGATAGTACACATTTTTGGCTTTTTGGGCCATCTGTTCTGTCACACACAATAAATCCTGCTCTTTTTTCTTTTTGGCTACACTGTATGGCATATAGGAGCCTAGTTCCGGGACCAGGGATTGAACCTGTGCCCCCTGCATTGGAAGCACACAGTCCCAACTACCGGACCACCAGGGAAATTCCTAAACATTTGTAGGGGGAAGCAGTCACAGATGACTCGTCAATGAATGGGTGTGATTAGATTTGGCCCAATTAGTTTGCTGATTGCTGGTTTAATTATACTTTGAAATTCTTATATTCAAAATACTCTTATTTTTATAATCATGTCAAGTTAGGCAGAGAAATCAGGGGAAAAACACTGCATTGAGGCAATTTATTAACTCCAGGTACATAATACAACTGGTCTTTCATATGTATAACAATCCAACAAGCTACCATAATTTCAGGTTCTACATAGATTTAGAAAAGTTATAAATGACTAGATTTAGAAAAGATATAAAAATATTTCACAAGCTTGGGAAGATGTGGTCATAAGACTTCATTGTAAGGAGGGATATAGGATATGCTAAAGATTTTTCAGACCTACAAAGGACATTTCAAAATTCACACTGTTAATAAAGTTCTTGCTTAATCAACCCTTTATCTTCATTCATCAAGAGCCTGAATTAGAGCAGCTTTCTTCTTGTACTTGTCTCCGATCTCTCTGATGTTTTCCAAAAGATCTTCAGATGCGTATTCTTTACACTCTCTATCATTTTTAGCAATCTGCTCGTCAAGGTGTTTCTAGGGGAAACAATTAGCAATTGTTAATGTGAAAACATCAATTTCTTTTAAAGTGCTTAATTGTGAAATCTATAAATAAGAGCACAACATTTGTAATAAGAATAAACAGAATACTCTTACATCTACCCGGTCAGTCCCTCCTGTGCTCCTTTTGTATAGCTATAGCTTATTCATGTACTGCTATATAATATTCTACTGAATGAATATACCAACATTTACATATCCATTTTACTGTTAATAACTTTTTGTTTGTTCCCAGGTGTGATAGGGTGAAAAGACTCCTAAAAGCTGTCCATGCCTTAATCACCAGAACCTATGAATGCTATGTAACATGGTCAAAAGAACTTTGAAGATGTGAACAAGTTAAGGATTTTGAGA
This sequence comes from Neotragus pygmaeus, assembly GCA_006410875.1. Lineage (NCBI taxonomy): Eukaryota > Metazoa > Chordata > Mammalia > Artiodactyla > Bovidae > Neotragus > Neotragus pygmaeus. The sequence goes on along the minus strand of SJYV01035353.1, from coordinate 506,033 downwards.
AAAGGAGATTATTCTGTACGATCCTGGTGGGGCCAGCGTAATTGTGAGGGTCTTTGTGAGAAGAAATCAGCTGTGTGGGAGTCAAAGAAGGAAGGCATAAGGACAAAGAGAGGTTAGAGAGGACAGATGATGCTGGGTTACTGGCTTTGAAGACGGAGGAGGAGACCACAACTCAAGGACTACTTGTGACTTCTAAAAGGAGTGCAGCCCCAAGGGATCATTTTAGACTTCCGATCTCCAGAAATGTAACCACTCAAATAATTTTCTGGTCTGTGTTCCAGATGAACAATAACTCTTGAACAAGGAACCATGAAAGGTTACGGAGACACTGAGTGGTGGAACTAGGAAGATGTGGGTAGAACCCAGGTTTTCTGATGCAGTATTACAGGGTGCTTTTCTTAGTTTTTACTATTAAGCAGAGAAGAGCATTGGCCAGCAAGTGAGCAGAAGTTCAACTCATTCAGGAGAGAAGAAAGGAGAGAAGATCACATGCTCTGTTGTCTAACAAATGAAAACCTTTTAATGTGATATTATGAGTCCCCCCCGACAAACCAACTTTATCTCCTAGTGAATTTCTAAGGACCTTTAGATTTAGCAATTTATTTTAGTTTGTGGGCTCTGCACAGCAGGTTGCAGGCATAGTTTTACTGTTAAACCTTCAAGCTACTTGAAAGATGGAGATAAGGTAAATTTCATGTTTCCAAAATACTTTATTCTGTGTTTACAAACATGAAATTAACAGGGAGGAAGGTTAAAAAGAAACATCAGGCTCAAAATGGAATCACTTTAGCTAAGCCTTCATCACTAAGTGGGACTTAATACTCAGTCTAACTGCAGTTTCAACCTTTCCCAGCAATGTCATCGTAACTGGTCCTTCTGGAATTTCCTGGTTAGCACCAGTGAGGTCATCTGCCTAAGAGAACCTCTGTCCCATAAAGGGAGGTGACCTTGCCACCTTGCCTGAATAACCCTGTTTAAATTTATGACTTCTTTGTCCCACCCCCGCTGACTTTTAAAACCTTGTCTTTTCTGGAGCTCCTTTTTATCTGCCACATGGGATGCTGCCCAAAACATGAATCACTGAATAAAGCCAATCTGATCTTCAGATTGACTCAGCTGACTCTTGCTTTGTAACAAGAAAAATATTTGTCATTAAAACATGCTTTCATCTTAATTAAATCTTGTATGTACTAATATGTTTTTGGTATGTAGAATATGGCCTGCCACATCATTATATACTGTTGGATGTAATAAAATATCATTGTATATTGCTTATGCAAATAAGACAGATTACTTATTTTTTATTAAGGGCTATGCTATTTTCTGTATTTATAACTCAATGAAAACAAACATGCCTTAAGGAACAAGAAGAGTATCTTAATCAAGTGACAAAGTTGCACAACCTTCACCACAATCTTTGTGCCCATCTGCTCTTATTTCCACCCCAGCCCCTGGCAACATAGATCTATTTTCAGCCTCTGCGGATCTGCCTTTTCTGGACACTTTACATTAGTGAGTCATAAATATGTGCACTTTTGCATTTTTCACCAAGTACCATGTTTTTGACATTCATTCATGTTGTAGCATGCATCAGTGCTTCTTTCATCGATGAATCATATGCCAATATATGGGTATGTCATGCATCAGTTAACCTATGTAAAACAGATTACTACAAAATACACACTGCTATGTAGGACTCTTCTGATAAATTTTTACTAGATCATATTTTCCAGAGAAGTAAAAATTATCATTTAATTTGTATAGAAGCAAAACAGAAATACATCAAAGTTTGAAAAACCTTTTTTAGATTGTAGGAAAGACCTTCACACACTTACCTCCACAGACCCGACATGTATAGCAACCATCTCTAAAAGACGCTGCAAGTTATTTCCCACTTTCCGTCTCTCTTCAGTTGTGGTCTGCACAACTAGCTGGTATCTGTAGGACAGAGACTCTTGTGTCAACTGTCTAGGAGAAAACCTAATGTGTCAGCTCTCTTGCTAGCTCACTTCTTTTTGAATTTCAATAAAACCAGGCTGTGGTTGTCTATGTTCTGCTTGCTCTGTGTCTAATTCACAGAGGTCTAGTTTGCAATCAAACAGAAATAAAAACATTTCCAAAGATCCCATGCAAACGACAGCACCGAACAGCACCAAACCTTCATGCTTTAACAGATGAAACCTGGGAGCATACTGTCTACCTGAGTCTCCAAAAGGATTATAAATGTAAATGCTTTCAGGGACAAGACACTAAATACAGATGAAGGAGGGAATTGGGAGTCCTACTTTTAGGCATTCAAAGTCAAACTATAAACAAAAACTATATGCCCCCAACACCTTCACCTGACTTTTCTATCCCTAGGCTAAAGGTAAGGAAACAGAGAAAGTGATTTTAAGGATTGTCGTTTCCAGACTGATTTTTTTTTTTAGTTTTTTGAGTGTATTTGAATATAAATTAACATAGAGCCTATGGATTGTAACTATTCAGTTCTCTTCTGACTGGAAGGGTAACAGGGGACAACAGCTGTCATGGGAGAAGAATGCACCATCCAGGGGAAGCATCTGAGGCTGCTCAGCTTCATTCGGTTCCACTCACCCTCCTCCTCCCCAGACCAGCTCTATAATGTAAAGCCAAGCAAATAAACCAGGTCTAGGTTTATAAAAATGTTAAATAATTAAACAGAAAATACACATCACAGATCTTGGCGAGATGAACTTACTCCCGCTGAATAGCGTCTAACTCATTCATAGCCTCACTGAGGCCCGCGTTAACTGCACTCTCCAGCAGGTGCTTGTGTTTCTCCAAGGACTCTAGCTCACTGGCACATTTCTTGTCCTCTTCCTCAGCTTCCTACCAGGATAAAGTCACAGTTATGTCTTTTCAATATTCACATTCTGAATGAAAAAAAAACATTTATGTCAAGCATTCAAAAAAAATCAGGTTGCATCATCATTTGTATTCACAGGACTGTTTACTGCTTTACACATGGTAAGACTTTAAAGGGTCTTTTGGAAATTTTATACTATAAACGTAAATGTGACCTTTCGAACAGGCCTATACTGCATTCATTTAGCAGTAATTTCAAGCCTGCATATAGGAAATATACCGAATCACAAATATAAGTATAAAGTAGTAGTGGAATATTAAACATGGTCTATGGTAAAATAGCGGAATTCCAGAAAAAAGTTCTTTAGGAAAAAAATAACTCCTTACAATAAACTTTGAAAAAGAAGATTACTGTAGACAAGATAGAGGATATAGCTCAAAGATTCAAGCTTGATGTCGGAACAGGTGCCTAGTCCATCAACATGGCTTTGGAGAACCTCAACAAATGGGCAAAACTCTTACCTTTACTTTTTGTTGGTAAAGATCATCCAGCTTTTGAACTTCTTCTTTCAGAGTTCGTACACTTCTCCTGCTTTCTGTGATCATCGTACTTAACTTGAGGAATAAAACTTTGGTTGAGAAATCATAACTATACATCAAAAAACTTTTAATAAGTCATAAAACTTTTGTATTATCAATCAACTAACAACTATTTTGTTTCTTCTAGTTCTTGTGGACTTTCACCTTTCATGTCATACAAATTTAATATTTTTCCAAGAAAAGTTAATTTCAAGAAGGCATTTAAAATATACATATAATATTTAAATGCAGAATGGAACAGTAGGGCATTAGTTAGGAATAAAAAAATTTGGCTTAATTCTCAGTAAAATAAAGATACCAATATCTGTTTTCCTATGTTTCTGTAGCTATGAGAGTCCTTAAATATAAATTGTTCTGCTCGCTAGGTTTTTTTTCTTTCATTTAATGGATAGGTTTTATTTTTTATTTATTTTAAAAATTGGAACAAAATTTACAATGCTGTGTCTGCTGTACAACATGAATCAGCTGTATGTATACATATATCATTTCCCTCCCACGCCATCCTACCCCTTGAGGCTGTCACACAGCACCAAGCTGAGCTACCTGTGCTATACAGCAGCTTCCTACTACCTATTTTACACATGGTAGTGTATTTACGTCAATGATACTCTCTCAATTTGTCCCACCCACTCCTTCCCCTGCCGTTTTGAAGTCTTAACTTTATTAGGATTTTTATCTACTTTAGTTATGTGGCTTTCATTTGTGTGTTCACTTTCTGGGATGTTAAAGAGAACTACTCACACTGATTTTATTTGATAATATTTGCTAATTAGTTATAGTTAATGCATTCTTCCAAAGAGTAATCAAGCTAACGTTTAATCTTGTTCAAGTTTGAGCTTTAAGATATGCTGAAACCAAAACGGGGAAGAAAAAAAGTGTTTCTTAAAAAAAAAAAGTGTTTCTTTCATTTCCTGTTGACAAGTGCTGATACCAGTTATTATTGGTAATTAATACAGAATGTTTTTCAGCTAGATAAGAGGATAGTATTCGCAACAGAAAACAGGAAGTAGTTGATGTCTTTCTTTAAAAGGATTATTCTACACATACATAAATTTAAAGCAAAACGTACGATTTGGTAAAAATTTAGTGAAGCTATTGTTATTTGGTAAAAGGTAGGATGGTAAAATGACTAAACTTATTTAAGAAACTTGCAGTATAGTACTGTCTTTTTTTTTTTTCCCCCTGCACACAGTACTTCTCATTCAGTCATCCAAAGTCCCTTGAAAGGGACATTCCTTTCCTATTCACGAGAGAGAGAAAAGTGGGCTGGAAAGAATGCAGTTTACTCAGGATCATTCAACTAGCATATGCCCAGAACTCAAAATGAACTCCAAGGACTTTTTCTACATCACTTGCCTTTCATATTTTAAAGGCCAGTTACTGAAGCTATAAACTTTGCTTCCAATCTAAAGATGCTACTTCTGAAGCAAACAAAGTTTCATTAAGACCAAAATCGATAGTCTAATAACCAGAACTTCTACTAGGCCCTCATGGTTGGTCAATAACACAGCAGCGCTTCTTGCCATGTCAGTTTTACCAATTTCCTGTCCCCGCCTTGGATTATGAGTACACATTCCACTGCAGTAAACAGGAGAGGAATTAAAAATAAGTCGCCAATAATTCTGCAACTCCTAAGAACTATTAATATTTGACTTCCTCCCTCCCTCCCTTCTTTCTTAGCTCTCAAGTCACTTATAAACAAAGAAATAATCAATCAGATGATTTCTTTCCTTCTATAATTGATATAAGCCACCAGACTAGAATTCCATCACTTCTTGCGTCCAACGAATCAACCAACACAAGACCTTTCCTTCTTCCTTCCAGTTAGTTTAAGGATGCAGGGCACACATTTTCTTCATGAAGAGAAGTAACCTCTTCAGCTCTTTTCTGGATCTCATGCCTCTGTATTTCTTCATACCACATTCAAATCCATCAAGGTCTTTTGTTCCTGCTTTTTAAAATTTCACCCTTTTCCCGTTGAACTCTCCCCCTCGTCTTCAAAACCAAACAACCCTCTCCCATAAAAACAAAACAAAAAAACCACACACCAAAACCAAAAACCTTTCCCACACACCACTTTTCAGCCAGTTTCACCACCTTTCCTTGGATTCAAACATCTGCAATAGATTTGTAGCAGCCCATGAGGAATAACCTATTCAGATTATAGCATCTTCCTTTTCACCATTTACACTCCACAGTAACAGGCTTCCTGGCTCCTCTGGTTCACGTTGCTTTTGCAAATGTCAGGAGGAACATCTTTATGATTAAAGCCAATGTGTGCTTTTCAGACTTAATCTGAGTAAGATCTGTGGTTACTGACCACTCCCTATTGAAACTTTCTTTCTTGGTCTCTAAGATCATGGAAACTCCTGGTTTCCTCTTTAAGTCTTGGTAGGGGGAGGTGGGGGGATCCTTCTAATTCAGTAGATTTCTCTTTCTCTGCTTGAACTTTGGATGTTCTAGTAGTCTCTCTTTGGCTGTATTCTCATTTGCTCACTTGGAAGAGCTCTTGCTCATTCTCATACCTGGGGAATCTCCTGGCTGTTAATTACATGCAAGCTAAAAATACCTACTTGTAGCTATATTATTTCCAAACTCCAACTGCCTACTGGACATTCTCTACTTTGATGTCCCAGAGACCTCCAACAGCATATCCCAGCATGAAATTCTGTTCTACAACCTTCTTCATATTTTTCATCAAGGTTATAGAATATCATTACTGACAAATAATCTCTTTTTGACCAAACTACTCAGGATCTTCTGAACTCTTCTCAATTAGGCTGACTCTTGGGCTTTCATGTTTGTCACTGTGTTATCCAATTTTAAGCAAGAATCCTGCCCAAGTCACTTAAACCAGAATCTCCCATCCTGAATCTCTGATCAGATTTCTCATCCCCTGCCATGCTCCAGGTGATGACTCATCATCTTGGCCAGCCTTCAGAAAGAAACCTATTAGGATGGTGCTCAGACAGATTACCCCAACTCTGATACTTCCAGCTGCTGGAAATATAAATTCTCACTTGGCTATAAATTCCCACTTTTCTCTATTGCATTTGGGATGAGCCCTGTCTTTCTCACCCACTACAAAACTCCACTGTAATAGGCCCTCTTGAATACAGTCTAACTTACTACTGCTAACAAGTGTCATAAATAACTTTTCTTTAATATTGTATACCAAAGTTGGGCTCCTGGACATTCTTAATCTCACTCTCTTCCTTAACCTTCACATCCAAGTGGATGACTAACTAATGTTGCTCGAATCTTTTTTTTTTTTTTTCCCGGCAGTGCTGCATAGCTTGCAGGATTTTTAGTTTCCTGACCAGAGATGGAACCTCGGCCCTCACCAGTGAGAGCTTAGAGTCCCAACCACTGGATCACCAGCGAATTCCCTGTTTGTTTCAACCTTTAAATCTCCGTTCGCCATTCTTACTGCAATAGCACTGGTTTGCCTCCTAACCATTTATGGCTCAGGATACTGTTAGGTCTCTTAATTGTACGTCTCCAGTAGCATGTACCTCCTGAAGTATTCTTCAGAATGTCAACACTGTAAGCTTACTAAGATACACAGGTTTTAAAAAACCTTCAGTGGTATCTGCTGCCTACAGAATAAAAATTCTACCAGTAAGTAAGAACAAGTAAGTCTCTTCAGAATTAGGTTTTTGTTTTTCCCTATCCTACTTATACTCAAGGTAATTCTTTAACACGTCATGGTCTTTGGTGTCTGGGCCTTCAGAGGCAGGTATGTTTGTCTGTGTTTGTATCCTTTTGTGTATCCACTGGCCAACTCCTACTTGTTACTCACAACTCAGCTCATCTACCACCTCCTTCATAAAGAACTTATGCTTATCTTAGGTAGATGTACTGAGAATCCACAACATGCTGTATTTATACTCCAAAAATCTTATGTATTTGTTAAAATTGCTTTCATGGCCACCTTTCCAAACAAATAAGAATTTGCAAAGAAAGATATATCACCAACACCAATTATAGTACAGGCATATAAGAGCAGACTCTTAAAAAAATACTTGCTAAATAAATTTTAATTGCTAGTATTTAAACTTTATACTTCTATCCGTAAGTGTGACTGGTTTTTCTTCTTTTGTGGTATCTTTGTGGTATAAGGGTTAAACTAATCTTATAAGCAAAATTTCTTAAAGATAGATTTTTGTATTACTTCATAATTTAAGTAAATTTCCTCCATATTTATAGTGTATCCATTTCTCATTTTTTCTTGAATGGTTTTGGGAATTATTTTAAGGTACTTATCAGACTGATTAGTTTTGCTATTCTGTTTAACCTTTACTATTTCAAACTGCTATTTTATCTTATGCTATCTTAACTTGGTTAAACTACTTGTCAAATCAAAAAATAGTTTAGGTACCCTAATGTTCATTGCAGCACTGTTTACAATAGCCAAGACATGGAAGTAAACTAAATGTCCATAGACACAGGAATGGATTAAGAAAATGTAGTGTGTATATATACATATATACACACACACACACACCACGGATGTTACTCAGTCATTAAAGAGAATGAAATAATGCCATCTGCAGCAGCAAGGATGGACCTAGGGACTGACATACTGAGGGAAGCCAGACAGAAGGAGAAATATTGTATGACATCTCTTAAGTGTGGAATCTGAAAAGAAATGATACAAATGAACTTACAAAACAGAAACAGACTCACAAACTTAGAAATGAACTTAAGGTTGTTGAGGGGAAGGATGGAGGAAAGGGATAGTTAGGGAGTTTGGGATGGGCATGTATACACTGTTATACTTAAAACAGAAACCGACAAGGACCTACTGTATAGCACAGGGAACTCAATGCTATGTGGAAGACTGGATGGGAGGGGAGTTTTGGGGGAGAATGGATACATGTATATGTATGGCTGAGTCACTTTGCTGTTCACCTGAATCTGTTAATCGCTATAAAAGTTAAAAATAGTCTCAGTTTTTAGTCTCTGAAGCATATGACATCACTGATTACTCCTTTTTTTTCTAGTTTTATTGAGATATAATTGACATATAATGTTGCATGGGTTTACATGGGTAGACCTATGGCTATTTCACGTCAATGTTTGGTACAAACCAAGGCAATACTATAAAGCAATTATCCTTCAATTAAAAAAAAAACAACACTGCATGGGTTTAAGATGTACAGCAAGATGATTTATGTATATATTGTGAATTCTTTGGTCCATGGAATTCTCCAGGCAAGAATACTGGAGTGGGTTCCCTTCTCCAGGGGATCTTCCTGACCCAGGGCTTGAACCTGGGTCTTCTGCATTGCAGGCAGATTCTTTGCTGTTTGAGCCACCAAGGGAGCCCCTTCTCACTTCCTTCTCATATACTGTGAATTCTTTACCACAGTAAGTTTAGTTAGGGTCACTCTTTCTTCTTTACTTTGCTTTTAGTGTATCCTCCCTTTTCTGATTATTCTCCAACTATTCTGTCTACTTCCTTCCTTTGCCAATCTTTTGCCACTTTCTTCTACACATTCTAAGAAATGTCACCCACATCCCTGGCTTCAGACCCAGCATCCCTTTTATGTTTTCAATCTATTGCTTCAGCTTCCTTTTGGTTGTCTCTCATCAAAAACAAGCTCAACATCTGCACTGCCCTGGCCACTCCTAGCCTCATTTTCTAATTTATGTTGCCCACCCCAGAAAAACGGAAGTCACTGCTGCTGCTCCTTTCTCTCCTAGCATTCATTCATTCAGCCACAAAATGCTTGGGTCTTGCCTCCTTAACATTTCTTCAACCTGTCCCCTTTCTTCATTTCTTCCCTTCATTTCCATAATTTCCTACTTGAGTACTACAGCTTAACCTCTTAATTTCAGTTGCCTTCCCTCTCAGTCACTTTATTCTATGACCAAAAGAGTCTTGCAGGGAAAAAAAAAAAAAAGGCAAATCTGATTAGCATAATAGAATATGTTAGTCTTCTCCAAATGGGACTTTATATTTCATATAAGCTTTGGTTATATTGATCTTTGGGACATTGACATGATGCCTAAACTATAGTAGGCATTTCATAATTGCCTCCCTACCCTGCCCAAATTTTCCTGCCTATGGCCTTTAAAAAGTTTCAAGTAGTCTGAAACAGATTTCAGTCAAGAGGCTCCTGTTGCTTGAAATTCATACTTTTTTGAGTCTTCAGGTTTACTGCCCACTCCATCCAGAGAGAAATTGTACTGAAGGGGGCTAACACTTCACCTCAAATAACCATCAGCACTGGGGCACACCCATTAAAGCAGTCCTAATTCTTACCTTCTCCCCACACTGTGATAGTCACAAAACCCATACATTTGTAGAAACCCTAAATTATAATAACAATAGTATCATGAAACTCTTCACTTATCTAACAACCTTTTCTAGGTGTGGGAGGTGTGAAAAATTCTTTCTAATACAAAGTAAGTATTGAGGAAAATTTGTTAACATAAAAAAAAGTTTGCGTTACTTTCAAAATTATTTGTGAAATGCATAGATTTTATTTTCAGATGAGAAAAAATTAACAAGCTACTATTCTCAGAAAAGATAGGATTTCTTTTATATCTTAAAATCTGTTAGCCAGAACACATAGTTCTCAAAAAGTTGAATTACCTAGGGGGTTGCTTTAATTGTTTGGTGTTATATAAACAAATGGGCTTCCTTGGTGACTCAGACGGTAAAGAATCCGCCTGCAATGTGGGAGACCTGGGTTTGATCCCTGGGTTGGGAAGATGCCCTGGTGGAGGGCATGACAACTCACTCCAGTATTCTTTTTTTTTTATTTCATGCATCATTTTATTTATTTATTTTTAAAAATTTATTTATTTATTTTTAAATTTGACTTTACAATACTCTATTGGGTTTGCCATACATCGACATGACTCCACCACAGGTGTACACAAGCTCCCAATCCCGAATCCCCCTCCCCCCTCCCACCCCACATTCNAAAAGCAGAGACATTACTTTGCCAACAAAGGTCCATCTAGTCAAGGCTATGGTTTTTTCTGTGGTCATGTATGGATGTGAGAGTTGGACTGTGAAGAAGGCTGAGCACCGAAGATTGATGCTTTTGAACTGTGGTGTTGGAGAAGACTCTTGAGAGTCCCTTGGACTGCAAGGAGATCCAGCCAGTCCATTCTGAAGGAGATGAGCCCTGGGATTCCTTTGGAAGGAATGATGCTAAAGCTGAAACTCCAGTACTTTGGCCACCTCATGCAAAGAGCTGACTCATTGGAAAAGACTCTGATGCTGGGAAGGATTGGGGGCAGGAGAAGGGGACGACAGAGGATGAGATGGCTGGATGGCATAACTGACTTGATGGATGTAAGTTTGAGTGAACTCCGGGAGTTGTTGATGGACAGAGAGGCCTGGCGTGCTGCGATTCATGGGGCCGCAAAGAGTCGGACACGACTGAGCGACTGAACTAAACTGAACTGAAGCATCTTTGGGGATAATAAAAAATTTATATGAATTGCTAATCATTTAAATCCAATTAATCTGACAAGATTTGACTATGAAAGCCAGAACATAATTAATAAAGGCTGTAATTTACACTGTAACTTCAGGTTAAAAAAATGGCAAGGTTAGTGGAGATCTGAACAGTAGAATATTAGCACTTGACATCTATCCAAGGGAAAGTAACACTCCATTTTGCAGTTCTGAGGTGTTCTGGTCACTGAGGATGTATCCTTTGTTAGGAGGCAAGGAGAGCTGATAAGAATTTTCCAGTCAGATGAAGTCAGCATCCCTTAAGACAAACCAATTCCCTCTGCCCTGATGCTTTGCTTACTAGGCAACCTTCTCATTACTTGGTTGATACGGAAGGGGTACCCTGAATAGGTGGCATGAGTATTCCTGTAACTGCAAAGATGGCTCACTAGGGGGAAATAAATAGATTTTCATTCCTCTTTGGATGTGAATTTGGTAAGAGTGAATCAGTTTTCTTAAGTTTGGTTGATTTTGATTTTGAAGGTTTAAAAAAAAACACAACTGAGTCTCTAGATCCACAAAGCAGAGACTCAGAACCTGGCGAAGTCTGGTATTTTGGTAATTCTTTTAAATTAAATTAACAGTTAATTTTTAATTTAAAATTAAAATAACTTAAAAATAGTACTTTATAATTTCCAAAGTGCTTCTTTATATATATTGTCATCTGAAATAACAGCTAAGATAGCAGGAATAACTTTGACTGGTTTAACCTTTAGGATGACTATCAAAAAATTAATATTTAATTAATTTAGTAGGTATTATAATTTTATTTGGGTAAAAACTGAGGTATAATATATTCAGTCTAGCATACATATTGCAACATGGGAGAATTCTCTCAAGAGGATCAGAGGCTTTCTAGCTGCTATTCTAGCAGGGATGACCAATTAAGTATTAAGTCTAAAGCAAACAAACAACTAGGCAACACCATGGCAGTCAGTACATTTACCTTTGAATTTGAACCATTCCCTAGGTAGTAATAAAAGATGAGGTTGAGGCTATTTTCACTTTCTTTTTATGACAAATGTTCCAGAAGGTGAAGAACAGAATTAGAACACAGGATGTTTACTTTTCATCTTAGGGAAAGGCATAGTGATTGGTCTTTTATATAAGCTAGAGGAAACTGATGCTCCATCTCAATACTATAAATTTATTCCTTGAGGGTGGGTGTTTGCTCCATCTGGATACATAAATTTGTGTGTTTCAGGAAATAGGGCGGGGTTCGTTACATAGTTTAGCTCCATTAAAGGACAGTCTGGGAACCAATTTAGACTATTTTATCTCAGTCACTTTTAGAAGTGGCAACTACCCTAGCTAAAATGGTCAAAACAAAACAAACAAAAAACCCACATGCCGTCTATTTTAAGACCTAGTCTTCTATGCTTTGTGTCAACAAAATATATTAGAATAATGATGCCAGTATTGATTATCTTCATTCTAAAAGGGGAGAAAAAGAAATATTATATCTACACATAAACAATAACATGTTATGTTTTAATTCTAATTGCCTTTTTTACTTAACATTTCCAAATTTCTGTGCTTATTTATTTTTAGGAAATTATAGTGTGAATCCAAGAGTAAATCCATTGACTAGTATTTCCAAAAATCAATTTTAGATTTTCAGGAAGCAAAAAAGACAAGTTCTACAGAAGACTATGTTAATTTCAATAATGACACACTTAGTAAATAATATCAGATGACTAATGTTTATGGTAAAGTAAGGTACCTTATTATGCATAATTCCATCTTCAGTTTCTTCTCCCCAAGGCTGTCCATCATCAAATAAAGGTGAGCTTTCTTTCATGGCATTATGTAACTGTTCAGTATACAAACATATTAAACTGATTAACTTTATGAGAAAAACACATTTTTCAAGTTTTGCCAAACTTGTTTTCAGTGTCATTTTTAGAAGCATTTACATTATTGCATGATAAAGTCTCTTGAGAGGTTATTCTTTTAAACCGTACAATATAATCCTTTTGACAGTTTAATAACTAAGTCCCTTAGGATTAAAAAAGGATGGGATCCATATTTAGCTCTATTCTACACAGAAAACTATGCTTTCCTGGTGGTTCACGTAAAGAACCCGCCTGCCAATGCAGGAGACCTAGGTGCACTCCCTGGGTCGGGAAGATTTCCCAGAGGACGGAATGGTAATCTACTCTAGCATTCTTCCCTGGGAAATCCCATGAAAAGAGGAGTCCATGGGGTTGCAAAAGAGTTGGACACGGCTGACTGACTAAACAATAATGGAGAAAAATATGGTGATCTTTTACACTGTTAGTAGTAGGCCATTGAGAACATATGTATTGCTACACATTTTAACATAATTCTGAGAATTGAAAACAGAACTGCCACAAAAGCTAAGCCAGTAATGATGATTTCTCTTAAATGGACTTAATTTTGGTACTCAAATGTTATGCACTGACTCCTTCAAAATGTTTAAGAATGTACTTTAGGTTGAATTTTATAATATAAAGTCTTCATTTAAACAAATATTTACGCTGAAAGTGATAGCAAATAATAAATTATAGCAAAACATTCAGATGTTTATAATTAACAAGCCACAAGGAAAATGCCTAAATGTTTTTAAGGCACAGAAATTCCACTTCAGAACATGTTTTATAACTTGTTTTAAAAATACAGTTAAAAAGAATTTGCTATAAAACCTGAAAATACAATGTATATCTAGTATAATCAACACTGAGCTCTAAAAAAAATGGACTATGCATTAGGAGTATAAAAGAACAATAAATTTTCTTAGCCTAGCACTCATTTACAGGATTGCTGAGTGGGGATACTGTCCTGAGTCTAGAGTTGCTTGTCCTATCTGCTCCTTTCTTGTTCCAAAGGCACTCATAATCCCTTTTGTGTACCTAGAGTGGATGCAGGCAAGCTCTGTCAACTTATCCTTTACCTCTTCTTCACTTGACAAGACCTCATGTGACAATCAGATTTAATTAAGACTGAAGACATGCAGGGCACAGCCCAAGATGAAAAACAGAATCTCCTACCTGTCATCAGGGTAGATAAAGACAGTTTCTGTTGCCGTGTCAAAGATCCTTGTGAGAATTCTTGCTACTCTGCAAAGTTGAAGGTGAGCCTTCTGGAGGCACAAACAGATCTCCAGAACTGGAGAAAAGACTCTTACTACAAGAACTGAAAATTCTGAACTGAGAAGGTTTGGTTGAAAAAATTTCAATCTGAAATCATATAAACTAGAAATATGGACTTATGTAAAGGTGTCATTTACTAACAAACCACCACTCCTCAATATTATAAAATATGAGAGGAGAAAAGACTCAGAGGAATCTGAGATAAATGTTTGGGGGAAGTTCCTACCAACATTATTTTGCTGTGGTTTTTTGTTGTTGTTGTTACTGTTTGAATTTGGGGGGGGGTTTGTTTGTTTCTAGCTGTAAAACCTCATGAAAACAAATGATCTCCTTGCCTTTGGGATATTTCCCTTTCTCTCCTGTGGACTCATGTAGTAACATTTTGAAGAACATAAAACCAAACATGCTCTGAAAACTGACTCAGACTTGAGTCAGTAAAGCAAGATTGGGAGAGAAAAAGAAATATTCTGAGGAGGGGTGGGGGAAATCTTTCCTATGTATATATTTAAAATGAGAAATCAAATACCTTGATGCAGTCTATTAGCCAAACCAAGGCTGCCACAATGTGAGGCCACGTATGAGGGGCCCCCACTGTATACATGGAGCTTTTCGATAATGCAAAAGGATACCTATGAAAAATTAGAAAAAATAAGCTAGCATGTTAATTTCAATAAAAATAATGGCTAAATTAAGCAAGAAGTTACATTTAAAAAATTCCAAGTATATACCAACAGTCTTGACTTGTTTAGAAGTAAAATACTTGTCGAGATTCTCTTTGTCCTCTTACTCACAAATGATTTTGTGTATTTTTTTGACGATTACTTTGTACACGTATCCCCTAAGTTGCAAAACCTGACTTACAACCAATAGGCAGAACTTCTCTTCTGAAAGATTATTTGTTCCCTCAAATGCAATGTACCCTAAATAAAACTCATGTATGTACTTCTCCTCAAATCCATCTCTCCCTGTGTTTATCCTATGCAGGCTTTTCTGGACTCTTATCTCACTCCATTTTCACCAGGCTTTGACACCTGTCTTTTCTGACTTATAAAATCTGCAGTATCTAGTCCATCCTGTCTATTCCTGTAACATGAGTAGTTGAGGGCTTTAATGACCTATCATCTGTACTTTAGTAATAATTCCCAAATAGTTGTTTTTTTTGCCTTTTCAATTGATCTTGCATATGTGACCCACAGGGGCCATCTTAAAATATACTACTTCTCTAACTCAAAATCTTTACACACTTATTGAGTTTCATTCTCCTCTGTGTTCCAATAATCTCTCTAGGCTAAAGAGAAATATAACATACAAACCCAAGATCTCTAAAGATTCTTGGAACCTCTTCTTCAAACTTTGTGTCAGGAAGTTCATACGAAGGGCAGAGGAAGCCATAAAGAAAAGTGAAGATCTTCAGGAAGTCTTTAACAGAAGGAGCTTGTAGAGATTTCATGGATACACTATATGCATAACCGTTTTCTGAAAGAAACTGCAATAATTTTTATGAAATGTCAAACGTTTCACAATAGGAAAATTATTGAAAAATACGTAAAGAGAACACTCACAGTTTACAATATTAAAGAATATAAAATACCTCACAGAGCTGTCGAATACATTGCTGAATAAATGCTTTGTCATTAAGTGGTCTTGGGTCCTTGATTTTTTCAGAAGTGGAAAATATACCAAACTGACTATTCCGGGATCCATGTCCACTAGTTCTGCAAACAAAATCAGTCACAATTATTTCCTTCTGTGGTGAAGCCTCAATTATCTCAAGGTGATCTTACATATTTATTCATTTGGCCATGCTGGGTCTTAGTCGCAGCACGTAGGATCTAATTCCCTGACCAGGGATGGAACCTGCGTCGGGCCACCTGCATTGAAGTCTTAGCCCCTGGATCACCAGGAAAGTCCCATGATTTTATATTTTAACATCAGCATCAAAGATTAAAATTCTAGTCTTCAGTTTTTATTTAAACAGATTTCTCTCTATTCAAAGCAGAGAGAAAAAGAGCAAATAATGAAGATTAAAGTATAAAATGAGGCGGAAATACTCTTCTGGTGGTTTGCATCACTAACATACATGTTATCCTCTAAAAATATGGGTTCTGAGTCCAGCAGGTTCTCTGCACCAACCGTTTTCCAGGTCTCTTCAACAACCCAGATCCTTTCAACACCCTACTCATTCCCTCATGACTGCTCCTTTACTTCCAATCTCTTTATTTGCCATTATTTACTGTGAGAAAATTACCTTTGAGATGTTGAAATAGACTGTGTGTGCTTTCTTCATGAATGTTATTGTCATGCGATATTATGTATCTGACTGTAATTTACCATAAATATGTGTTACTACTTTTTAGTCACTAACAGCTATAGCAAATATGCTCCATTCTAAGTGCCGTCCCCCCAAACAAAACTTCGTTTAAACCTCTATAATAATTCCTTTCGCTAATCTTTGCAGCCCAACTTACCTAACTATTGTAGTTTATTATACTTGGAACAGTACTTTTCTTTATTGAACAGACTCCACAAAGCTGAGTTACAGTGAACATTGCTCTAACATCTCAACTCTGTTCACCAAAACAGAGTTCCTCCCTGCAAGTTTGCTTGCCGCTTTCAAATTCTCTTCTGCCCAGGCTCTCAAATCTCAAAGTTCTTTAGCTTGGGTTCTCTTTCACTGCTACTGCTGCTGCTGCTGCTGCTAAGTTGCTTTAGTTGTGTCCGACTCTGTGCGACCCCATAGACAGCAGCCCTCCAGGCTCCCCCGTCCCTGGGATTCTCAGGACAAGAACACTGGAGTGGGTTGACATTTCCTTCTCCAATGCATGAAAGTGAAAAGTGAAAGTGAAGTCGCTCAGTTGTATCCAACTCTTAGTGACCCTGTGGACTACAGCCTTCCAGGCTCCTTCATCCATGGGATTTTCCAGGCAAGAGTACTGGAGTGGTGTGCCATTGCCTTCCTGCTACTCTGTTTAGCTAATTTCCCCCTGAGAATTTGCTAATTTGAGAACCACTCTTCTACCTACTGCTAGTAGTTAATCTTTAATATGTTTATGTATATTTTTTACCAAGGAATACATGTATAGACTCAGCTCTTATTTTACACAAAACACTAATAGCTTTTGAAATTATTAAAGTATTTCCTAACCAATCAAAATACTGTATTATTCAACTTACAGTTTAAGAGTGTAGGGTCTAGAACCAGAGTCTGTGGTTAAAAAAGCTCTCTCTGTTACCAGTTGTATGACTTTGGGTAAATTACTTAATGTCTCAGTGCTTCAATTTTCTTATTGACAAAATGAAGACAATAACTATCTATACATAGAGCAGTTCTCAGGATTGAATAGAAGAGACATAAAATAGCACTTTTCTGGCTTACAAAAATGCTCAGCAAACATTAGATTTTTATCATCATTATCTCCATTATCTCTGAAGTTCAGCTCCGAAATCAAAGTTACATTATAAACTTAAGATTTTTCAGCTAGAATGAACACCAGAGACAGTTTAACCTGGGTTTATGACAAAGATTTCTCATAAAGTAACAAATATGTCATCTCTAAATATTTTCAAAGTAGGTAAATAAACACCTGTCTTAAAGTTATATTTTAAGTTTTGGTGAAATTAAAAAAAAGTTTGTTTTGGAGTTGGGAATTTCTTTAAAACAATTAACTTTATTGAGGTATAATTTGCTTAGAATAAAATGCACCTGCTTAGACCATACAGTTTGATGAGGTTTGATAATGTACACACCTGTGAAAACTCTATCATGATCAAGATTAAACATTTCCATCATCCCAAAGTCTCATCCCTCTAAACAGTCAGTCCTTACTTCACTCTAGACAACCTCTGATCTATTCTAGACAGCGGTTCTCAAAGTGTGATCTAGGGGATCTGAGAAGTCAAAACTCTTTTCACAATAAAATTAAGGCTCTTTTTCACCTGTTTCATTCTCATTCTCTCTTCTGAGTGTACAGTGGAGTTTTCCAAAGGCTGGCTACATGATGTCAGATACTGTAGCAGTCTGAATTCAGAAACAGATGAGAATCTAGCTACCTTCTATGAAGCCAGACATTAAGAGACCGCAAAAACATAAAACAACATCACCTTATTGAAATACTTGTTTTTAAAAAACGTTTTTTAAAATAAAGCATGTTATTTATGTTAACATGTAATAGGTTATTTTAAATTAATAAATATTAAAAATTTTCCCCTCAGTTTCAATTTCTAATATAGTTAACATCTATAGAGACAGCCCATAAAAAAGAGTCCATAATATTTGTTTTTGTTGTTGTTCAGTCGCTAAGTCATATTTGGCTCTTTGTGACCCCATGGACTGTAGCACACCAGGATTCCCTGTCCTTCACTATCTTTCAGAGTATGTTCAAATTCATGTCCATTGAGTCGGTGATGGCTTCCAACCATCTCATCCTGTCGTCCCCTTCTCTTCCTGACCTCAATCTTTCTCAGCATCAGGGTCTTTCTCGATGAGTCAGCTCTTTGCATCAAGTGGCCAAAGCATTGGAGCTTCAGTAGCAGTCCTTCCAATGAATATTCAGCATTGATTTCCTTTAGGATTGACTGGTTTGATAATATTTAAGAGTATTGAAAAGTCTGTGACTAAAATGTTGGACTAGATGACGATTCCTAATGTTAAAATGCTCTGATTCCAGAGTGTCTATGTGAAGAATTTTCCATCAAGTATTCACTTGTAACAATGAAACAGTGGTCTGAATGTTTTGATGTATCTTTCAGCATCATCTAAGGCAAATATAACCACTTTAACCATTTAAAACAAAGGAAAACAAGATTATAATTTTCTCTTGAAAGGGACCATGATATCTAATTTTTTGTACTTTGAGCATTTAACTCAATGTATGGCTATAAGAATCTTTTCCATTAGAATTAATAAAAAATATCATTACCTTTTACCAAATACAGAGGCTTTTCTTTCAGATGTGGGTCTGTTTATACTCAGTTTTCCAAAGGTTGATTTCTCTTTGCTTTAAGAAAAGGAGAAAAATAAACTCTTCAAATGAATGGAAAAATATTATTTCAAGAGACTTTTGGAAATATGTTACCCATTCCCTACAAAAATAATTCAAAAGCATGAAAATTTTCAGTAGCAATTACAGTTGTTATAAACGGGATAGGCTTATAATATAGTATATACTTGCTTAACTAAAGTGTTAAGAAGAAAGTAGGAAAAAACCCATATCTACATTGTTATTTTAATTATCTTAAAATATGCACTTTTATGGATAACAACTTCAAAGGAAAATGAATAATTTAAAAACAGGTATTTTCAATCATAGACAGATAGTCACACTTCAATTTTGTTTTAGAATGTGGCTATACTTAAGAACATACATTATGTCAATTACTGATCAAAAATATTGACAAAAGCAGTCTTTCAGCTTCTGACAATTTAAGGCACAAATCTTTTGCAGTAGTAACGTGCAAAAGTACAAAAAATTTCTCTGATTTCAGAAGAAAAAAATGTATAACTATTTCAATTTCTAAAAGTGGCAGAGGCTCATACAATGTAAACCTAAGTAATTTAAGAGCAATTAGAGAGTAACTTCACTGGAGAAGGAAATGGCAACCCACTCCAGTATTCTTGCCTAGAGAATCCCAGGGATGGGGGAGCCTGGTGGGCTGCCATCTATGGGGTCGCACAGTCCGACACGACTGAAGCGACTTAGCAGCAAAAGTAGCAGCATGTAACTTGTACCTTGGTAATATAGGATTGATACAACTCATATAGATTACAAATAGCCTTCTCTTAATTTTAAGAAAATCATTCATAGGGAAAAATTAGTTTATGATCGAAAGTTCTTCCCCAAGTTGATTTTTTACTGAAAACCTAAAAAAAAAAAATTGAAGTATAGTTGATTTATGATGTTACAGGTATACACCAAACTAAATGTTTATTATACATTATTACAGGGTATTGAATACAATAATAGCAAGTTCTTCTGGACACCTGTTCTGGACACCAATGAATCTCCAGGAAATAGTTTAGAGAAGCAGTGTTCTATAGATGGCTCCTAAACTGCAGTTAATTGTCAGAGCAAGTAATGGTTTTGATTGAGAACTGTGCTAGTTGAATAAACAGCAGTAAACTGAAAATTATAGCACAGAACCTGCTCAAACAAGCAGCTCTGAGGAAAGCAGGAAAATAAGAATGAAAGAGCACTGAAGGGGAATTAGCAGTCCCTTAGGGATTGCCTTACAAAGTTTGTGGCTTTTGAGATTTAAGTATCAAATGAGATAAGACACAACATGAAGTAACGGGCGCACTCTCAGCCTTCATTGACTCCAAATCAGGTACCGCTGACAACAGACAAGATTCATCACAGTATTACTCACACTACCTCTTTGCATTAACTACCTTTACAGATTTCTCTACCAAAGACAATAAGGCATGAGGTACTCACGTTTGAGGGGTGTGGAGACCTGGTTTATTTAAGTCCTGGGATCTTAATTCCTGCATAGACAGGCGGCCAGCACCACCGGTGGAAAATGAACTGCGTTTCATGCTTATGACCTGCATTCATGAATTTGGTATTAAACAAGTCTTTCCAGATGTAGATGGTACATTAAACCTCAACTATTATCTCATCCTCAAACAGAAAGGCAGCCAAGTTTCATTGTTCTTTCCTGGGTTATCTTGTTCACGTAAGGTGAAGTCCTCATTTTCAGGGAATATTTATCTATTTGATTTCCTTTAAAAATATTCAACAAATGAAAATACTACCTGCCTACCATGTACAAGGGAGTGTGCAAAGCAGTGCAAACAATAGAAAGGTGAATAAGGTATGGTTCCTCTTCACAAGGTAGTAAAACCCTGAATCCTAACTCAGATCGCATGACCACTGTTGGCCGGGCCTATTTCCACGGGAAGTCAGAGGCTACCTGACAACAACTACCTCTGATGTTTCCTTTGGTCTCAAACCATTCTGTCTTCTTTTCCTAATGTCCATCCTCTTTAGCTCTGTCCTTAACCTTCTCTTTCTCATTTATATTCTTCAATTACTGGCCCTCTTGCTTCAGTCTCCCTTTTATCAAGGATAAATTATCTGGTTTAGTTGTCCAGTTCCTCAGACTACATTCACATCTCACTCCCTTCCCACGTCCTGGGGTATCTTTCACTGAGAAATCTTCAGATCCTATTGTTACTTAGTCCAACCTCACTCTGATCGCTGCAGGACAGGCCAATTAATCTGAGACACGGTGTTGAAAGAGCTAACTGAAATGCCAGGTTCTTTTATAGATCGGAGATGCCAGGGAGGTGAAGAAATAAAGTAAAATGGCCTTTAATCTTGAAAATATTTCTTAGAATGGCAAGCCTTAGGCAGGGGATGTGTTAATTTCTTCCTTCTGTTATCTACAGGTGGACAGGGTTCTGAACAAAGGCACTTTAACAGTCAGGTAGAGGGGCAGGATTCTCTGAGGTTGGCCGTTATGTGTGATTATAATAACAAAAAGCAACAGAAAACAAGTCAAAGAAACAGTTCTAACTAGAGTCAGAATTGGCTTTTCTCTGCAACAGGATCTTGTCTTTGAGGCATGAGACACTGTACTCCTCACCTTTCCAGGTCCCGCCCTGGTTTCCAGGACAATGGACATCTGTGGTTATCCTTTTCTCTAAGTTCTCCTTTGTCTTTGAAACTGATATACTCTTTCCTTCTTTGTGTGGACACCATTTCTTCTTCAGTATACACTTCTGTATCTGCTAAAACTTTTCCACCCTCCCAATCTCCACTTAAAATGTACTCTCAGAATCTGAGATTAATACTTCTGGATGTACTCCGTACACGGCGATCGGGATGTCACACTAATAGCTCAAAAGCAAAAACAACAAACAGTTCCTCATCTTGTCTTCCTCTGTGTGCTCTCATCGATTTTCCCTTTTTCCTGTCTCCAGGCCTTCTTCCCATCAGTGTCCGCTTGGCTCACCCCTTCTCCCTCGGAAAATCACTGCCATAAGAAATTTATTGGACTCCGGGAAACTAGCGCCTCATACCGACTGGCTCTAGAGGTCGGTTACAACAACAAACACCAAATCGTCGCTTCCCAGGGCTTGTGAATCTAACCTGGCGACCTGGCGTTCGCCCTCCAGCTGCGGAGCAAAATCAACCCCAAATCATTAGTTACCTTTCTCCCAGCTTCCCGAGACGATCCAAAGACCGAACTGCTGTAAACCCTGCAGCCGCCCGCTGGAGAGGACAGCAGCCGCCAAAACACAAACTCCTTCCACCCGCCGCCGCCTTTCGAATTTTAAAATCTCCGCCGGCGTGTACGTCATCGCGCAGGACGTCCTCGCGCGTGCGCAATTTTCTCGCGCAACTCATACGCAATTCTCGCGCGCCGCTCCTCTTCGCTGGACGTTTTGCGTATTGCTGGCGCACCGCCATCTCACCGGCTGCACTGGCTTTTCGTGGCCACTGTGAGCGTCCTCTGCAGTCAGGTCCGACCTTTGAATTTAGCGGTGAATGCCGGAGCGGTGTACGTCACTGAGAAGCGAGCTAGGCGCTCCAGGCCTGGAAACGCGTTTTGTTTTTTTTTTTACGTACAGCAACATGGCCGCTCCTGTCGACTCTTAGAAAAGGAGAATATTTTTTTTACCCCCACTTTGTCCTGACAGGCGTATCTTTCAGGATCTTTGAGTTAGACGCGTGCTGTTTCATGAAGCAAGTCTGGGAAGTACTGGAAGTACTAGAAGTACTGGGAAGGCGGCGAGGTAGGCGTTAGTGACAGCGGAACGTGGGCGCAGTCGGCCTCAGGGTCGCGCTGCTGATGCAGGCGGATTCTTTACGGACTGAGCTATCAGGGAAGCCCAGTAAGCTTCTTTGCTAAAACAGGGCATCACTCGCTTCCCTGAGTTTGAACTCAAAGGCAAACACAGCCCCAAACCTGGAAAGTGGTGGGGGTGACAGGGGAGCTCAGAGCTCCAGGACTGGATACCTGGGTCTTTAGCAGTTGTTCCATCAACGAGTTGTACATACTGTCGTCGTCCAGGTGCGGGTTGGAAAAGGATTTCCAGACGAGAGACAGAATGAGAGGGAAATAAAGTTTATTAGAATGGGAGACAGCGGGCCAGCTCAAGGGAAAACCGACGTTGAACAGGGGTCCTTAGTCCACTTTTATACCCAGGGTACATGGAGTAGGATAGGGGTCTTGCGGGTCATTTGCTGATTGGATGAGGGATGTATACTGGGTGCGGAAGAGTAGGGCAAATACCTTCTCTCTAAGGAGTAGTAGCTGGCGTGCTGTGTCATGGGGTCGCAAAGAGTCGGACACGACTGAGCTACTGAACTGAACTGAACTGAAGGAGTAGGAGGGGAGACAGGTTATACTCTTCCATTAATAGTTACAACATGCGGAGGGAAGGACCCTAAGGGTCTGGTTTTTCTCTTCCTGCATTCCAAGACCCTCTTTGGTTTTATGTGCTTTTTCGCCCTAGGTTCACCACACATACTTTAGGGCAAGTCACCTTGAGTTTCAGCCTTCCCATCTACACTTCGAGCTTGCACTCTCCGTTTTAGGACCGCTTTACCGCAAGTGATGACTCTTGATACCCCGTGGCCTGTAGCCCGCCAGGCTCCTCTGCTCATGGGATTTTCCAGGCAAGAATACTGGAGTGAGTTGCCATTTCTTCCTCCAGGGGATCATTCTGATCCAGGGATGAAATCCCCGTCTCCCGTGTCTCCTTTGGCAGACGGATTCTTTACCATTGAACCACCTGGGAAGTCTTGATGACTTTGAAGGGAGGACCAGTAACAGAATGACTGCCACCAGTAGCGTTTATTTGATTGCCTTGTGTGAAACAAGAGCACAACAAGTTAGTTACCTCATTTAATTCTCTAAACTGCCCCCTAAGATGTCCTAAAATGATTAAATCGTAGCTCAGTGAAATCAAATGACTGGTCCATGGTCATAATGCTAATGCAAATGGTGTTAGAAATTTGAATCTATTTACATTGCTACTGTTACTAACTGTGCTATTAACTGCTTAATATATTTCTTATTCTGTATCACTTTTTAAGTTCTCCACTACACAACGTTTAGTAATCAAAATCCAGAACTTAATGCCTTTTTTTTTGTCTTAAAAAAATTTTTTTTGGCTGTGCCATTTGGCCTGTGGGATCTTAGTTCCCTGACTGGGACTGGAACCGAGAACCTGAAATCTGGACTCTGAAAGCTCAGAGTCCTAATCACTGGCCTACCAGGAAATTCCCTAAAAACTGTCTTTTAGGAAAAGGTAAGTTCTGAAAAAACCTAGTTGCCAGAAGAGGACTGCTCAGAACCAGTTGCAGATCTGGACTCTACCTTGCAGTTTTGCTAGGGCACCCCACTCCAGTACTCTTGCCTGGAAAATCCCATGGATGGAGGAGCCTGGTAGGCTTCAGTCCATGGGGTCGCTAAGAGTCCAGCACGACTGAGCGACTTCACTTTCACTTTTCACTTTCATGCATTGGATAAGGAAATGGCAACCCACTCCAGTATTTTTGCCTGGAGAATCCCAGGGACAGAGGAACCTAGAGGGCTGCCGTCTATGGGGTCGCACAGAGTCGGACACGACTGAAGCGAGTTAGCAGTAGCAGCAGCAGTGCTTCTGATGGAGGAGCCTGATAGGCTGCAGTTCATGGGATTGCTACAAGTCAGACACAACTGAAACAACTTAGCAGCAGCAGCAGCAGCAGTGCTTCTGATATCCTGTTAAAATTGCATTTTGCTCTGTTTTGACTCTTTCTGCACTCTGTTGGTAACAGTGATTAGTAAAGCAGTTGTGCTGGAGGGACTTACTGTAGTAAGTGTGGTTTAAAAAGGAGCTGACACCCTAATAGCTCCTATGGAAATTCTGTGGCCTTCTCTAGGCTTATGTCATTTAAAAGGCTGAATTCTCATAGGTAATGCAATATTCTTTGGTTTGACAGGACACTCACCATTTTAGGATTCAGTGTCTTCGTGACTTGTAGGCTATAGACCTATTGGCTAGAGCCAAGTGCCAAGCGGGAGGCTCAAGAAACAGGAGGATCTCATTGGGATTCCAGAAATAAGGTCAGGTCTTTACCCTCTTGGTCAAGTTGGCTGAAATTTTTGAATTATCAACCCTGAAATTAAAAGTTTACATTGTTTTAGATATAGCGAATAGACTTATGGACATGGGGAGCAGGGAGGAGAGGGTGAGATGTGTGGAGAGAGTAACATGCAAACTTACATTACTGTATGTAAAATAGATTACCAATGGGAATTTGCTGTATGTCTCAGAAAACTCCAACAAGGGCTCTGTATCAAGGTAAAGGGGTGGGATGGGGAGGGAATTGGGAGTGAGGTTCAAAAGGGAGGGGNGAGAAGACTCTTGAGAGACCCTTGGACTGCAAGGAGATTCAACCAGTCCATCCTAAAGGAAATCAGTCCTGAATGTTCATTGGAAGGACTGATGTTGAAGCTGAAACTCCAATACTTTGGCCACCTGATGCGAAGAACTGACTCATTTGAAAAGACCCTGATGCTGGGATGGATTGAAGGCAGAAGGAGAAGGGGACGACAGAGGATGAGATGGATGGATGGCATCACTGACTCAATGCACATGAGTTTGAGTAAGCTTCAGGAGTTGGTGACAGACAGGGAGGCCTGGCGTGCTGCGGTCCATGGGATTGCAAAGAATCGGACACTACTGAGTGACTGAACTGAACAGAACTGAACCCCTGGCACCACAGACTATGACTGTATCTGGAAATAGGGCCTTTAAGGAAGTGATTGAGTTAGATGGGGTCATTAGAGAGTCCTTATAAGAAGAGGACTTAGATGGATATAGAGGGAAGACCTCTGAAAATGAAGGGATAAGACAGCCTCTGCAAATCAGGAAGAGAGGCCTCAGAAGAAACCCTGACCCTGCTGACCCCTCAGTCTTGGTTTCTAGTCTCTAAAACTGTGACGATAACTGTCTGTAGTTTAAGCCACCCAGTCTGTGTCACTCTGTCACGGCAGTCCTAGCTGACTAATACAGTATCTGCTATGAGAACATTTAATATTTGATAGAGGTTGAGACAGGGTTTTGGACTGATGTGAATCGCAGCCATCTGCCTTAGCTTCTGGGACCTTGGCGACAGCCAGCTTGAAGCGTTCTTGTTGCAGTAGGCCCAGAGTCTCTCGTTAGATGGTGCTACCTTGTGCTTGCCTTGCTGCTTTCTTCTGTTTGTGCCCCTCTGTCATTTTCTGATAAAATGAATGTGCTTTTTTTCCTCCTCTCCTTCCAGTTGGAAGCCCACTTTCCCTAGAAGTCTGGGCTGTTTCCTTGACGATTCTTTTCATCTGTGTGGGGTTTATAGGACTGTTGAGGCTCTGTATGCTTCTCGCCCTCCCTTGAGCAGAACCCCCAGCACGGAACCAGCCACAGATTCACCCAGGCCAAGATTAGAAGGATAAGCAAGAGTTAATCTTGCTTAACTAGTGCGAGGCCATGGTGTGACGCGTGTCTGTGGAACAGTCGCGTCTTTCCTCAGTTGGCGTGTGGTGGGCATGTTGGAAGCCTTGTTCTGTGAATGCGGCCTGTGGCTGGACAGGGAGCGAGGCAGAAACCGAGTGGAGATGGCCCTCCTCCGCAGGCCGGGTTTTCCTCATTGGATGTGTGCGTTTTTTCCATCTCAAGGAAAGCTCCCCTCAATTCTAGTACTTTCAGGCAGTATTCTTGTTTCTCTCCTCCCCTAAAGTCTGCAGCTCCCTCCTCTCACTTTTCCCTTCCCTGGCTTCAGCCCCCTGGTCCTCTGTCAGGAGCACCCCCGTAAGGCTCCTGGGGTCCCTGCCTGGCCCTCCTGGGCAAGAGGAGCCGAGTGGCCCGTCCCCGTGACGCTGTTCCCTCCGCTCCTGTGACTATTCTCCTTGCATTGCCCCTCTGCCCTTCCCCGTGACGCTGTTCCCTCCACTCCTGTGACTGTTCTCCTTGCATTGCCCCTCTGCCCTTCCCCGTGACGCTGTTCCCTCCGCTCCTGTGACTGTTCTCCTGGCATTGCCCCTCTGCAGTTGGTGTCATCTCTTCTACCCAGTCGTGCAGTTTTGAGGTCCTGGGAGGATTGGTCTGGGATTGTTGATTCCTGAATGCCTGTCTCTGACCTCACCTTTGCCTTTGAGCGCCAAGTCTGCACACTCCACATTCAGCTTGACCTCTGCACTTGAGTACTTTAAAAGCACCTGAAACTTAACAGGGCCAAAACTTGCAGTACTTTTTTCCCCGTACCTGGCCCTGTTATAGGGGTCCCTTATTCAATGATTAGTAACAACCATACAAACCAGGGGTTATTTTGATAACCGTCTTCACCTGGTACCTTGATAGACCCAGTATTCTTGACCTCACCTTCTAAGTATTGGATTGGCCAGAAGATTTGTTGGGACTGTCTTGTAACATCTTATGGAAAAAAAAAAAAGAAAAAAGAAAAAGAACGAACTTTTTGGCCAACCCAATACCTCTTCGAATCTATCTGCCCCCCTTGTCCAGCTGTGGTCCCTGTTTACTTGGTGTCCAGCTTCCATGTCCCCCTGGAAGCTGTTCTACCCAAAACAGCCAGAGTGATACATTGGAAACCTGAGCCCTGGTGACTTCCCACTGTTGCAGGGATAAGGAGGAAAACCCCAGCATATTGCATGTGACCCTCCAAGTGTGCCTCTGTCTTGCCCAGCCTCTCTGCCAGCCACATTCTCTCTTGCTCTGCGCTTGCTTCTGTCCCCAGGGCCTGTGCACCTGCTGTTTCCATTGCCTGGACTGCTCCCATCTCCTCTCTCCTCACCTACCCTGATTAACTCTTGCTTATCGCTCTAATCTTGGCCCGGGTGTCACTTCCTGATGGAACCTAATCTAAATTGGAACCCCCTCCTTTTATCTTTTCATAGCATTATTCTTTCTTTGCAAACATTTGTTGTATTTATGATTTTTATTATCCATCTGTTCTTTTAGTTAATGTTTATTCCTTCTGGTGATCACTTACATTGCCTTGCACAGTAGGTTCACAATTCAGTATTTACTGACTGAATGAACCTTACCCACAGACAGTGGTGCCTGGCTGCATGGTGCCCACGTGGCCCTAATCGTGAGTGGAAAGGTCTGGCAGGGCCAGTTCAGCTTTCTTACCCCAGCCCTGCTACCTCCCAGAGTAGGGGGGGGGGCGGTGGGGGACACCTCCTGCCGAGTGAAGGGACTGATTTTGAACTCCAAGGTTGATCAGTCTTTCATTCAAGATCTTAACCACACAAAAAAATGTTTATTTTCCACCTTTCTTTATAAGGAATTTACGTGAAAAAATATGCCTTTTATAAAAATGACTTGGCCTTGGGGGAAGTTATTTAAAGAATTCATACTTGGAGAGCAAAACTAATTTTTTTCCTTATTCCAAAAAAAAAAAAAANCTTTGCATTGATCGCTGAAGAAGGCTTTCTTATCTCTTCTTGCTATTCTTTGGAACTCTGCATTCAGATGGTTATATCTTTCTTTTTCTCCTTTGCTTTTTGCCTCTCTTCTTTTCACAGGTATTTGTAAGGCCTCCCCAGACAGCCATTTTGCTTTTTTGCATTTTCCATGGGGATGGTCTTGATCCCTGTCTCCTGTACAATGTCATGAACCTCATTCCATAGTTCATCAGGCACTCTATCTATCAGATCTAGGCCCTTAAATCTATTTCTCACTTCCACTGTATAATCATAAGGGATTTGATTTAGGTCATACTTGAATGGTGAAAACTAAGACTGTTCATTTCTGGAAGTAATCAGTTCTAAGAGGTGGTATGATAGTTTAAAACAAAAATATGTTTTACTTATTTGTGAAATATATAGAACATGTAAAAATATGAAATACTTCTTAGGTGTTTGCACATATTGTTACATCAGATGGAATAATCTACATTGAGTATAAAGGACATCCAAAGCATCAGAATTTGCCAGTGTTTATACAGCACTGTGTGGAATAGCTGCTGCTATTCATAGGCCCTAGAGGTGATAAAAGGACTTTACTGGTTTGGTTTTTAGGTACCTTGATATACGCTAAAGGATTCCATAGAGGATAGATATGAATATTATGATAATGAAAATATCTGCCTCCATGCTTAATTAATGAATTGAATATTGTTTTAAATTGTGTTTTGAGTTTGATTAGTTAGAGTGAGTCTCTAGGAGTCTGATCAATCACTCCAGGATGAAATGATGAGACTGAATTTCTGGATTTATAATGCTAAGAGGTTAGAACTTGCATCGTCTGTCTCATCAGTTCCCAAGCTACTTTCATTATTAATTTTAGCTCTTGACAGTATTTAATGACACTGTTTCCTATAAATAAAGGAAAATACTTTATTGTAATGTACTTAGTCACATTGTCAGTAATATAGGTAAATGTTATTTGAATGAACAAATGAATAAATGATGACATGGTTTCTAGTAACATATTTTAATGAAAAACCAAGAGTTTTATGTGCAAGATGATAGAAATTTAAAGTAATTTTTTAGTCGTGTAAAGCTGCCCTGCCCACTAGGCATGGTATGGTGTGGTATGTGTCACTAGCTATGTGTAGCTCTTCAGCACTTGAAAGGTGACTGGTCCACATTGAGATGAGGTAATGTGTCACATGTAAGTCTTTTGAATTTAAAATACTTAATATGAAAGACTGTAACATACCTCAGTAATTTTTTGAGTAATTTTGGCTACATACTAAAATGATAATATTTTAGATATGTTAGATTAAATTAAAAATAATTTAAAATTAAAATATAGTTAAAATGAATTTTGCCTCATTCTTCTTGCTTATTTTAAATGTTGGTACTAGAAATTTTAAATTACATGAGTGGCTTCCATCTGTGGCCCATGTTATATTTTTATTGGATAGCAGTAGCCTTGAGGTTTAATAATTCTTTTTCTTTGGTAGAAACTGTATACTGGAAGGAAAAAAAACAATCCTTTCTGGATATTTACAGGTGTATGGGTTGTTTTTGTTTCTATCTCCTTTTTGTCAGATCACCAGTTCAGGAGAGTTTGTGTTCCCATTAGATTCTCCACACAAAAAGCCTTATGAAGGTCTTATACTGGGAAGAGTTCGAGAAAAAGCTGCTTTACTGTTAAGGTAGGAAGGGTGATTTTTCAAAATTGTATAAATGTATTAATTTTTAGGCTTTCAAAAATTAACACAATAATCATTGGTTTTCCTTAATTTTTACATTTTTGAAAATCTGGAAATGGCCCAGATAAGAAAAGTGTGAATGCTAATGGCACATGAAATTGTATATTATCATTTGCTTTATCTAATGTGTGATAGTTATTATTGTAGAAGAAGAAACTATCTGAAATTTCTTAATACTTAAATTGTTGATTTCCGTTATTATCTCTCTTCTTAAATTTATTATAAATGCAGATGCGATTTGAAAGGTGAAAAGAAATCAAGACAACTGTGGCTTAAATGTAACAAATTGTCCTTTAAATACAATTATGTCATTGTTCTGTTTCAGTAGGAGTGCAGATGTAAAAGAGCTGCCCATTCCAGACCACAAGTTAATTGTCAGTGTGCCTTGTACGCTCCATTCACATAAGCCACCTCTTGCTGGTATGTTTCTATAAAATAGAATTGTTATGACCTTTATGAAATTGACAAAAGGATTAAATGTTGCATTTTAATGGTCTAGAGATTTGGAAATTCAATCCGATATGTGTTATTTTAATTAATTCTAAAATCATATAGAAGAATTTGTGAGATAGAGAATAGATTTTTTTTTTTTCTTTTTTGCTTCAGAAACCTTTTATTGTTGGCATTTGGTCTCTGGCTTTGGGGAAAGGGCTCCAGGTGGTTAACCAGGGAGGGGCTCGGCCAGAGGCCCTGACATCAGGTCGGGGAGCCAGGCCTTCGAGGAGAGCTGGGCTTCCTGGCCTCTTGTGCTGTGGGAGTGTCAGCCTTTCCAGGAGGTACCAACCTGGCTGGCTTGCGGAGGTTGGTCAGGTGGTCACCACATCCAGGAGGTGGCACTTCAGGAAGGCACAGAGATGGAGGATCTATGTGGGCAGCACCCAGGGCGTGCAGATCCAGAGTGGACTGGTTCAAGGCCTTCTCCAGGCCAGTGGTGGCATCCAGTGGTTTGTCCCCCTTGTCTGGGGGCGGCTTAGGCGTGTCAGGGAAGAAGAGGACGCCACTGTGCTTTCTCTGCATCTTCAGGGGCTGCTGGGCCAGCGCATGGGAGGAGCGGGGTCGGGAGCCCTCCAGGGGCACATCGTGGCCTCGAATCAAAGCCCACAGAGAGGTGGATGTCGGAGACCCGCCCAGCAGTGGCTGACCACCTCCTCCGCTGGGTGGAATAATTCTTATGGCTCTGGGAGCACATCATCGTGGTTGGCAGTAAGGGTCTCACCGCAAAAATGGTGCTGAATAGTCTTGGAGGTTGTGACCTGAAAGAAGTCTAGAGGGTGGCTGGAAAAAGGGTCTGTTAGGTCCAAACTCTGTTGAAGCGGAGATGGAGCCGTGTGAACACCCAGTGACTGTGTAGTCTCATCTTACCTTACCTCAGTCTTTCCTCTCCCACCATGTTTTAGGGTCCCCTGACTACTGGGGCTCTTATCCCATCACTGGTGCAACCTAGTGAAGACTGGTGGTACTTCTGAGGACTGTCGTTCTGGGGGCTTTATTATATTGTCAGGACTCCACCCCTTGCTTGTTCTAAAGCCTAGAGCTTAGAAAGCAGTCAGAGAGATGCTTACAATTCCCTTGATGTATTGTAGACAGTCTCAGTTTTATGTTGAGTAGTGTTGCTTTTTTGAACCATTGGAAAGGTTGTATCCTGCAGTTCTTACTAGTCTTAATGCTTTAATATGATGTTCATCATTTAATGAAACTAAACAGCAAGGAATAGTGGAAAATTTTGGCTTTTCAGATTGACCTAAAGGACCTTGAATCCTGGCTCTGCTATTTGAGCGAGTTACTCATAATTTTCCACCTCAGAGTCGTCGTTTAAAGAGGGAATAATGATATTTAGTCTTTCAGAGTTGTGAGGATTGATTACATTTGAGAGTCTGTCACATATAGTAGAAGATCAGTAAATGCTAAGTTTTTCAACTGAAAGAATAAAAAAATAGGAAGGAATATAAGTCCTTGAGAAATACTGAATTTGACATTCAAAGTTCATGAGCTAGGATACATAGGAAGGTGAATTCACATTCCCAAAAGGATGTTTATTGGTAGCACTCCAGATTTCTTGTATCTTAGATTTACTATGCAGAAGAGTCTTTAGTGTTAATTCATTTGAGAAATATTCAAATGTCTACCTGTTGATCCATTTTTTGACCTAGAGGCATTCTCAGTGAATAATTGCCTTTAAACTTTGGACTGTGATAGAGTCTTTAATGCAAGTAAACATTTGACTTAAATGGAAAGTCTGTACTGTTCTTTGAGAAAAAAATTATGTTTACTACCAGTGATACTCAGTGGAGGAAATCCAAGTTGTATTCTTCTCATTTGAATTTTCTTTATCATTGGGTGAGTATCAAAGTTTAATAAAGGGTTTGTCTTTAGGACTTATTTTTTTTACTTTTAAAAATCCAAAAGCCAGACCCAAGAAACCTTTGATTCCCAAATGATAGTTAAACTATTTCTCAATTCATTTTACATAGATTATGTTTAAAGATGAGTCTTAAGATACAAGGTTTTATAAAATAGTGATTAAAATTAGTGTTTTATTACTATTAATAAAAATTAGGACTACATTTTATAGCTTCTATTTATGAGGTACAGTTCTTCTGTATTCCCAGTAGAGAGCAGCACAAACACATTTTTAGGATTGAGACCTGTCTCTTATACACATCTCTTGGAGGTTGTGACCTGAAAGAAGTCTAGAGGGTGGCTGGAAAAAGGGTCTGTTAGGTCCAAACTCTGTTGAAGCGGAGATGGAGCCGTGTGAACACCCAGTGACTGTGTAGTCTCATCTTACCTTACCTCAGTCTTTCCTCTCCCACCATGTTTTAGGGTCCCCTGACTACTGGGGCTCTTATCCCATCACTGGTGCAACCTAGTGAAGACTGGTGGTACTTCTGAGGACTGTCGTTCTGGGGGCTTTATTATATTGTCAGGACTCCACCCCTTGCTTGTTCTAAAGCCTAGAGCTTAGAAAGCAGTCAGAGAGATGCTTACAATTCCCTTGATGTATTGTAGACAGTCTCAGTTTTATGTTGAGTAGTGTTGCTTTTTTGAACCATTGGAAAGGTTGTATCCTGCAGTTCTTACTAGTCTTAATGCTTTAATATGATGTTCATCATTTAATGAAACTAAACAGCAAGGAATAGTGGAAAATTTTGGCTTTTCAGATTGACCTAAAGGACCTTGAATCCTGGCTCTGCTATTTGAGCGAGTTACTCATAATTTTCCACCTCAGAGTCGTCGTTTAAAGAGGGAATAATGATATTTAGTCTTTCAGAGTTGTGAGGATTGATTACATTTGAGAGTCTGTCACATATAGTAGAAGATCAGTAAATGCTAAGTTTTTCAACTGAAAGAATAAAAAAATAGGAAGGAATATAAGTCCTTGAGAAATACTGAATTTGACATTCAAAGTTCATGAGCTAGGATACATAGGAAGGTGAATTCACATTCCCAAAAGGATGTTTATTGGTAGCACTCCAGATTTCTTGTATCTTAGATTTACTATGCAGAAGAGTCTTTAGTGTTAATTCATTTGAGAAATATTCAAATGTCTACCTGTTGATCCATTTTTTGACCTAGAGGCATTCTCAGTGAATAATTGCCTTTAAACTTTGGACTGTGATAGAGTCTTTAATGCAAGTAAACATTTGACTTAAATGGAAAGTCTGTACTGTTCTTTGAGAAAAAAATTATGTTTACTACCAGTGATACTCAGTGGAGGAAATCCAAGTTGTATTCTTCTCATTTGAATTTTCTTTATCATTGGGTGAGTATCAAAGTTTAATAAAGGGTTTGTCTTTAGGACTTATTTTTTTTACTTTTAAAAATCCAAAAGCCAGACCCAAGAAACCTTTGATTCCCAAATGATAGTTAAACTATTTCTCAATTCATTTTACATAGATTATGTTTAAAGATGAGTCTTAAGATACAAGGTTTTATAAAATAGTGATTAAAATTAGTGTTTTATTACTATTAATAAAAATTAGGACTACATTTTATAGCTTCTATTTATGAGGTACAGTTCTTCTGTATTCCCAGTAGAGAGCAGCACAAACACATTTTTAGGATTGAGACTATTTAAAAAGAAAAGTTAGATTTTGGGGGGAAAATTTTTGCATATGTAATCCTTATGTTTTGGTTAAGTACTGGTAGACAAGAAGTATTTATAATCCTTTATTTTTGAGTTCATGTTTCTGTATAGCAAGTATCTGTGTTTTGGATGTAGAACTACATAAAGCCATCAGAAAGCAACTTTCAGATTTCTGCCTATATTTTACTCTGAAATTATAACCCTAGGATTTGGTATAATACATGCTGTCTATGTAATGCTTAGAACTTTTACATGTAAATGTTCTTAAAGTGCTTTTTGCACATTCACAGAATGAAATGTTCTCTCCTTAGCTTCTAAAAACACCAAGGTGTTTTTTTTTAAAAAAACAAGTTTTAGTTTGTTTTTTTTTTCCACTGCAAAATGTAAAAGTCCTCTGGACTGGCTCAGATGCCCCAAATTGGCAGCGTATTCCATTTCAAAATGATATGTTTACTTTTTTTAAGTTTTGAAATTTCTTCCTGTAGATTGAAACATAAGCCAACAATAGCTATGGCTTTCCAGCCTAATGTAAATTTATAATCTTTTAAGTTTAAAGATTAAAGATAGAAATATAATGAAATAAAAGTATTTGAATCAAAATTTTGTTATTCATATTGCTCCTTAGAGGAATTTCTGCTTCTTTTCACTGCTTTACTCACTAACAGTTTGTAAGAGAGTCTATGCACTGACGTTTGAGTACTTTTCCCCCAGCCGCCTCTTGCTCCCAAGCAGAAGGGGAATGAACTAGCTATATATAAATTATTTCCTCTCCATTGGTTAGAAGTATGTTTTACTAATACTAGATGTTATGTAATTATTTATATATATATCATATTTAAATTTATACATGTGAATTTACTTTTAAAAATTGAGATATAAATGCCATATAACATTGTATTAGTTTCAGGTGTGTAACATAATGATTCAAGTTATATGTACATTTTCACTGATCACAATAAGTCTACACATAATTACAGTATTTTTTCCTGTGATGAGAACTTTTAAGATCTCGCATTTTCATTTAAATTGATATTTAAAATTAGTAAGAATAAAACATTTCCATTAATTTGCCTCTCTTTCTTTTCCTTTTTTTGAAATTAAACATAGGTAGTTAGCATTGTAAAAACTTCATTCCTTGATTTTCTGTGTTTTGCAACTAAAAAGGAAAAACGTGATGCCAAAATGTGTTCCATTGATAAAGTGGGAGATGATAAATGGGTTTAGGTTTTATGTGTTTTTTTCACTTCAAATACCTGGCCATCTTTTTCTGTTAGTTTGTGAAGTCTTAGAAAACATGGATATCTGTTTCTTTTAAGTCCCGTAGCACTTATAATGGGTGCTCAGAAATAGTAAACATTTTTGCTTGGCTGATTCCAGTTTGGATTCCAGTTTAAAATGCCAAAGTAGAGTTATTAACATCTTTGTACTGAAGAGCTGAACAAATAAGTAGAAACAAGAAAACAAAACCTTGCTTCAGTATAATGTTAGACCATTTTAAAAGTGAGTTGAAGCCGGTGAGGCATTGAATTCATAAGGCAAAACATGGAAAAGTGATATAAAAGTTTATTGTCCTTTAAGACTCTGCGGAAATGTTTCTCACTCAAGTTTAGTAGCATTTAGTTATATAGTTATGAAAGGACCAGCAGTCTCATGTCGGTATCTCCTAGAAGCTATCAAAGCCCAGACTTGAGTTTGTTTGAGTTGTAGGCAATGAATACTTTTGATTCTTTGATTTTTGATAGACAGGATCCGTGCTTTCAGACAAACAATTATTTTGTTGTGAGAGCAACTAAAGAACATTATGAAATATAAAATTTTTCATATATTACCTTTTAAATCTAACCTCTAAGGAACCCTTATCATTCCAAAAGAGAATTTGATGGATTTCTTTGAAGCTCAATCCAATGAAGCCATTAAGAATGTTGCCTGTTCTAATGACTTTTCATACTTGAATTGTTATATTCATACTAAGTTCCTGTTGAAGAATATATACCAAAAAATATATAGCTAACCAGCAACATGATCAAGGTTAAACTGATTTAAATATTTTGTCATTCAAATGAGCATGTGCTTAAAAAAAAGCTTCTGTTAGTGTAGATTATAGCTATTTAGCCAATGTATAGATGAGATGCCATTTCCCAACAAAATACAATGTTCGGTAGTTATGAATATATTGAACAAGAAATATTTAACTGTGGAAATAATACAGTGAAATTTTAGGTAAAGAAGTATCTGTAATTTGGAAGTGAAGGAGTGTTCTCAGTACTGCCAAATTATAGCTGAGGAGGTAAGAGTTATTTGTTAGGTATATGTTCTGAATATTTATCTGTGTTTCCAACTCTTAACACTAAAGTACGTTTTTGTGGAGACTTACATTGATATTTATCTTACTTTGTAAAGTGGATTGTCTTTGTATTATTCCTATGTACTTTTGTCCATGCATGGATTACATTTATTAAAAAATAAATTAAGCTAGTACTCGGGAGCTATGTCAGCATTATTGGAAAACTGAAAAGTCACCAGCGTGGGTGTTAAAATCTTCATTTCTCCTCTACAAATGAAAAGTGATAAATCAGGACTATTGAAAGTTCTGATGGTATTGTACTCGATCTCAAGGGTGCTTATTTCAAATGACTTTCTAACTACAAACGGTGAAATCTATGATGAAATCCTTGAAATTAACTTGCTGTTTTTCTTTTTTAAAGAAACATCTTTTCTCCTCTTAACTACTAAAGGATGTTGATTCCTTCCTTAATAATAACTTTTGTGTGTTTTTTTTCTTTTCTCATTTTTTGACAGAGGTTCTAAAAGACTATATCAAGCCAGAAGGAGAATGTTTGGAATTGTTTGCTCGAAATTTACAGCCAGGTTGGACTAGTTGGGGCAATGAAGTTCTCAAATTTCAACACATGGATTATTTTGTTGCTCTGAAGTCTAAAAGCTGACTAGGCTCCTAAAATTTGTGTTTTTCTTCAGTCTTTGCTCACTCCTTCTTTCATTCTGATTGATATTTTCCTTTTTTTTTTTTTTTACCAACCGGTATCCTTAGAGATGTAAACAAAACTTCATTTTTCAACAAAGTGACTAGAAGTGACTGACCGTCATATAATTTCAAGATGAATTTTACTTCAGGTGCATTAGTATTCCACATTATTCTGGATTCTCTACAAATAAATGAAGTAAGCAGTTTGAAAGAAGGCAAGACTTTGTTATTGAAAAAGTTCAGAAAGCATGCATTATGGACCTGAAATCATAATTCTGCATATGGATGTGTTTTGTTTAGCCCAGATGGTGGTGTAAAAAAAAATTTGAACCATCAGAGAATTTCAGGAAATCAGAAAATTTCACATAGTAAGTCTTTAATCATCAGCAACTCGGGCTATACAATAGTCTGTACGTTTTCCTGACATCAGTCTGTGGGACCCAGCGATGCCAACTCTTTTGGGAAGGGCCATGTACTCTCCAGTTTACTTCAATAACCTTGCCCCATGCCAATCAGTTATATGTTCTACTTGACTCCTGTACAACCTGAATTTAGAACTTCTTGTTTAGTGTTACATTCTGGAAAACATTCAAAGACTGTCAAGTACCACATCATTGTACTGAGTTCATGAGACTTTTTTTGGAGGGTTTTAAATTGCATTCACTGTCACTTTTCAAGTACTTTTTACTTTTGCTTGTTCTGCTAGAAGGAAAAAAAAATTCTTACAATGTTAGAAAGTAAACATTGCTTGGACTTAATTGATATTTATAGACTGCTGCTGCTGCTGCTAAGTCGCTTCAGTCGTGTCCGACTCTGTGCGACCCCATAGATGGCAGCCCACCAGGCTCCACCCTCCCTGGGATTCTCCAGGCAAGAACACTATTCCATCTGAAAGCAGCAGAATATGCATTCTTCTCTAGTGCACTTGAAACACTGTGTAGGATGGATCACATGCTGGATCTTAAAACAAACCTCAGTAAATTTTAAAAAGTTGAAATCACATCAAACATATTTTCCAACCACAATACTGAGATTAGAAATCAACTACTGGAAAAAGCTAGTAAAACTCCAAAAACTGTGACATGCTAATGAAAGAGATGGAATATGACACAAACAGATGGAAAGACACACTTCTTGGATTGGAAGAATCAATATTGTCAAAATTACTACACTACCCAAGGCAATGTACAGATTCAGTGCAATCCCTAACAGATTACCAATAGAATTTTTCACAGAGCTGGAACAAAAATTTTTAAATTTGTATGGAAACGTGAAAAACTCAGGATATCCAAAGCAATTCTGACAAAGAAAAATAGAGTTGGAGAAATCAGACTCTCTGACTTTATACTACAAAGCTACAGTAATCAAAGCAGTATTGTACTGGAATAGAAACAGAAATAGAGATCGGTGGAACAAGACAGAATGCCTGATATAAACCCATGCATCTATGGTTAGTTAATCTACAATAAAGGAGGCAAGAATATACAATGGAGAAAAGACAGTCTCTTCAGTAAGTGACATTGGGAACACAGCTGTATATTAAAGAATGAAGTTAGAATATTCTCCAATACTGTACACAAAAGTAAACTCAAAATAGATTAAAGGCCTAAATGTAAGACTTGATACTATAAACTCATAGGAAAACATAGGCAGAACAGTCTTTGACATCAATTGCAGCAATATCTTTTTGGATCTACCTCATAGACCAATGAAAATAAAAAATACAGAAATGGGACCCAATTAAGCTTAAAAACTTTTGCACAGTAAAGGCAACCGTAAGGACACAGACATAGACAATGGACTTTTGGCTCAGAGGGAGTAGGAGAGGGCGGGATGATCTGGGAGAATGGCACTGAAGCATATATACTGTTATGTAAGAAACGAATCACCAGTCTCTATTTGATACAGGATGCAGGATGCTTGGGGCTGGTGTACGGGGATGATCCAGAGAGACGTTGGGGGGTGGGAGGTGGGAGGGAGATTCGGGATTGGGAGCTTGTGTGTACCTGTGGTGGATTCATGTCGATGTATGGCAAACCCAATAGAGTATTGTAAAGTTAAATTTAAAAATAAATAAATTAATTAATTAAAAAAAAAAAAAAAGGCAACGGTAAGCAAAGTGAAAAGACGACTCAAAGAATGGAAGAAAATATTTGTAAATGAAATGACCAACAAAGATTAATCTCCAAAGTAATACAAATAGCTCTTGCAGCTCAATATCAAAAAAACAAAAATAACCCAGTCAAAAAAAGAAAAAAAGGTAGATAGGCATTTCTCCAAAAAATACATACAGATAGCCCAAAAAAAACACATGTGAAGATATTCAGCATTGCTAATTTTTAGAGAAATGAGGTATCACTTCACACTGGTCAGAATGACCATCATCAAAAGTCTACTAACAATAGAAGAGGGTGTGGAGAAAAGGGAACCCTCCTGCAGTGTTGGGAATGTAAATTGATACAACCACTATGGAGAATAGTATGGATATTCCTTAAAAAACCAAAATCTACCATATGATCCAGCAGTCCCACTTCTGGGCTCATATCCAGAGAAAACCATAGTTCAAAAAGATCCATGCACCCCTGTGTTCATTGTGGCACTATTCACAGCAGTCAAAACATGGAAGCAGCCTAAATGTCCATTGACAGAGGAATGGATAAAGAAGACGTGATACACGTACAGTGGACTGTTAGCCATAAAAAAGAAAGAATACCATCTGCAGCAATGTGAATGGACCTAGAGATTATCTTACTATGTGAAATAAGTCAGAGAAAGACAAATAGCATATGATACCACTTATATGAAATCTAAAAAAGTTGATACAAATGAATTTATTTACAAAACAGAAACAGACTTATAGTCTTTGAAAACAAATATATGGTTAGCAAAGGAGAAAGGCTGAGAGGGGGGAGGAATAAATTAGGAGTTTGGGATTAACAGATACACAAAATAGATAATCAACAAGGACCTACTGTATAGTACAGGGAACTATACTCAGTGTTCTAAAATAACCTATATGGGAAGAGAATCTGAAAAAGAATGGATGTATATATGAGTATAACTGAATCACTTTGCTGTACACCTGAAACTAACAACATTATAAATCAACTATACCCCAGTATAAAGTTTAAATTAGAAAATAAAAGTAAAAATACAAAGTAACCACTGCATATGATTGTGAAAAATTTTTTTATGTATTATTTTCAGATTTTCTACAAATAAATATTTGTTTACTAAGTAAAATATTTTTACTGGAATGATTCTTTGAAAAGCATGCTGACTTATTATGTATAACCTTAAAAATTTTTTTTGAGGTATATTTTTTCACAGAGTAACATTCTCCCGTTTTCAGTGTAGAATTCAGTGAGTTTTGAAGATGTATATATAGGTGTCTATCTACAGCCATAAACATTATATAGAACATTTCCTTCATCTCCTGAAGTTCATGTGTCCTTTTGCTGTCAGTCAGTCATATCCTCCCACCTTTGCCATTGGCAAATAATGATTTATTTTATATCATTAGTTTTGCATTTTTTAGAATTTCATACAGATGAAAACATAGACTATATAATCTATTGTGATTGGCCTTCTAGCATTTTGAGAAAAGTGTTTATACTATTTACAGATTTTCTACAAATGTTTATCTACTAAGTAAAATGTTAGATTGAAATGACTGACTGACTGTCAGGACTGCCAATTTATTTGCTGATTTTGCCAAATAAAAATGCTGTTTTTGAAGTTTGTTCATTCTTTGAGTATGTGAGTTTCAGAGGCTTAACTCTGAGCCTTACTTTAGTTGCTGCCTTTGTTCTGACCTTGTAGACTCTATCTGCCTGTCCTGTTCTAGTTAAGATTCTGGACTCAAACTCACTCTCACCAGAAAACCCTAGGCCCCCAAATCTTACCTTTTCAGGCTTGGAACTCTAGAGACCTATCCAGCGATTTTTGTGTATTCGGCTTCAGAGAGACATTGGATTTTTTACTGACTATGATTCAGAGGAGGATTATAATCACCTTAAAGGGCTTTCCCTTCCTTGAAGATGCTGCTTAATTCACCTCATTTGACTCATATCGTGTCCCGTTGGGTTACCACATGCTTGGAAGCACCACAACACGATTGGCATAGTTTTCTGGTTTATCAGAGTTCTTTTACTTCAGTTATGTCACTTTATCGTCAAAGCAGTCTTAGGAAGTTGAAGTTATAATGAGGGAACAGGTTCATAGAAGTGAGCTGACATGGTTAATAAGTGATAACCAAAATGTGAATTCTATTCTGTTTCCTCAGTTAGGACACTTCATGTTGTACCATGTTTGCTAATAAACTTGAGGTCTTAATAGTAAGCAAATCGGCTACTAATCAGAGGATCCACCCTGTGGCCTGAAGCAAATTTAGAATGTTTCATAGGTAGTTATCCAAAATAACCTTCTCAATATATGATGCCATCAGTCTTGGATTATGAACACAATATTTTTTTGTTAGCGATTTTAGTGACATTAGTTGGACTGACAGCCTGTGTGCGACTCAAGAGTCAGATGGGCTGCTAAACCCTTTGACATAGGCTGTTAGCACATTTTTCATGCAATTGTATTTCCTCAATCAGAATAGCCATTTTTAAATTCACATTTCTGCAAGAGGTACTTGGACTGGAAGGAGGCGGTTCAGCTTGTTAGATTAAGTAACAGGAGTACAGGTGCAAATAATTTGATGCACCACAGTTATCTGCCATCAGTGTTCTGTTGTGTAGACCAACCCCAAACTCCATAGAGAATCTTAATCAAATTCACGACTCTCTTGATCAATCTGATCCAGCTTGAAAGTAAGTCAGAATACCAGAATACCATGATAATTTTATGGAATATTTTCTTCTAAATATTCCTAGGCATTAACCTAGATTTTCTACGGCTTCTTGTGAACTTGAGTGAAAATTATTGGATTTTTTCAGTATCAGTGCAAATACTTGGGGCTGCATAAAAATCAGTTGATCTCTAGGAGTGGAGAGCATGAGGAAAACTTTTTCAACCACTTCGGCTGATTAAATTTTGGCCTGGTCATCAGATAACTGTGACACAGCAGTGAGGTAGCTTTGGATGACAGGTAAGGTGAATGAATGGTCATTTGTAGCATTGAGGCCAGGCCACGGCTGTGAGAGCAAGTCCTAACCACTAGACCACTGGGGAATTCCCTGGAAGAATCCATTTTCAAGTTCATTCAGATTGATAGCAGAATTCAGTTGTTTCCTTGCAGGCCATTGGCTAGGAGTCAACTCAACTTCTAGAGGCTGTTTTCTGGTTCTTGCACATGACTCCCTCCTCTTCAAGGTCACAGTAGCACATTGAGTGCTTCTTACCCTTTGATTCTCTGACTTTGCCTTGTGTTGCCATCTAGAGAAAATTCTGTTTTCAAAGTGCTTTTGTGATTAGATTGGACCCACCTGGTTAATCTCCCTTTTTTTCATACAATGAAACATAGTCATGGGTGTGATAATTCATCATGTCACAGGTCCCCACCAAACTCAAAGGGGAGAGGGTTATACAAGCAAGAAGGTCACTGAGAGTCAATCTTAAGATTTTGCCTAACAACCCAACCCCTGACCCCCAACAATCCATGTCTCTCCCACAAGTGATATACGTTTACCCTATCCTCATGTTTGAAATGAAATCATTCCATTACAGCATCAGTTCAAGTCCAGAGTCTCTTATAAATTCTACCAGCTTAAAAGTCCCATATCTCATCATCTAAATCAGATTAGAACAGGCTCTGGTGTAATCCATTAAGTATAGCTCCTGGGCAAAGTTCTCCATCTGTGGATCTGTGGAACTAAAGAAAATGTGACCTGCCTCCAGCACTTCCACAGTAGTTGAATGGGCTTGACATAAGAGTTGCAGGTTTTCCAGTTAAAAAATAGGGGAGAATGGGGAACAAACTGCATTTTTACTTGTCTACTTGTCCAAAGCAGTTTAAAAATCCAGCCAGGTAAACTCCAGCCAGACTTTCTTGATTAGAGCTTCAAGGCCAGGCAGTAATGGGTGGTTTTCAGCTCTGCATTTTGGGTTCTTGGCCCCATCCTCTGAGCTCTGATTCTGCTTTTGTTTCCATCTTTTGAGTCATTCTTTTTTTGAAATATTGAAGTATAGGTGATATACAGTAATTTACTGGTATACAACATGGTGACTCACAGTTTATAAAATGCTATACCACATTTATGGGCTTCCTAGGTGGTGCTAATAAAGAACCCTCCTGCCAATGCAGGAGATGTAAGAGATGCAGGTCCAATCCCTGGGTGGGGAAGATCCTCTGGAGGGGGGGGCATGGCAACCCACTCCCGTATTTTTTTTAAATTAATTGGAGGCTAATTACTTTACAGTATTGTAGTGGTTTTTGCCATACATTGACATGAATCAGCCATGGGTGTACATGTGTTCCCCATCCTGAAACCCCCGCCCCGCCATCCCATCCCTCAGGGTCATCCCAGTGCACCAGCCCTGAGTACCCTGTCTCATGCATTGAACCTGAACTGGTGGTCTGTTTCACATATGATAATATACACATTTCAATGCTATTC
Organism: Neotragus pygmaeus; assembly: GCA_006410875.1. NCBI lineage: Eukaryota > Metazoa > Chordata > Mammalia > Artiodactyla > Bovidae > Neotragus > Neotragus pygmaeus. The sequence continues at coordinate 462,221 of SJYV01035353.1, read as the reverse complement.
TCTCAAATCATCCCACCCTCGCCTTCTCCCACAGAGTCCAAAAGTCTGTTCTTTACATCTCTGTCTCTTTTGCTGTCTTGCATATAGGGGCATCGTTACCATCTTTCTAAATTCCATATATATGCATTAAGGTACTGTATTGGTGTTTTTTCTTTCTGACTTACTTCACTCTGTATAATAGTCTCCAGTTTCATCCACCTCATTAGAACCGACTCAAATGCATTCTTTTTAATAGCTAAGTAATGTTCTGTTGTGTATATGTACCACAGCCTCCTTATCCATTCATCTGCTGATGGACATCTAGGTTGCTTCCATGTCCTGGCTATTGTAAACAGTGCTGCGATGAACATTGGGGTACATGTGTCTCTTTCTATTCTAGTTTCCTTGGTGTGTATACCCAGCAGTGGGATTGCTGGGTTGTATGGCAGTTCTATTTCCAGTTTTTTAAGGAATCTCCACACTGTTCTCTATAGTGGCTGTACTAGTTCACATTCCCACCAACAGTGTAAGAGGGCTCCCTTTTCTCTGCATCCTCTCCAGCATTGTTTGTAGACTTTTTGATAGCAGCCATTCTGACTGGCGTGAGATGGTACCTCACTGTGGTTTTGATTTGCATTTCTCTGATGATGCCACTCTAATATTCATGCCTGGAGCATCCCTAACCCTAGTAGAGAAGCCTGGTAGGCTATGGTCCATAGTGTCACAAAGAGTTGGACATGACCAAAGCAGCTTCTCATGAGCATGTCATGTTTATAGTTATTACAAAATATTGGCTATATCCCCCATGTTGTATAATAGATCCTTGTAGCTTATTTTATACTTAAATAGTTTGAGTTCTCCTTTTCTATGAAAGGTAGCATGTATTTACAGTTGAATTATTTTATTGGCCTGCTTCCTGTCCGTAGAATTTGGGAGATTTTTATAGCCTTTTCTTTATTCATTTTATACTCTCTCCTGTTCAGTCCACATTAGTATTGTGTCTGCTGATGTAAAATTTTCAAGAACCAATGGGTCTTGTTTGAAATTCCCATTCACTCCCATCAGACAAGACCCAAATCCACAAATCTTTTTTTTTAACAATAGAAAAATGAACATATATATATATATATATATATCTCATTTACACATGAGATGCCCAGAGGAAAAAGAGTAACTCCTCTAGGTGGTTTAAAATTCCAGCTTATATAGAATCTTCAACAAACAATAATAAATTTGTGGAGAAATAGCAAGACAAAGAAAAGCAGTTTCAGGCTTCCAGGGGTGGAGATAAAAGGCTAGTTAGTAAAGTTTGTTATGTAGATTGCTCTGGTGCCTTCTTCAGGCTGATAGGGTCTAAGGTTGTCTCTGAGAAGTAACCTTTGTCCTTCCAGATGAAGAGAAGGGACCCTGTTTTTAGGCAGATTGTGAGAGGACAGAGATTTTCTCGCATCTACTTCTTTTCAATTGTGAAGTTTCCTTCCTATTGATTTCATCTTGGTAGCAATTATTCTCTAAATACTAATCTTTACATGTATTTTGACCTAAAGTGAGTGAGGTCGCTCAGTTGTGTCCGACTCTTCACGACCCCATGGACTGTAGCCTACCAGGCTTTTCCATCCATGGGATTTTCCAGGCAAGTGTACTGGAGTGGGATGCCATCACCTTCTCTTAATTTTGACCTAACTCAACTAATTAAAGTGGAGTTTTCAGAGGTATTCAGGCCATTTGACAGGGAGATTTGTGTTCTGTTAGCTCACCAAACGGAAAGGCAATGGCACCCCACTCCAGTACTCTTGCCTGGAAAATCCCATGGATGGAGGAGCCTGGTGGGCTGCAGTCCATGGGGTCGCTAAGAGTTGGACACGACTGAGTGACTTCCCTTTCGCTTTTCACTTTCATCCATTGGAGAAGGAAATGGCAACCCACTCCAGTGTTCTTGCCTGGAGAATCCCAGGGACGGGGGAGCCTGGTGGGCTGCCGTCTCTGGGGTTGCACAGAGTTGGACACAACTGAAGCGACTTAGCAGCAGTAGCAGCAGCAGCTCACCAAAACTGAAACTAAAACCAAAAGCTTAATAGACTAGCAGATATGGGCAGATCCAAATAAATCTTGTGTTCCCAGGAGGCGCAGTAGTAAAGAATCTGCCTGTCCATGCAGGAGACACTAGAGAAGTGGGTTTAATCCCTGGATCAGGAAGATCCCCTGGAGTGGGAAATGGCAACCTGCTCCAGTATTCTTGCCTGGGAAATTCCATGGACAGAGGAGCCAGGCCAGTTACAGTTCATGGGGTGGCAAAAGAGTCAGACAGGACTGAGCGACTGAGCACACACACACATACACACCCACAGATAAATCTTGCATACAAATTAAAAAAAATAGCCACTTACATTTCCTCCTTTGTGAATTTATTTTTTTTAATCATTTTGACAAATTCAGTACTGAGCTTCATAAAAGAAAACATGATCGAACTGGTTAAACTGATAATGTAGAGGCTTACTCTTTACTGTCTGTGGGTTCATGGAACCATTCTTGCTTGTCCCTCCCTTCTAAGGAAAAGTAATTTAGATCTTTAAAGAAGTCCTCAGGTACATACAACTAGACTGTGGGGTAGAACTTGACATAAAGAGGGAAGTTTCAGAGGGAAGTATAAAGAGGTTAAAAGTGCTTTTTCTGCAAGATTTGTTGGGGAGCAAAGCATCTATTTTGGATCTCTTCCTCTCCTTTTTTCTTCCCTTTCACTGCCCTTCTCTCCAGTGTGGCCCAGGGCTACCTCCCCTTTCACTCACCCTTGGAAAGCCTAGAAGGACTAGGGTGGAGTACAGAGAATGAGTGGAGGGTACGATTCTAGCCTTGGAAGGGGCTTTGCATCACTCATGGTCCGTCCAAGCTCCCCTGGGTAGGAGAGGTCTCAGGCTTAGGACCAGGAACATGCTCTTGTGGATCTCTGGTGAGGTTAGGAAGGAAATGAAGGAATCAAGGACTCGAGAGCTTCTGTCAACCTTTCCACTGGTGAAGACTAAGAAATATAATATTTTTGTTATTACATCACATTTTGATTTTAAATGTACTGATGGAAAAGATGGTTCATTGTCTTCAAGGGGAACATTGTTCTATAGCATGTTCAGCTCTGAAAGTTTTTAATTAGATAAAATGTATGTTTCCTTTCTTGACATTCTTAAAAGTTAGCAAGCGAAAGAGCAGAAAGAAAGGAAAATGAGAAAAAAAAAAAACTTTGGTTAAAAAAAATGTCAAGCTTTTTGATTATTCTGTACATGACATGTCTCAAGGTTGTTCTATTCTATCAAATACAATGGGACAGCTGAGCCCATACGATTTCCTCCTTCCTCTTGACTGTTCCTTCTTTTGATCTTTAGCTCTTAGCATAGTGCTTTATTGCATGGTAGGAACTCAATAAATGTGTGTTGAATGTTGGATTGGAGATACTTGTGTTAAAGTTGAAGGTGAATGGAGCGGGGAGAGAGCTTGGACAGGGAGAGCTGGAATTTTACATGCCAAACACAACACATTACTGTGTCTCCAAAACTTTACAGTTTACAAAGGGCTGCTACATACAGGGTCTTATTTTTCCTCACAACAACCCTGTAGGATATTTCTGTATTCCTTTTTTATTTATGCATCCCAGAGAGGTTAAGTGTCTTATCTTACCTGTAGGCAGAGTTAGGTCTCATACCCAGTTCTCATTTCTCCCCAAATGGAAGAGAGAAAGTTTTCCAGAAGCAGGGGATTAGCAGAGGATTCAGAACTGCAGACATTTTAATAAAGATATAATTTTGCCATAATCTTCATGGTTTTGCTGAGAAAAATCCATTTTGGTGGAGTAGAAAGCCTGGAAGAGTTAAGGATGGGAAGAGGACTGTAAGAGTGGACACCCTTACCTTCTTCAAGGGGAAGATCCTTTCTAAGTAAAATTTAATAACTGAAGAAAGTTAATGATTTGACTAACTCCACAAGATGTCCTATAATATTAGCCCAATTGTAAATGTATAGTTTATGAATGATTTTAAGTTGTTAAAATGAAAAAAAAAACAACCTTACATTTGTAAGAGAGTATTAGTCAATTTGTTTTGCACTTAGAAGCAATTATTTTCTGAAATATTTAAGGGATACCAATCTGTACCCTGTTTCTTTAAGTATTCATAAATATTTGCTAAAAGACATATATTGGTAAGGATTATTACTATGCAAAGTATACTTTAGGATTTTACTGTATTTCTTATGTCATCATTCAGGTTTTTCATGTCATTTTTTTTTTCAGTGTTCCACAGTTGATGGCTGAGATGTCTGTGGAACTCAGTATTTTAGAAAACTCTCTTCTATACGTGTCAAGACATTTCTGTGTAAAATTAGGCAAATGCTGCTGTCTGGTAGTCAAGTGCCCACTACCGCCCCCTGTCTAAATAGAGTAGAGCATGCATTCACCTGGCAGAGGCAAAGTGTCTGTAGGAATGAAATGAATATATGGAGCTTGTCCCCAAAGCAGTGAAACCTAGAAGGTATCATGTGTTGATATACTTTATTTTTATAATATTCTTAGCATCCTATGTGCAATTTCTATTGTTTGCTTGAAGTTTGCTTTAAGTCCTTAATCTGCGAACTAATACTTTTGCTCATACCCGAGAAAAAGGGCCTAAAAAGTGATGCGAGAGTATTTTAGACATTTTCTCTTGAATTTTTTGGTACATCTTGAAAAAGTGGGAGATAGATTATAGAGTTTTTGGCCCTTGGGTCAACAATGTAATTCATTTACTAGCTCAGATATTTATTGTATACCTACCTATCAGGAACTGTGCTGGGGAGATAGTGTGGAAAAAGACAGACACTGTCCTTGGCCTCCTGGGCTTACAGTTTATAATTACCAGACAGCATATAGAAGTAGAGTGATTGAAAAATTGTGTAAAGAAAATTGTTTCATAGAACGGGAGTCCTGTGAGTTTGTGGGTGAGGACAGAGCATTGCCTTGATGTCCCTTACTCTGCTTCCTTAAAAGGTCATCAGAATGTTGGTCACTTCCCTTGTGATATGGGCCTCACTCTAACTTGGGAACTCAGTTCACTAGCAGCTATAGTTTGCTAAAGCATAAAAGTTTTTTCTTTTTTTTTTAAACCGACGTTCAATTCAGAGCACAGATCAGATCACTCCTCTGCACATCAGAGATTTCTACCTGCACTGCAGTTAACAAAGGCAACACACAATAATCAATTCTGTCCCAGTGCAGTAACCTGTGATGACTAGTTAATCTCACTCTGCCTCCAAGCCCTGGTATCTTCCATGTCCCTGAAATGTCAGCCCCTTTAGGCCTGTGCCCTTTCCAGTGTGGCTATTCCAGCCTGGCTCTGTGTTGCAACCTTTTCCTCTCAGACTGTCCCCTTCACTGCCCTCTTTGCCAGCTTTTCCACCTGCTGTTTGGACCTCCTACGTGCTGGAATCATCCAGATCAACAGGGCTGCCTATCATGGAAAAGGATTCTGTAGTTTCAGAACTGAGTTCATTGAAGTGTAACATATCAGTTATCATTATCAGTCATATATAAGTTTGCTGCCATGGAACTGAAGCTGAATCCAACAGTTAAGAGTCTAAGGAGCAGAGACTAAGTGATTTTATGTGGATTGGAAGAACATCAGAACCTTTCCTCCATGAGACCTAATGCCTGTGAAATAATTTTTCCTTCTTATGGGAAGTAGATGGGAGACTAGAGTGTGACCATAACCTGCTGTCTGTAAGTGAGATGACCCTCGCTTTTGTGCCCTTCCCAGGAAGGGCTACTCATCTGCTAAAAACCTTTTCAGTTAGCAATCATGGTTGTTTGCCTTACAAGTGTTTCTTTCGGTAGCCCGTGTAAGGTAAAGGGAAATTATAACTAGATATGCATTTGAAATTGTAACTTCTTGCTGGAGTGAAATGACGGGAACAGGATCCTCTTCCTACTTCTCCCTCCATCCTCTGCCCTGCCTTGAAAAGACTGTAGACACATCANGTCCGACTCTTTGTGACCCCGTGGACTGTAGCTCACTAAGCTCCTCTGTCCATGGGATTCTCCAGGCAAGAGTACTAGAGTGGGTTGCCATTTCAAGTTCCTCTGTCCATGGGATTCTCCAGGCAAGAGTGCTGGAGTGGGTTGCCATTTCCTTCTCCAGGGGATCTTCTCGACCCAGGGGTTGAACCTAGGTCTCCCGCATTGCAGGCAGATGCTTTAACCTCTGAGCCACCAGGGAAGCCACCGTTGTTCAGCTTAGAGTGTCTTTTTCTTTTTTAATCTAAATTTTATTTATGTATATTTTTGTATAGGAAATACATACATATGATTAAAAAATTCAAAAATTACATAAAGGCTTATAATGAAACTCTCTCCCATTCCATTCCTCCACCATCCAGTTCTTCTCTTTGGAAGCCAACAGTGCTATCAGTTTCGTAAACATATGCAAATGTCAATAAATACATATGTAGATATTCCCCTTCTCTGATATACATGATAAAATACTCTTCATACAATTTTGCACCTTGTGTGGTTTTTTTTTTAAGACTCACCATTTGTAAGCATTCCATATTGTTACAAAAAGAGACTCCTTATTAGTTTTCGTAGTGAAGTCGCTCAGTCGTGTCCGACTCTTTGCGACCCCATAAACTGTAGCCTATCAGGTTCTNTTCATACAATTTTGCACCTTGTGTGGTTTTTTTTTTAAGACTCACCATTTGTAAGCATTCCATATTGTTACAAAAAGAGACTCTTTATTAATTTTCGTAGTGAAGTCGCTCAGTCGTGTCCGACTCTTTGCGACCCCATAAACTGTAGCCTATCAGGTTCTTCTGTCCATGGGATTTTCCAGGCAAGAGTACTGGAGTGGATTGCCATTTCCTTCTCCAGGGAATCTTCCCGACTCAGGAATCGAACCCTAGTCTCCCACACTGCAGGCAGACGCTTTACTGCCTGAGCCACCAGAGAAGCCAGCATATTTCATTGAGTGGATATATCACAGTTTATTAACAGTTCATCTACTGATGAACACGTAGATTGTTTCCAGCCTTTGGTATATCAAACAATGTTGCAGTAAGGTATCTTGTGTGTAATTTTGTACAAATCTTGTACATGTTTGAATATGATTTGATAAATTCCTAGAAAAGGACTTTTCTTTGTTAAAGATATAGCACAGGCAACTATATTGACTATCTTGTAATAACCCTATAATGGAAAAGAATCTGAAAGAGAATATATATATGTATGTATATTATATGTATATATATACATATATCTAATTCACTTTGTTGTACATCTGAAACTAACATAACATTTTAAATCAACTGTACATCCATAACACAAAATATAAGGGAAACTGCTCTAGGGACTCAAAAAAAGTAACAGAAAAAGAGTAGATTATTGGATACATATTGCAAAATTGCTCTTCATAGAAGTTGAATCAGTTTTCACTTCCACCAGCAGTATATGATATGCCTATTTCCCCATACACTTACCAACACAGAGTGTTAAACTTTTGGGTTGCTGCTAAGTCCCTTCAGTCACGTCCAACTCTGTGCGACCCATGGACTGCAGCCTACCAGGCTCCTCTGTCCATGGGATTCTCCAGGCAAGAGTACTAGAGTGGGGTGCCATTTCAAGTTCCTCACTTGAAACTTCCTCACTGGAGTGGGGTGCCATTGCCTTCTCCAAACTTTTGGGTTATTTCCTATCTAATAGTTGACAAAAGGTGGCTGAGTGTTGTTAAAATTTTCACTTCTCTTGTTTTGAGGAAAGTTGTGTATTACTTCATATTACTCCAGAGTCGGAAAAGACTCTGATGCTGGGAGGGATTGGAGGCAGGAGAAGGTGACAACCGAGGATGAGATGGCTGGATGGTATCACGGACTCGATGGACGTGAGTCTGAGTGAACTCCGAGAGATGGTGATGAACAGGGAGGCCTGGCGTGCTGCGATTCATGGGGTCGCAAAGAGTCGGACACGACGGAGCGACTGAACTGAACTGAACTCCAGAGTCATTCTGTCTTTCCGTTTCTGCAAACTGTTCATATGTTTTTACCATTTTCCTACTAGTTTATTGGTCTTTTCCCTATCAATTTTTTGGGAAGTTCTTTCCAAATTAGTGAACTTGATACACTGTGTTTTTTTCACAGTTAATCCTATTATGTGCTGCTTACACATAATAGGATATGCTGCTTACATTTGAGAGAGATAGTAGAAACTTTGTTCTGAATGTTTATATATACAGAGGTTAAGCATCTTTTTTCCTTGGCTGCATGATAAGAATTGAAGGGTCACTGAAAGGAAATCTGTATAACAGTATGGTATATTTAGAAGCTCTCTATATATTGAAACTGCTGTGAGTCCTCATCAGGAGAAGCCTTCAATTGTGCTACAATGAATGGGGACAAATGAAAGCTGAAAAATTTGTAGCTACCTGGAAAAATAAACTCTATCTTCTAGGAAACTGCTAATTTCTTAAAGGCCCTCATTTGCCTTTAGTTTTTGGAATTCATATTAATTAAAAATTATGATTTAGTTTGGCCTTTGCTCTGTGTTTCATCCTTATTTAAGTGAATCAGTAAGCTCACTTAAACACTTAACATCATCTGTTAGTAAAGTAGGCATTATTCTCCCCACTTGAGCAGCAAGAAAACCTAAACCACGGAGAGGTTATGCAAAATAAAAACTTAAAAAGGTGTCCTTCAGTAATATATAGATCTAAGCTATATCCAAACGATTCTTTATTTGAAGAAAGCTAGATAATCCTAATGTTCAGCTTTTAAATTCACTCTTCAAACCCTCTGTGGTTGTGGATTTCAGTGGTAACTCATAGAATGACAGCAACACAGTTTTCTGATGATACCTCAGAAACTGAAAATGATGGAAGTATATATAAGAAAGAAATTAAATTTGGTATTACAGTGTTATTTAAAATATACTACATTGAGACAAAAGATCAATTATCATCATTGTTTAAGAGGCATAGATGGAAAAATTATTGAAGCTGTTTTCTGCAAATGCCATAAGATATGAATGGGCTTCCCAGGTGACCCTGTGGTAAAGAATATACCTGCCAATGCAGGAGACACAAGAGATGCAGGTTCGATCCTTGGGTCAGGAAGATCCCCTAAAGGAGGAAATGGAAACCCACTCTTGCCTGGGAAATCCCATGGACAGAGGATCCTGGCAGGCTACAGTCCATGGGGTTGTAAAGAGTCGGACATGACTGAGCATGTATGTAGATACTATGCATCCTAATCTCCGATAGTGAATTATCTAATATACTATTGATAGTACCCTGTGAAAAATCAAACTAATATTTATACCATTTATAGGTATTGATTTACTAGTCTATTGATAGTCCATTGTATTTAGCAGTTTCTAGAATAAACTTTCTAGTGTTATGTCGACTACTTATAGTACTATACTTTCATAATAAAATATCAAAGTGTGATATTGCACATCTGATGATGAGAACTGAAATATATGTTGGTATCTGGTATCAATAGTGTAATACTCAGTAGTATAGAAAAATTCATTACTCATATTGGTACATTACCAGTCTGGACTCTTGGATTATTGGGTTTTTACTGAAACTCACCTATGAGTGGGCATCTATGAAGTGGCAGAACCCAGATGGAGGGTCAGCCATTCTGGTCAGTCAAGGTTATTTTGCTATTTTGTATCATTTTCCTGTTCTAATATGGCTCCTTAGACAGGTTATTGAATAACTGTGAAGATGAATAAAAGACATGAAAGGAAGGATACTATCACGGGAGAAAAAAGTATAATACTATAACATATCATATAATATATAACAATTTTTTATAGTTATCAGTAAAGTATATAATAATTTTTCTAGTTATCAGACTGTGCTTCTTAGGTAGCTGAGAATCCAGTTGTCTTTTGTTCTTTTAAAGTGGTGTTTTGAGAGTACTTTACTTCCTTTAAATTAGTTTATTGCACTGTTGGTAAAATAACAAATTTTGTTCTTCCTCATTGAGAGCTTGAGTCATGATCGTGTTTTCTCTTCCAGCGAGATTATTACAGGACCAAGGCCAGATGAATGTCAGGAAAAACAGGACTTCAATAAATAGAATTTCTAGAATCTTGTTACAGAGTAACCAGATGGGTTTTGAAGAAAATATGAGTATCTGTGTTGAGACACAGGGTGGATGGTTGGGAAGAGGAGTGAACTGAGAAGATGGATGAGTGGGATGAACATAAAGTCTTCTTTCAGCTTTCTTCTTCTGGACCCTGGGAAAAATTTGTTCATCACCTTTCTTTTCTGGTCTCTGACTCTTGAAACTCAGAAGGGCAGAGAGAGAGCTTTGATGAGCCACGTCTTGATAAAGCACTTTACCAAATGTGTGCCTGTGTCTCAGCCTGGGAGCAGAGTCTGAGATAAGACTTTGGGTGTGGGTGAGGGAAGGAGGGAAAGCTGATCCACACCACAGTGACAGCTTGACAGCTAAAGACAAATCCCACTGGACTCTCCGAGGAACCGTGCACACTGCACCTGTGAATTGTCTACCTGAGCTGCAGAGGAGGGTAGTGCTCACTCATGGCTCCCATCCTCCATGGCTCCAGGGTTGCTCCATGGCTGGTGGGTCATTCAAGCTTTCGGAGGGTACATCTGTGAGTGTGTTAGTGTCATCAAAGCCCTGGGGCAGGAAGGGGGAGATGCCTGGTCCAGCAGACAGGAGGACCAGCGGGACTGGCTCCGTGGGCAACGTGTGCTACTGTACAGGGCGCTGGGCTTGGTTTAGTTCACTCATGTCATGTCTGGAAAAGCTTAATTGTTGAAAAAGGAGGCTTTCCTTTTCATTTTGCTGTCAGCTTTAAGCCCACCTATCCATACACAGAAGCTGAAAAAACGTGTTCTTTAAGTGTATCTTACAGTGAACACATGTGTAAAATAGATTAATTCCTCTAACTTATAATTTTGTAGTGTTTTTTTTTTAATGCCTTCGTTAATGGGTCTGAAATTGTTCAACAATAAATGTGAAGGGTGGGAGTGTATGATAGAAAGAAATCCTAAAGTAAATAAAGTAAATAAATCCTAAAGTAAATAAAGCTTTTATTTTGAGTAATAAGAAAAGAGGCCTTGAGATAGAACTTAGCCCAGAAGTTGTTTAGTTCTCACCAGTGGTGGAAGGAGTAGTGGTCCTTGAGATCACCTGCATGAAGGATGAATTTAAAACAGGCCATGTTGTTATGGGCAGTAGAATAAAGGCTGTAACAGCTGAAAAGTTTTTGAATCTGAGCTTTGGGAAATTTCTTACAGAGAAAATTAATCAGCTTTGGTGAAAGGACTGACCAAAGAAGATGGGACAATAGAAGAGGATTAACCAATTAGATACATTGAACAATGAAAGAAAAAAGGATCTGTCCAGAACCAGAACAGGCATTGTTCCCTCAGCTGCCCCCGGCTAGCACCTTTGCCAGTGCCTAGGAGAGAGGTGCTCAGGGGAACAGCAGAATGACTGTTATGTTGTGGTGTGGGGTCTGTGTAAGCTAGGCTTATGTCTCTCCATATTCCTGTATTCTGTATAATACGTTCCGTTAGATACGTCCAGTAACATTGCTTGCTGTGCTGTGCTCATTCATGTCCAACTCTTTGGGATCCCATGGACTATAGCCCACCAGGCTCCTCTCTGTCCATGGGATTTCCCAGGCAGGAATACTGGAGTGGGTTGTCATTTCCTTCTCCAGGGAATCTTCCTGACCCGGGGATCGAACCTGCATCTCTTGCTTCGGCAGGTGGATTCTTTACCACTGCACCACCTGGGAAGCCTCGACACTGCTTAAGTAAGTAAGTAAAGTCACTCAGTCGTGTCCGACTCTTTGCGACCCCAAGGACTGTAGCCTACCAGGCTCCTCCCTCCATGGGATTCTCCAGGCAAGAGTACTGGAGTGGGTTGCCATTTCCTTCTCCAGGGGATCTTCCCAACCCAGGAATCGAACCCAGGTCTCCTGCATTCCAGGCAGACACTTTAACCTCTGAGCCACTCGTATTTTTAGGAAGCTGAACCAACTACCTCATCAATTAGCCAACAAACAATCAGACAAAACCCCCTAAGCCTTCTGAGATTATTTGGGACAGAGACCTGAATCGTATCAACAACTCTGGATGATATTTGTGTTTAGCCATGTGGGCTTCCCTAGTGGCTCAGTGGTTAAGTATCTGCCTGCAGTGCAGGAGCCATGGGTTTGATCCCTGGGTCAGGAAGATCTCCTGGGAAAGGAAATGACAACCCACTCCAGTATTCTTGCCTGGAAAATCTCACAGACAGAGTAGCCTGGTGGGCCACATTCCATGCGGTCACAAAGAGTCAGACATAACTCAGTGGCTAAATCACTGAATCATGTGGGTGGAACAGGTATGCAGCANACTTGGAGGCAGTAACTTAGATAAAAACCTAAAGGGTTTGATTTCATACCATATATGAGAGAGATTTGCTAATAGGTAAAATAGCTATATTTCAGTTCACATTTGCTTTAATTGCATAAAAGATACAAGGTTCCTGTCTTTTTGTGTTCATGTATGTGTAATTAAAATTTTCTTTAATATTTCCTTTGAACATTTGTGTATATTAATGACATCATAGAAATATATGTGTGTATTTACATATTAAGCCCTGAGGGAGCTAGGAAAAAGTTAACGTGAGAAATTGTGTCTTTTAATTTACTGTGTTTAATATATCCTAACCCTAGTCTGTTGCCACCTGTTTTTCTTCTTGAAAAAACCAGAAAACAGAAATGACATAATATGCTACTTGATGGCTAAAGAGGAAATGATTAGTATATGGCTTTGAACTGTTTCTCACACTGAAAGTAATTCAGTATTCGGCTTTGTAGCACTGAAAGTTGGTGACTGTTTCTCACTCCCGAACCAGCTGGCATGGAGACTTAGACCCTTCAGTATTTTCCACATAAAGTCTGAACTGGACATTCACTGTTATGTGTCAAAACCCCTCCCCTCTTTTTTGGACCAGTGCTTCTGCTGTCACGCAATGGAAGCTGCCATCTTTTTGGCCACAGAGATAGCCTAGGGGTGGACGTTGGGTCCAAGCTGGGCCATTGATAGAGTTGCCTCTGGCCTCACTGAGGTGGTGCAGCTGTGGGATGTGGGGCCTGGAGTGGCTGAGGCTCATATTCCCTGCTCCTGGCAAGAAGAGATGAGGTGGACACCTATAGACAGCCAAGGTGAGAGATGGAGAAAGTCAATGCACTCCAGTCTCTGGGTCCAGCCCTGTACCTTCCTTCTACCCTTGTCTTTCCTAGACTAGTTAGGGTTAGGATTTTTTTTCCCCCTTGCAATCTAAAGAGTCTGTAAAAGAAGAAAATTCAGGCATATGCAGAATTTTCTGGATTTTGATAGGCTTGGTGGTTTTTTTTTTTTTGAGGGGAGTTATTCCACTCAACATTTCCCTTAAATCATCTCCCTCCAGCCTCTTATTGCCCCAGTTTCTTCTTCCCTTGAGCCCAGTGTCTTTCTCTAGACTCTCCTCCCCATCAGCATTGGGTTAACTTAGGTTTTCCTCTTTTCCACTCACTCAGGCAGAACATTTCTCTCTCTCTCTTTTTAATGTTAACGACTATCTCTCTTTTCCTTCTGTCCATGGGATTCTCCAGGCAAGAATACTGGAGTGGGTTGCCGTTTCCTTCTCCAGTGGATCATGTTTTGCCAGAATTCTTCCTTATGACCCATCGATCTTGGGTGGCCCTGCATGGCATGGTTCATAGCTTCACTGAGCTATGGAAGCCCCTTCACAATGACAAGGCTGTGGTCCAAGAAGGGAGAGTAGGGGAGTACAGAGGAGTCTGATGGGCCATAGTCCATGGGGTCGCAGAGTGTTGGACATGACTTAGGGACTGAACAACAGTAACAACAACATTTTCTCTCTTCCTCAAGAAACCAGAGCCTAGCCAATTTGTTTCTGTTGCAAAAGAGCGCATCACAGCTTCTTCTTAAAAGTGGTGCTTTCCCTACAAAACAATTTTTGTATTGACTGCTAAGAGAATACACTTTCCTACATGTTAGAACACACGCAACGTATTTAGATTGTTCTCCTCATTAACCAAGAGCTTCCCTGGTAGTTCAGAGGTAAAGAATCTGCCTATCAATGTAGGAGAGGTGGGTTTGATCTCTGGGTCAGGAAGATTCCCTGAAGAAGGCAGTGCCAACCCAATCCAGGATTTTTGCCTGATAAATCCCATGGACAGAGAAGTCTGGCAAGCTACAGTCTATGGGGGTCTCAAAAGAGTTAGATATGACTTAGCAACTAAATGACACCAACAGCCTCATTAACTGAACTCCCTAGCTAATGTATATATATTACTTTTCTTTTTCCACCCAAAATTCCATGCAAACTTTAGATACACCTCTCATCAGAATCTATCATTTACTTCCCAAGTTGACTAATATAATCTAAATATTCAGTTTTTTTTTCCATTGAAGATCTTTGAAATTCTACCATCTCCTCATGTTTTATGATTTGAGTAATGAAATATTTGAAATGGCTTGTTCATTAACTCAAAATAAATGAATATACTATATATAACAACCCCTCGCTCACTCTCACTTTTCTCTGCTTTCCCCAACTGTTCTTGGCAACCACTTTGCCCAAAGCAAGCTACAAAGCCAGCCCAGACTGAGAGAGAGGAGTAGAGACTCTATCTCTTATTAGGAGAAGCTGAAGGTAATTTACAACCATATTTTAATCCAACACAATCAAAGTAACTGAGGAAATATCAATGACTCATTTGCTGAAAGCAAAAAGAAGCCTTCTTAAACACCATACCAACATCTTCAGATGTTCTTATTAATCTTTCCGAGAGGGAATTATGCTCCAGGCTGGAGTTATTTTAATCATCTTCTTCCAGAATTCCCCCTCTTATCTCAGTAACACTGGAAATAACTTTATAAAGTTGTTCTTTCTTCCCTTTACATCTCCTACCCTCTCAGACACACCCCTATTTTACATCAAAGTGATTGCCAAGAGCGGTTCTTTGCATCAGGTGGCCAAAGTATTGGGCTTCAGCTTCAGCAACAGTCCTTCTAGTGAATACTCAGGATTGATTTCCCTTAAGATTGACTGGTTTGATCTCCTTGCTGTCTAAGGGACTGTACCTCGTGTTATTGAAATTTCCTCAAATTTGTCTCCTTTCTTCCCTTGTCTCCTGCTATAGTTTTTTCTCCAGGAGTGATCTTTAAAAAATGTAATTCAGGTAATTGTATTCCCCTCTTTGAAATCTTCTATTGGCTTCCCATTAGATTTAGAATAATATCCAGACTTTTGCCTTTTCTCTCCAGGATCTTGTGGGAACTGGCCCAGACTTTTCTCTCTGGTTTCATCCTGAACAAATTTCCACTTCATACATTGTGCTCCAGGTACACTGGCCTCTTCCTGTTCCAAAGACATGTAGAATTCCTTTCTATCTCAGGACTTGGCATTAGTGGGTCCCATTACTTGGAAAACTGTTTTGGACCTGAATTTATTTATTTACTTTTTGTTCACTTTTTGGTTTTCTGCCTCTCCTTGAACTAGATACAAATGTTTGATATGCACTGATCTATCTCATTGGCTGAGTGTGCCTAGGAGAGCTCTGGATAGGTGCTCAAGAAACTTTTTTTTTTTTTTTGATGGAAAAAGAGATACCTCAAAAGTAGATAGCATAGAATGTAGTTTGTTTATGGTTAGTTGAGAAGGGTTAAGGCTGGGCTTATTCCAAATTACTGACCCAGGTCTAGTAAAGTATTACTTCTTAAAAAAAATTTTTTTTTAATTGGGTATAATTGCTTTACAACGTTGTGTTAGTTTCTGTTGTACAATGAAGTGTATCAGCCNTAGTTGAGAAGGGTTAAGGCTGGGCTTATTCCAAATTACTGACCCAGGTCTAGTAAAGTATTACTTCTTAAAAAAAATTTTTTTTTAATTGGGTATAATTGCTTTACAACGTTGTGTTAGTTTCTGTTGTACAATGAAGTGTATCAGCCATAGGTATACATATATTCTTTCCTCTTGAACCTCTCTCCCACCAAACCCCATTCACACATCTAGTTCAGTCTTGAAAGGCTCATAGCCTTTAAGATTCTTCTCTTAAAATGCAGATAACCTTATGAGTTTATTTCCCAAATCAGTATCAACTAATGTTTTGGTTCTTAGTCACCACCTAGGGAAAAGCTGAGATAGGATGTGCAAATGACAGTGTCAGGAGTGGGGGAATTAAAAATAAGACCCAAAGGCAGAGGGCCATCAGAGGGGATAAATAGTGATAAAGAGATGAATGGTGGTAGGAGGAGAATTATATCAGAATTTTACTGAGAGTGGAAACATTTTTGTTTCCCAATCTGCAAGACGGGCACAGTTGACAACTGGTACTATATATTTCCAAGTATCATAAAAACTTTTCAAAAAAGCCAAGTCTTGATAGGTTTTCATGATTACAAATAAATTAAAGAAGGGAAAGCTATGCATTCTTAGATGAAAAAAATCAAAGGTAGAAACAACCATTACAAAAGACAATGTATGCTGCTCAGCGTGAGTATTTCAGGGAGAGATTTGGTGTCTTGTAATGTTGCAGTTACTATGGTGACAATGCATTTTTAATGGTACCATTAAATGGTAGTATAACTACTTGTAACTAAGGAGTGCTGAAGAGTCACAGCTGTGATGTTAGGAGTTTATGTTTCTTTTCTCCAGGATGGTTTTTTTTTAAATGATTTCAGCGTAAATGTGTTGTATAACAGAATCTTTTGATGTGAAATATATGTTCTTTTTAGAAATAAAAAAGACTTTAGAGAATAATTCTCTCACTACCTTACACACTCACATGAGCAAACACATATACATGTGCATATTTATTGTTGAAGATCTGGAGACAAAGACTCATTTATTTAGTGACAGAATTAGGATGAGAGCTCAGGTTTTCTGGCCCCTAAGACACTTTCTTCCTACAATTGCGCATTGCCTTTCTCCAAGATAGTACACACAATGAATTCTACATTTTTTTTCACACATCAAAATTAGCAAGACATTGCAATGAGTTTCTATCACCCTGAAGGGTTTTTAAGATGATTAGGACTCAGATGAAAGAGTAATGAATGAGTATTGTAATTAAAGAGACTATAAATGGAATTCCAGAGGTCTATAAGCCCTTTAAAATTGTTTGCAGATGTGTATGTGTGTATGTGCATTTGTTCGTTTTCTAATGAGACACCATCAGATTCTTCAGCTGGTGACCTCTCACCAAATAAGTAACGAATTATGGCTGTTTCCCCATTTAGGTTATCAAAATAGGATAAGCAAAATGGAAAAGTAAATGGTATATTGAGAAAAATATTTGTTATGATATGATAAAAGATTAATACCCTAATTTACAAAGAGAGGATGCACATCAACAAAACAGCAAGACCTGGCTGAAATTGGAATAAAGGAGATGAATGCAAATATGCAGACCAGAAATATAGATAGCTAAGAGAAGTGAAAATTATTCATCCTCTTTAGTCATCATTGAAATGCAAATTAAAACAATAAAAATTTTGCCAGTTTCACCCAACAAATTAGCACAGATTAAAAGCAGCTATAACAACATACTATATGGTGAAGAGATGGTGGGATAAGCAGGTTTCTCTGCCATTACTAGGAATATAAATCTGGACAAAGCTTTTGGAAATCAAATTAATTTAAATTTTGCTGTCACATCTCAAACTGCAAAGCTATGGTCACAGTGCATGATAAGAGCTTAGTTAAGATGGTGAAGGCATTACATTTCTGTAGTAAGACAGGTGTCCCCAATCCCCGGGCCACAAACGTATTGGCCTGTAGCCTGTTAGGAACTGGGTCAGGCTACAGGAGGTGAGTGGCAGGTGAAATCGAACCATTCCTCTACCTTCCTGGGTCCATGGAAAAATTGTCTTCCAGGTATTGGTCAGTTCAGTTCAGTTCAGTTGCTCGGTTGTGTCCGACTCTTGGCGACCCCATGGACTGCAGCACGCCAGGATTCCCTATCCATCACCAACTCCCGGAGTTTGCTCAAGCTCATATTTTTCCAATATATGATTACTGGAAAAACCATAACTTTGACTAGCTGGACCTTTGTTGGCAAAATAATGTCTCTGCTTTTTAATATGCTGTCTAGGTTGGTCATAGCTTTTCTTNCTATGACCAGTGCATTTTCTTGGCAAAACTCTTAGTCTTTGCCCTGCTTCACTGTGTACTCCAAGGCCAAATTTGCCTGTTACTCCAGGTGTTTCTTGACTTCCTACTTTTGCATTCCAGTCCCCTATAATGAAAAGGACATCTTTTTTAGTTGTTAGTTCTAGAAGGTCTTGTAAGTCTTCATAGAATCGTTCAACTTCAGCTTCTTCAGCATTAGCAGGTATTGGTCCTTTTTGCCAAAAAGTCTGGGGACTGCTTCAGTAAGAATTTTTTAAAATTATTTTTATTTATTTATTGGCTATTAATCCAAAAATAGCCAATAATTGTTAATCTCTTACTGTGCTTATTTTATGAATTAAACTTTATCATAGGTATGTATGAGTAGGAATAAACATAGGACATGTAGCATTTCGTGGTGTCTGTGGTTTCAGGCATCCACTGGGGCCTTGGGCATTATCCTCTACAGATAAAATGGGACTGTGTGTGTGTGTGTGTGTGTGTGTGTATTAGTTGCTCAGTCATGTCTGAGTCTTTGCAACAGGAATGTAGCCCACCAGCCTGTCCATGAAATTCTCTGCCTGTCCATGAAATTCTCTGCCTGTCCATGACCTCCTTTGTCCATGAAATTCTCCAGGCAAGGATACTGGGTGGGTTGACTTTCCCTTCTCCAGGTGACCTTCTTGATCAGGGATTGAACCTTTGCAGGCAGATTCTTGACTATCTTACCGAGCAGGGAACCCCAGGGTGGGACTACAGTATTAATTTAATTTATACTTGAAATGTGTAGCTCCAGACAAGAAGTTTTAGTTTTTGCTCCTGGATAATAGTGGTCATTATGAATGAATATTATTTACGCATTTCTGATAGCCATCTTTCTCCTCTCTGCTCTGTGGTGTGAGAGCAGATGCATGCTGTTCTCCTTCTTTAAAATGGTAACGCTGTCCAATGGAAGAGGATTAGATTGAAATGAAGAAGACACAGTCTAATTTCAACCTCAAAGTCACTCACTCTGATCTTCAGCCAAGAATCACTTCATCTCACTGTAATTCATTTCCACTATGTTTTAAAGTTTCTTAGTCATATGTTAACCCCAGTCAGTTCTCTGAGACTTGCTTGATGAACCAGCGCTTTCAGATAATTCATGAAATAGAGAAAGAGTTCAGGAAAGGATTCGAAAACGACAAGTAATTTATGGAAGATAGGATAGAGATTGCAAGGAAGATAACGAGGCATGAAATTCAGGGAATCTCTGTGAGATATTGAGATGTGCAAGAAAATCTTGGGACTAAGAGAATATGGGGCTTCCGCAATGGCTCAGTGGGTCAGGAATCCACCTGCTAATGCAGGAAACATAGGAGATGCTGGTTTGATCTCTGAGTTGGGAAGATCTGCTGGAGGAGGAAATAGCAGCCCACTCCAGTATTCTTGCCTGGAAATCTGCATGGACAGAGCAGCCTGGAGGGCTACAGTCCATAGGGTCGCAAAGAGCTGGACACAATGGAGCACATGGCACCTGAAGAGAACAGGAACTTGTTTTTGTTGAAGGAAAGTGGAAGGATGTTATCAAATAACAACAACAACAACAAAAGTAAGAGAATAAATGTCACATAGGAAAGGGCTTTAAAATGTCGGAGGTAGAAGGTTCTGGAGCATGAGACATAAAGAAGTAATTCAGTGAAGTAACCATGGGGAATGTTTTTCTATTTTGTAGAAAATAGGCCAGGATGAATCACAAGCTATATACCAAACTTGGCTTATTTACTTGGAGTCTGAGAAAAGAGCTTAGGGCTATTTACTGAAAAACACCCTTGTAAAATTACATATAGATACCACTTTGTTTTGGTAAAGCACGTTCTACTTTTGCTTCGAGATTTTCAATGTGAAAGCAGTACTGTTTGTACAGAGATTAAAAAATTTTAATAGACTTGACTTTACAGAGCAGTCTCAGGTTTATAGAAAAACTGCCCAAACTATAGAGTTCTTATAGGTCCTCTTTTCTGCTGCACAGTTCTATTATTTATAGTTTCTCTTATTATTTACATTTTGTTTTAGTGTGGTACATTTGATACTTGACAAGGCAATATCAATAACTTATTATTAACTGAAGATGATAGTTTACATCAGTGCTTCCCAGATGGTTCCATGGTAAAGAATCCACCTGCCAATCCAGCAGATGAGGGCCCCATCCCTGGGTTGGGAAGATGCTCTGGAGAAGGAAGTGGCTACCCACTCCAGTATTCTTGCTAGGAAATTCCATGGACAGAAGAGCCTGGCAGGCTACAGTCCATGGGGATGCACAGAGTAGGACATGACTGGGCAACTGAGCACAGGCCCACTGAAGTGGGAGAAGTGCTTGTCCATGTAGCATACCCATACCTGCCAAGGAGGCTGGGAGGCAAAGTTGCAGGTATTTCAGCCTTTATAGCTGTGGGTAGCTCAGCTTCAGCTCCATATCCACAGGATGGAGGAGGCCCACAGCTAAGTAGGGGTTCAACTGTCTAGTAGCCAAAAGGAAGGACTTATCCAGGACAGTTTTTTTTCTTGATATGTTGTGGCTGGATCTCCCACAGGCTGGGATGATTAACCAGAGGAGTTTTTGCTCCTTGCTTTGTTAGGGGACATCTTGGAGTTTGTTCCACTCCTCCCCTCCCCAAACCCTAACCGTGATTGCCTTGTGGATCCTGCTCTGCCATGACTCGCCTCGTCTCCCTTCACCTCCTGCCTTCTTTCTCCTTTTCCCTCCTCCCCTCTCCTCTTGGCCTCTCTCCTACCCCTTCCCATTTCTCTTCCAGACATTTCAAAAGTTGATTTGAGTTGTCTTCCCTTAAGGTTTCTATGAAAAGGGAAGTCATTCTTCCTCTATTAAAGGCTGCTATAATCACTGGCTTATGGAGTTAATGAAGCTTTCAGGGGAAGTTCTTTTTCATTTTTAAGGCAGGCTAAGAAATCAAACACCCTGGGCTTGCTCTAGGCAAAATGTTGAAGCTGAGAAGTTGATTTTTCTTGCCTCCAGGCTCTCTTCTACTCCTCCCTCCTCCCTCACAGCTTCCTTTCTTACTTCACTTTCACCTCTGTCCCTCGCTGCCCTCCTTCCTCTCACCCCAATTCAAAACGGCCCTTAGGAAAAAGTGAAATGCTTAATGATGACTTCAGTCAATAATACACAGAATCACCTCTCAGGGAGAATTTACATTTAAAGGTTTTTTTTTTTTTTTTTTTAATTCTGATAGAGAAATCAACGGTTTTGTTCTCACTAAGAAAAAATTTCAAAAAACATCAGTCAATTGGAGAAGTTATGATTTTGTCTCTGCTTACTTGGTAAATTAAAGGGTCATACTCAAAGACTTTTCTCACTTGTCTACTGATTGAAGTTGTCTACTCTCCATTCTTATAGTTGGAGAATGTATCAGCATTTTCCCATCTCTACATGTGTCTCATGACATGTGAATGACCCCAGAAATGATGGGCTGCTGGAATGCCCTGGCCTTCATGAGCCAACACAGGAATGCTGTGTTCCCCTCAATCCCACTTCTCCCGGGTATGTGTGTATGCTCGTGTGGGCACACACACACACACACACACACACACACACACACACACTCTTTTCTTCATGAATAAAAAAGAGCCCTTGTCAGAGTTGCCAGCTTTTGTGCACTCTGCTTGCAGGAGCCAATCCCCCCCAGGGTTTTGGCTTCTTGACTCTAAATCATTCAGGATCAAGGTCCCAAATAAATCCCTTGTTTACAACACATTTAAAAATCTTTTGAGAAAAAAGAAGTGTGTCCCTTCTACTTTTTATAGCTAATAACTTAAGGGACTGGTGTCTAGGCTGATTGGACTACCTTAGCTTGGTAGAAAAAGGCACTTCTCTTCCCTGGGAGATGAATGAGGATGGGGAATTCTGTTTTACAATAGTGTTCTTGAATTTGACCCTAAGCACTTGTGGTAGAAGGTAAACAGCAGGCTTATGTGAAAGACCAAAGCAGAAATTGAATGCGGAGAATAGAAAATGAAAGTACATTTCACAGTGCCATAAATGCTATGAGGCCAGTGTTTGGTTTTCTCTATGGTTGGAATTAACTTTTAATAACAACTCACTGGCATTTATGTGATGTAGTTACTAGGGGAAAATAATGATAAAAACTTGAAATATTTGTGTGAAACAAAATAAACTGTGAAAAATATAATAGACATATCACAGACAAAAGGTTAATACTTCCCTGATGGTCCAAGAGGTTAAGACTCTGTGCTCCCAATGCAGGGGGCATAGGTTTGATCCTTGATCAGGAAACTAACATCCTTCATGCCACATGGAGTAAAGTGAAATGAAAGTTGCTCAGTCATGTCTGACGCTGTGCGATCCCATGGCATGGCCTAAAAATAAATAAGAACAAAAACAAAAAAACCTACCACCACCACCACCACCACCAAAAATGCCATAAAAAGTAAAGGGGGAAGAAAATGTAACTACTTAAACAAACATTAAAAAAATATATGAGAGCTTTTAAAAATAGAGAAGAAAAATTCTAAAACTCTATAGAAAGGTTGGCACAAGATTTGAACATGAAGTTAATAGGAAAAGAAGTAAAAATTTCCTATAATATGTAAACATATTCAACCTTGCTTTCCTTGAGAGATACAAGTCAAAATTTTACCGATACCTTTTCTTACCTATCGGAAGTACATACTCTTGTAAATATAATTGTTTGACACTCATATTCTGTGGGGGAGTCTAGGTAGAAATAGGCACTGTCATATATTGTTGTGATGTGCTCTGTCACTCAGTTGTGTCCAACTCTTTGCGACCCCATGGACTGTAGCCTGCCAGGCTTCTCTGTCCATGGGATTATCTTGGCAAGAATACTAGAGTGGGTTGCCATTTCCTTCTCCAGGGGCCCTTCCCCACTCAGGGATTGAACCTGTCTTCTGCAGCCCCTACACTGGCAGGCAGATTCTTTGCCCCTGAGCCACCTGGGAGACCCCCTCATATATTGCTGGTGGAATGCAGAGCTGTATAACTCCTGTGAGGGTGGATATGATAATATCTAGCAAAATTGTATATGCATTCTTTTTGACCAAGCAATCCTACTTCTAAAATTTATCAAAATTCACTGGCAAAAAAACAAAATGACTGATGCACAAGGTAATTTATTGCAGCACCATCTGTAACAGAAAAAATTGGAAATAGCCCAATAATTCATCAATAGAGGACTGGTGAATAAATATTGATGCAGTTACCTGAGGGACTACTATGTAGATGTAGACAGATCTCATCCAAAAACTCTCACAGAAGCATCCAGAATGGTGTTTGGCCAAAACTCTGGGCACTGTGGCCCAACCAAGTTGACACATTAAATTAACCATCACAGCTATAAAGAATATTATACACAATGCTTGCTTTGTGTATAATCACAGTACTTGCTTTTATTTAAAAAAAATTCAATGAATGAAAAAAACCACAAAATTGATTCTAAATAAATTGGTTTTCTATAAGGGAATGGAGGTAACAGATATAGAAACTTGAATTCTCTGAATATACCTTGATTTACTTTTGAATTGGGAGTTATGTAAATTTTTGGTAATTATACAACAAAATTAAATCAACATTAAAAAGCAATTCTAAGTAACTGAAAGGAAAATGAAACAAATGAGCTTGTCTTGCTACAGTTGGTAGCTTACCCACATTGAGAAAAAATATTTCAGGTGAATTTATGACATATCAATTTGAAACTGGTGGGATGTAACCTAAAGACATAAAGAATTCAAACTTTTTTTTCAGGATTCATACCATTGCTGATAATACTGGTATTCTTATTTTGAAAATACACTATACATGGAGTTGGCTAAAATGAATAATTTTAATGATGTCACAAAGAAACTTTTTTTTTTCAGCATGAAGAAAAAGAGAAAAATATAAAATCAAATAGTTACATGAATCTCCTAAATTTGAGTTGGAAATTTCAATGTGGACTCATGATATATATTTACATCTGCTCCCCAAAACATCTAGAAACAATGATCGACCCAGTAGCTAAGAGTACCTTGTTGTGGTACCTGATTTTGGTCTACAAATATCTCCTAAATGGTTGTGTCTCCTAAAAGGAAACAAGATTCCTTGGATGAAGAGCTAATTTCAGATCTTAGGGAGAAAATGCTCAAGATGACATGGGACATTTTGTATCAAACAGCAGAGTGACTCTCAGGACAACTGGGGTCATGTCAAAAGGACTCACTTGGAGGGTTTTCCACTAATGATGAACAATTTGAATATTAGAAAGAACAGTTAATTATTGGAAAGAATAATAACATCAGAAAGTCTACTGAAACACATAGAAAATGTTTAAAAACTCATGATTCCATAAGGATAATAATGAAAAAAACACTTATTGGTCATTATATTATTATTCTGAAAACAGGTGAATAAGGGGGGAAAACTCAAACTACTGCAGAGTGCTTCCTGAGCAACAGTATTTCAGGGTAACCACATAGTTAATGTAGGAAAAACTTTTTTTAAGGAATATTGCCTAACAAATGAAAAGAATAATACACAATTAAACTATCTTCATTTTGTGCCCCTAATTTAATTATGTAATGCATCTAGGCAATGCTCGCCACTGTTGCTGCTGCTGCTAAGTCTCTTCAGTTGTGTCCAACTCTGTGCGACCCCATGGACGGCAGCCCACCAGGCTCCCTGGTCCCTGGGATTCTCCAGGCAAGAACACTGGAGTGGGTTGCCGTTTCCTTCTCCAATGCATGAAAGTGAAAAGTGAAAGTGAAGTTGCTCAGTCATATCTGACTGTAACCTACCAGGCTCCTCGTTTCATGGGATATTCCAGGCAAGAGTACTGCTAAAATCATTAGCATTAGGGAAAGCCTGATGGGGACTGTGTCAGGTGTCTCTGAAGCTCATGCAACATCCTTTGGGACCACCTCTGATTTTAGCCTCAGCTCTGGTAGACAGATATGCTGCACTCAGATTCCTTACCCATTATCCTATCAGTGTCCCTCAGTGCACATGGAGTTGTTTTACTTCCTGCTCCAGAGCCTTCTCTGGGTTACCTCACAAGTTTCCCTGGCTCCAGCTGTCAGTCCTGAGTGCGGAAGAGTTAGTGTCTCTAGAAGCAACCCTTATCCCAGAGATGGGAGCTAAGGGACAAATGCTCCTGTCTCCTGTTTTCCTGATGGACCACTCTTGGAGGTCTTTTGTGGGCACCTCAGTGGAATTGCAAGTATCCCCTTTCATTGCTTTTTCCTTTCTCTTCTGTGTCACTGCTTGCTCACTGCTGCTTTCTGAGATCACCTCCCCAGTAAACCTGCTGCATCCATGTTCTCACTCCAACCTCTACTTGGGGGAAGAGATAGTAGGGCAGACGCTATCATGGATTGACATGCTGCCAACGTACGAGCTAGCTGGTTCACGCAGAAAGGCAATCAGACAGTGTGTATCCCGCACCATTTATAAAGCATTCTTTTTAAGTGTTGGGCCTGAATCTAATCATGCCTTTATATTTAACTACTGTTCATAGAAACCTGTTAAATGTGGGAAATGCTGCAGGACAAATGGCTAAATTTCTGCCGTGACTAAATGATACAAGAAAAAAGTGGGAGGAGAAAACTGGATGGAAAGACACTTAAGAGAACTGTCAACCAAATCTCTGGTTTAGAACCAACTGTGAAAATGATAAACTATACAAGTTACAAAACAACGGGAAAAGCTTGTTGATATTAAGGAGCTGTTATAATTTTAAGTGTGATATTTGATTAAGCGTCCTGTCTTATAGAGATGTGTACTGAAGTACATGTGAATGAAATGATGTGTTTGGGGTTTGTTTTATAATGATCTAGTGGGTGGGGAGGAGGATGGGGAATAGATGAAATAGTCTCCTGAAAATGACATGCAGCCGGGTGTTGTATACATGGGGACTGGGGAGTCTGCTATACCCTTCTCTTTACTACTGAATGGGCTTTCCTGGAGGCTCAGACAGTAAAGAATCTGCCTGCAATGTGGGAGACCAGGGTTTGATCCCCGGGGTTGGGAAAATTCCCCTGGAGAAGGAAATGGCTACCAGCTGCTCCAATATTCTTGCCTGGAGAATTCCATGGAGCCTGGTGTGCTACAGTCCATAGGGTCACAGAATTGGACATGACTGAGTGACTTTCACACTTTACTATTGAATATGTCTGAAAATATGTGTACTAAATGTTTTCATTTCAAGAAGATATTTCTCAGAATACAGAAATGAGAAACTAATGTACTAAAACTTCCAAAGCAGGCATATGCTACGACCTTATGCTAAGCCATGTGGCTTCTTTGTCCCTCTGGGATTGTTATTTGTGAAGCACGCGCACACGCAGATTAACACCATGCTATCTTGCAGGAAGTGCTGGGCTCCTAGCAAGCAAGGATGCTTTGAGTCGTCTTTGAGTCATCTTCTTGGTAACTCCTGGGAGTTGAAAGTGATGTTTTTGTGAAATATCTGCATGTGCTCAGTGCATGGTAGTGAACCTACGGATTCATTTCCCCAGATGGTCTCTAGTTTGATGATATCTCTCAACCTGTTCTCTTTGAAGGAAGTAATTTATTTTGTTGATTTTGTCTGTCCCATAATATCCATCCCAGTATCTTCATTAAGTGATTTCATTATATTTGACGATGTGAACTGAAGGTCTAGGGTCTTTTCTCACCTGGTAGGAGAGGCTTAATGGGTGATCTGTGCAGCCCACCCCAGGCCCTCTCTCTGGGTGGATGAGCCCATCAGTCATCTCATGGGGCAGTAGGAGTGGAGTTTATGTTGTATGGTCCTGGAATGGTGGTGAGAGCCCATGTATTCTGATGGGACGTCAGCACTGTTTTGTGCTTTGTAGATGTGATCCCGTGTCTTCATCTTCCACTGGGGATAGAATGTTCCATGTGGCCCACCTGCCGCTGGAACCCTGCCTTTCTATCCTTTCCATAATGTGACTTTGTATTAGTTTGTTAGAACTATGATGGCAGAAAATCCCATAGCCTGAGTAGTTAAAACAACAGCAATTTGTCGTCTCACCATCTGGAGGTTGGCAGTCTCAGAGCAAGGTGTTGGCAGGTTCCTTCTGAGGGCCGTGAGGGGAGGGCCATTCCAGGCTCTCCTTCCTGGTGTGCACACGGCTCTATTCACCCTATGCCTCCTCCTCCCCTTGCTTTTTTCCCTCTATGCATATCTCCCTGTCCACATTTCCCATTTTCATTGTTTTTAAAAAATTTTATTTGTGGTTAAAAAAAAGCACAGCATAAAAAGAACCATCTTAACTTTTTTTTTTAATTGCACATTTCAGCAGTGTTAAGCATATTCACTTTGCTGTGCAGCAAATCTCCAGAACTCAATCCCCAGCAACTCCTGCTTCTCCATCTCCCAGCCCCAGAAAATCTCCATTCCACTTTCTCCTTTTATGAATTTGATTTCTTTAGATAACTAATACAAGGGTAATCATACAGTCATAATTTTTAAAAAATTGTTTTATAGTCTCACCACTCAGCAGGCGAGATTCTTGTTGTTCAACCAGGGATTGAGTTGGGGCCCCCTGCAGGGGAAGCATGGAGTCTCAACCACTGGACTGCCAAGGAAGTACCAAATTTCCCATTTTTTAAAAGAACACCAGTTGTATTGGACTCACCCTAGTGACCTCTTTTTTTTTGTGACCTCATTTTAACTTGATTACCACTGTAAACAACTTATTTCCAAATACAGTTACATCATATAAATTTGTGGTGGGAGTGTGGCACAATTTAACTGATAAGCCTCCAAAAGAGACAATTCTATATGCTATTCTAGAAGCATAGCATATGGAATTTGCTATCTTTACTTTGTTGAAGATTTGGTTTGTTCCTTGCTCAAAGGTGGGCACAAGTATGGGAATTTTAGGGATGAAAAAGGTTAAGAATGTTGGAGTTGCTTTTGGGAGTTCTTAAACGTAGACAGTGGCTCAGACAGTAAAGCATCTGCCTACACTGCGGGAAACCTGGGTTTGAGCCCTGGATTGGGAAGATCCTCTGGAGAAGGAAATGGCAACGCACTCCAGTACTCTTGCCTGGAAAAAATCCCATGGAGGAGGCCGGTAGGCTACAGTCCATGGGATTGTAAAGAGTCAGACACTACTGAGCGTAGACAAGGATAAGGCTGCTGGCAAACTGTGAAGTACTTGAAAAATCTAGCTGTGGAGAAAAATGGGGAAATGATCTCTGTAACAATAGTTAGAACCAGAAAGGAAATAGCAGAGAGGGTGAAATATTTCTATTTGCAAATCTCGGTGAAGTCTTATGAAAATGGCGAGAAGAAAAAGATGTGCTGAGGGAAGGAAACAGCGAAAGGAGCATTTTCAGAAGTGAGTGCGCTGCAGGGAACAGGAGAGCCAGCTGTTGGAGGTTGCTCTGATCCTGACATTCCAGTTCCTGCAGGGCCTGGCTCAGCTCTGGCCCCACATGCTCATTCCGTTCAGTCCTTTGCGCCCTGCTGCCCATCCACCCCCCTGCTCTGCACTCCCTTGCTCTCTGATTCCCTGGGTCCTAAATGTGAACTCTCTGTGCTTCTCTGTTTTACCATCCATGCATTCTTTGCTATACAGACTCTAACTTCTGTGCAAATCTTTGCTACACAGACTCCCTTGCCCTTAGAGCTCATGTCAGCATTGGATAGAGAAAATTCCTCTGCTAACTCAGTAGTGTCACAAACCCCAGCCACAGATTCTTGCATTTTCTTCTCTTCTGGCTGAAGAAATGAATTTGCAGCTAGAATATAGAGTGTGTGATCAGTCGTGTCCAACTCTTTGTGACCCCCATGGACTGTAGCCCGCCAGGCTCCTCTGTCCAGGAATTCTCCAGGCAAGAACACTGGGATGGTTGCCGTTTCCTCCTCCAGGGGATCTTCTCCACCCAGGAATTGAACCTGCATCTCTTGGTCTCCTGCACTGGCAGTCGAGTTCTTTACCACTAGTGCCACCTGGGAAGCAGCTGGTATGATCGACCCCTATTCTGCTCCCTAAGTGCTTGAGGAGAATGAAATCAGAAAGCTGCCTATGAAAACTTCCTAGAGATATAAAAAGATTATCTATCTATCTATCTATCTATATATATATAATAGTTTCAAAGCTGTCTCTTATACACATCTGATCACCTCCCCAGTAAACCTGCTGCATCCATGTTCTCACTCCAACCTCTACTTGGGGGAAGAGATAGTAGGGCAGACGCTATCATGGATTGACATGCTGCCAACGTACGAGCTAGCTGGTTCACGCAGAAAGGCAATCAGACAGTGTGTATCCCGCACCATTTATAAAGCATTCTTTTTAAGTGTTGGGCCTGAATCTAATCATGCCTTTATATTTAACTACTGTTCATAGAAACCTGTTAAATGTGGGAAATGCTGCAGGACAAATGGCTAAATTTCTGCCGTGACTAAATGATACAAGAAAAAAGTGGGAGGAGAAAACTGGATGGAAAGACACTTAAGAGAACTGTCAACCAAATCTCTGGTTTAGAACCAACTGTGAAAATGATAAACTATACAAGTTACAAAACAACGGGAAAAGCTTGTTGATATTAAGGAGCTGTTATAATTTTAAGTGTGATATTTGATTAAGCGTCCTGTCTTATAGAGATGTGTACTGAAGTACATGTGAATGAAATGATGTGTTTGGGGTTTGTTTTATAATGATCTAGTGGGTGGGGAGGAGGATGGGGAATAGATGAAATAGTCTCCTGAAAATGACATGCAGCCGGGTGTTGTATACATGGGGACTGGGGAGNTCTAACTTCTGTGCAAATCTTTGCTACACAGACTCCCTTGCCCTTAGAGCTCATGTCAGCATTGGATAGAGAAAATTCCTCTGCTAACTCAGTAGTGTCACAAACCCCAGCCACAGATTCTTGCATTTTCTTCTCTTCTGGCTGAAGAAATGAATTTGCAGCTAGAATATAGAGTGTGTGATCAGTCGTGTCCAACTCTTTGTGACCCCCATGGACTGTAGCCCGCCAGGCTCCTCTGTCCAGGAATTCTCCAGGCAAGAACACTGGGATGGTTGCCGTTTCCTCCTCCAGGGGATCTTCTCCACCCAGGAATTGAACCTGCATCTCTTGGTCTCCTGCACTGGCAGTCGAGTTCTTTACCACTAGTGCCACCTGGGAAGCAGCTGGTATGATCGACCCCTATTCTGCTCCCTAAGTGCTTGAGGAGAATGAAATCAGAAAGCTGCCTATGAAAACTTCCTAGAGATATAAAAAGATTATCTATCTATCTATCTATCTATATATATATAATAGTTTCAAAGATTATACAGCTTAGGTGTGTTTGCTCTGGGATGAAAAATAAATTCAGTGTAAAGTGGGGTTACTCATTAGTTGCTTTTATATTAGGGTGCTTCAGCCTGCCATGCTTTCTAGCTGGAACATGACATATAAGTTTCGTTAGAAAATATTTCTTCGGGGTTGTCAGAGGTTGGAAAGAGGAACAAGGAGACTGGAGGATCACAAAGACAGGATCTGAGGTGGGGGGTATGCTAAGGGGATGCTTGGGGAGAAGAGAAGAAATGAAAAGGTGTTTGTTGTTATAGACAAGCCCTGGGTTTGCTTCCAGAAGAGAGTGCAGTGCTTGTGGTTTCTCTGATTTGTTGAGACTGGTTTGTAGAGACAGGCTCTGGAGGTTCCTTGAGGGCAGTCTTTCTTCCCTTGACTTCCAAACTCCATGTCCTTCTTCTCTCCCTGCCTGAAACCTCAATTTCTCTGCCTCTCCTTGCTCTCTGGTTCTTCCTTCCTGTCCCTGTCTGTTTGCAATTGTCTCAACACTCCCACAGTCATCAGATTACTTGTCTGTTGTTCTTTCTTTAGAAGGCCCCAGGACAAAGAGTATAAAGCTTTTTTGGGGTGAGGGAAGGAGATGAGGCAGGCTCTTAATGAAAAATAAGGACAACAGGCCTTGAAACTCTAGTGGAGACATAATACTAATGGAATAATGTCTCTGTTTTATTTTCAAGCTAATCTTAACAGTCAGGTCAGGACCCACACTTTCACTGTAATTCTTAACAGCTTCTCATCTCACAATGAGGGAAAAACCTTGACTTCTCATGGTGGATGACAACAACTCCTCTGGAAGAGGTTTTTCTTGGCACTTTGGTTAAAAAGGCTCTTATACAATTATATCATGTGGTGTAAGAAGCTAACAATTTGTGCTTCTATTTATCAGTCTAATACTATCTATCTATCTATCTATCAAGAGTTAATCATGTGGTCTTACCTCCTTTGATTCGGCAGTGGGCAAATGACCCATTCCTGGCCAATGGAACTCAAGGGTCAGTCTGCTGGGGAGCTTCTGGGAAAGGTTTCTTTAACTCAAAAAGAAAACAGCAAAAAACAAGCAAGAACAGACACCAGTATGCAGTGCCCCTCTTCTTCTCTGGATGTTGTCTGACAACTGTGATGCTTAGAATTGCAGCCTCTGGGGACCATGAAGAGAGACAATACTAATACATCAGAGTGGAAGCGGGAATGAACTCAGGTCCTGGTGATCATCCTACCAGTAAAACAATCCTTTGTATTGTCTGTTTTGTCATGTCTCTTATTGGTTAAGCTGTTTGTCAGTGCAGCTTGGTCTAAAATGCTGTCATATAGTTTACTCATATAATTCTTTTTTAAAAAAATTAAATTTATTTACTTTTAATTGAAAAGTAATTGCCTTAAGTATTGCATTGGTTTCTGCCAAACATCAACATGAATCAGCCATAAGTTCTGTCAAATATACCCTGGACATATACGAGGTAAGTCTATAGACGTAGATTGAAATATGAACATCGAAAAAGAAGAAATACAGGGGGGAGTTGAGAACTTAGACTCGGAAACTGTTTGCCTCGGTGTTCTTCTCTCTTCTATCTCTTAATACCTGGCAGAAGCTGGGAAAATTGTTTAGCCCTCCTGGGTCTCAGTTGCCTGATGTTAAATGTGAATAATATTAGGACTTGCTTAGGGCTAAATGAGTAATGGAGGCAAAGCAATGAGGACAGTGGCTGGCACAGATTACATACGCGGTAAATATTGGCTGGGCTTCCCTGGTGATGCAGCGGTAAAGCATCTGCCTACCAATGCGGGAGATGCAAGGGGCACGAGGTCGGTCCCTGGGTTGGAGAAGATCCCCTGGAGTAGGAAATGGCAAACCGCTGTAGTATTGGGTTGTCCAACTGGAAAATCCCACAGAAAGAAGAGCCTGGCGGGCTACAGTCCATGGGGTCACAAAAGAGTCAGATGCAACCGGGCACTCACACACCAGAGGTGATGCTTCCTTCAAGTAGCAGTAGATGGTTGGGACTTAGCTATTGACTAATATAAATCTGGGCTTTACCTAATTACTTATATCAAATCACCAGCGAGAATTGGGAGTTAGCTGCATTGCAAGATGGAAGAACGTGATTGGCTTAGATTTTTCTCAACTGAAACAGAGTGTTATATCTGTCCCCAAGCTGAATACTTAACTATTACCTGTTCAAACACCCAGTGGCATGTTTACTCCCAAGATATGTTTGTGTTGACCTTACGATGTAGTTGTATTCACTTGCAAATTGTTTTGTGGAAATGAACAGTGTGAGATAGATAAACATTCTTCACTTAAGAATGTGAAGCTGACTTTTAGCTGTATCTGCTTATCAGAAACCCTGGGTAGCATCCTAGCATTTCCTGTAGAATTCTGTAATCGTTTAAGTGTCATGCAAAACATTTTGCCATTTATCATTATAATGTAATAGAGAGGTACCTTATGGGGATGAGGGTAGAAGAAAAGGCTTTTATATGATTACACCATATGGTGATAAATGCTAACAATTTGTTCTTATTATGAGAGCAGTTTTCTGAAGAGAATTCTTGATAAATTTTGCAATTGCTCTTCCCTAGATGTATATAGATATAACATATTATATCATAAATATAGATAACAAAGTTAGATATAGGCAAGAGGAATTGAGAATTTGTCTGGATAGAATAAATGAGAATTTGTGCATGTCTGCTCAGGTCTTGTTTTGATTAAAGAATGACTGGGAAGAATGGGGAAAAAGAACAATTCAGAGAAAATAGTTACTGGAATTATAATTCATACCTTTGCAATCCATGACCTCTGGAATAAATTATTGAAGGGCACATAAGCAGAGGTCAGAAAGAATATTCCTTAGATATCTGAGCTGGAACAATACTTAGACTGAGAATTATTAGATGTATCTGTATTCCTAAGGCTCAGCTCACAAGATAAGTGAGAGGCCTTCTACTGCCCCTTGGAGTTCATTTTGGAGCTACTGAGCTGACAATGTATGTGCTTCAGAAAGGTGGTGGTCCCTGGTGGTCCAGTGGCTAAGACTCGCCACTCCCAATACAGGAGGCCTGAGTTCGATCCCTACCCAGGGAACTAGATCCTATATGCTGCAGCTAAGACCTAGCACAGCCAAATAAATAAATGCTAAAAAAAAAAAAACAAGTGGTATTTCTAACTCCAGTAACTTTAGAGTCAATGTTCCCAGGCTAGAAGGAGCCCAAAGGCTCTGGTAGACCCTACCTGTTACTGTATATCTGGAAAGAGGTAAAGTGGCTGTGTATTTTACTTGACTGACGAATAAGCCAATGTCAGTCAACCAAAACTTAGTGTTTACTGTATACTTAGCATTGTGAAAGGTACTATGAGATGTCAGGAAAGCATAATTCATGGCTTCTACTCACTAAAAGCCATAATCAAGATTATGGTCTACCTGTCTCTAAATCCTATATATTTTACTATGCTATACCATTGGCTAGGCATTTCTCTTACATTATTTTATTTAATAGTTACTGTAAGCTTGCAAAGAAATGATCATTATTTATAATTTATGAAGAAACCAGCCATTTCAGCAGAAGGAACCCAGTTAGGGATCTGGGACAACCTGGAGGGAGGGGGTGGGAAGGGAAGTGGGAGNAGCTCAGTTGGTGAAGAACCGCCTGCAATGCAGGAGACCCTAGTTTGATTTCTGGATCAGGAAAATCCGCTGGAGAAGTGAATGGCTACTCACTTCAGTATTCTTGTCTAACTTACTTCACTTTAGCATAACATCATCACAATTCATCTGGTGGTTTAGCCTCTCAGTCGTGTTCAACTCTTGCGACCCCATAGACTATAGGCCTCCAGGCCCCTCTGTCCAAAGTATTTTCTAGGCAAGAGTGCTAGAGTGGGCTGCCATTTCCTTCTCCAGGGGATATTCCCAAACCAGGGATCAAACACAGGTCTCCTGCATTGCAGGTAACTTCTTTACCAACTGAGCTACCAGGGAAACTTTGCTGCAAATGGCAGGATTTCCTTCTTTTCTAAGGCTGAACAATATTACATGCATACATGTTTGTATATATGTATATATACACACACACCACATCTTCTTTATCCATTTATTTGCAATGGACGCTTAGGTTATTTCCACTGGGGTGCATGTGTCTTTCCAAATTAGAAGTTTTCATCTTTTCTGCTTTTGTAGACTTTTTTTTCCCTTAATTACAGGTCACATTTTCATACTCAGCCCATGTCTCGTAATTTTTGATTGTATTCTGGATATTGTATGTAAAAAACAGCAATAGTTGAACTAGATATTTTTTAAAGGTAGAGGACATGCCTTTTCCTTTGTGAGGAAGGCACGTGGCATGGCAGACCATTTCAAATGCAAGTGCTAGTGAACTTGGCGTTATGTTGTATTCAAGCAGACTATGATGAAGAATGGAGAAAATGTAGTGATGATTCACACATGTCAAAAACTTTTCTTTAACAACATAAATCTTATTTATTCAGTCACTGGCAAACTGACTAATCACAAGGGCCTATATAATAGAAATATTTACATTAAATTTTTGAAAATTATTAACAGAAAGCATATGTGTGTGTCTTTGTGAGTTTTGCTATTGTGCTTGCTTATTTGGATTTCATGTCACACTTATGTAATGGAAACACTACTTCTACTTTGATCCTATTGACAAGCCATCTGAAACTTGCTTATCTTTCAACTCTAAAGAACTAATCCAATCTACTATATAAACTTCAAAGCCAATAATTTATGCAATAAGGTATCTATCACCATCAGTAAGAACAAGTTTTCATTTTCAACCAAATTGAGCTCTAGGCGGTCTTCATCAGAATGAAACAAATATGGGAAACAAGAATTAGGAGACAAACTCCATCAACAAAGTGTGATTAACCCAAGAAGAAATGTGTGAATGTGTTTCAGTCACTGAGCTCCTCCTTAATTTCTAATCTTCCCTAGGGAGAACTACCACTTAATATTGTAAATTTGTACTGAGAACATTTAATAAACAATGCAGAGAAGGTCTGATGCTATGCTGACTCAAGCACATAGAAAAACATTTTAAGTATTATACGTACTTGAAGCATGCACCATTTTTTTCTGCTTCATTTGTTTGCAACTCATCCATAATTTCTGATCTATCATGATAAATCCCCTTCTTATCACAGCACCTAAAGAGTTAGACGACTTACAGTTAATCACATGATGAAGTACTGAAATGAGCTAAATTTAGAAAAATGCTGCAAAATGCAACTATTGTAAATATATTTTTCAAGAAAAGAGAAAGACATGACAGACATTTACATGAAACAGTTTAATTTCAGGGAACAAGGACAACACTGGAAGCAAAAAATAATAAAGGGAAAGTGCTCAAAGTCCAAAAAATAAAACTGAAGCTCCTTTAGCTTTCTTTCAATCAGGAGTTGTGGATATATCTTTTTTTAAACTTTTTTTACACACAATTGAATAGGTACAATCCATGTAGGAGTTAGAAGAATGGATTAGAGCTACAATGCTGACATAGAAATACGATTAATACCTCATTGTATGTGAAAAGAAAGCTAAAGAGCAATATGTATTCATGAACTCTTTTATGAAAAATCACTTTTAACCAAGCCAATATATCACATCATATATGAAAATGCATAGAGAAATATTTGGAGGAATACACCCCAAGTGATGAAAATGGTTCCTCTGGGAGAGAATTGTGATGGACGTGGGGAAAAAGAGTTTTGATATTAATTCTAGGTATTTCTGTATTGTTGAAATGTTTGATAAGAATGAATCGATGTATTAGTTGCCAATTTACATAAACAGTTGTTGTTTTAGTCGCTAAGCTGTGTCCAACTCTTTGCAACCCCATGGACTGTAGCCTGCCAGACTCCTCTGTCCATGGGATTTTCCAGACAAGAATACTGGAGGGGGTTGCCATTTCCTTCCTCAGGGGATCTTTCCAACCCAGAGACTGAACAGGCATCTCCTGCATTGGCAGGTGGATTCTCTACCACTGAACCACCAGGGAAGCCCTACTAATTATTAGAGAAGTGTGAATCAAAGCTACAATGAGGTATCACCTTGAATTGGTCAGAATGGCCATGAAAAAAAGTCTGCAAATAATAAAATGGTGGAGAGGGTGTAGAGAAAAGGGAACCCTGCTATACTGTTGGTGGGAATGTAGATTGGTACAGCCACTATGGAGAACAGTATGGAATGCCTTTAAAAACTAAAATTAAGAGTTACCATATGATCCAGAAATATCACTCCTGGGTATATATCTAGAAAAGAAGGGTGCTTTCTTTCACCCCAGTTCACTACTTCCTCCTGACATCCATGTCCTCCCAATTTTAGAATATGTCAGGTCTAAGTCCTTAGACTTCTTAATTTTTCTCTCCACCCTTTCCTCTAAGTAAACTTAACCCAGTCTCATAGCTTTAAATAACATCTGTATCCAGATGATTCCAAAATGTACGTTTCCAGTCTAGATCTCTTTCTTAAACTGTCTTTGCTTGGATATCAGATAGATACCTCAAACTTAACATATCTGAGAATGAGTTCTTGATTTTTCTCCTCCAAACTTGCTCTTCCCATTTTTCCATTTTTCCTCTGTTTTCTAAATATTTACAGTAGATATTGTAAATTCTAAGTCTGTTAACAACATCATCTTGATTAACTGTGGATCTACTTCTGTGGTCTTTTTTCTCCCTTATGGGTCACATTTTCATATTTCAGCCCATATCTCATAACTTTTTATTGTACACTGGATATTGTACATAAAAAACAGAAATAGTTGAAATAGACTTTTTCAAAAAATAGAGGACCTGTCTTTCCCTTTGTGAGAAAGCTGGGGTGAAGGGTTGATATTTTTTGCTTTATTAGAATTGAGCTAAGTCAGTGCTAGGTTGAAGCTTTAGTTAACTTCAAATCATCTCTGTTTTAAAATATCTTATGAGCGAGTTCACTCCCACTTCACAAGCACAAATTTGGACTTGGGAACTCAAAATCTCTCTCTCTCTCTACCTTTGACCCCTGGCCTCAGTTGCTACTTGAGTAGCTAGATTGGGGAAGAATTGTTGAATTAGGATAATTAGATTTTACATTATATTTCTAGATCATATAGTCTTGCGGTTTTTTTTTTTTTTCAGTTTTCTTCTTGTCCCCCAAAATAATGCTTATGGCAGCCCAACTCCTCCTTCTATTGATAGCTCCAGATGTGACATAGCCCACATATGAAAGCACTCACCATTTACTCACCTAGAAAGGGCTCACTCCTCTCCATAAAGAAGATTTCTTTGTGTTTACTGTTCTTTGATGGTTTTAAAGGTAAACCTACTTTATAGTTTATCTGGTGTTTTCTTATTATGGCAGAAGCAATATTATGATTTTCTACACTCTAAGTAGAAATAAAGCTGTGGAATTTGATTTGATACCCTTAACAATAAAATAGATTGATAAAAATCCTTCGTTAAAGCTACCTTGAGAATGCTGACACTCGGGGTGCTATTCAAGTCAGTGCAGTAGAGGACCAGTCAAGATGGACTTTAGCCAGTACAGCTGCTGGGGAGGGAACTGGCATACTTTAAAGTAGCACCGTTACGGTAAAAGTTAAAGTATCAGTCGCTCAGTTATGTCTGACTCTGTGCGACCCTATGGACAGTAGACCATCAGGCTCCTCTGTCCAAGGGATTCTCCAGGCAAGAATACTGGAATGGGTTGCCATTCTGTTCTCCAGGGGATCTTCCCAACCCAGGGACTGAACCTCGGTCTCCTAAACATGGGTATAAGTAGGTTGGTTATGAAAGTCTCGTGAAATAGTGAATGAGATTAACATTTAAAATTTTGCACTTCAAGTGAAAGTTTAAACAATATGGATCTTGTTCTGAATGGTGTTTGCAATATCTGACTCTAAATAACAGCCATTTACTCACCGCCTCCCCCCAACACCTGTTACCTGTCTAGTATTTGAGAGAGGTTACACTACGAATCTTTATTTCCTCTATTTTGACTAGTTATAGTATAAACAAGAGGGACTTTTTTGTTTAACCAGATGAAATTCTGCTTTTGAAAACGCTGTCAGTTCGCATGGTGTAAAATGAGTGCCCTGGAGGGAAGAATCGAGGCTCAGCTTCCTTTATAGATCGTGTTCACGATGGGAGGAATGGGCTAAGATCTCTGTCCTGCTGGCAGCCCCAGTGATGCAAATCAGGCTCTCTCACTTCTGGGCCAACTTTACCCACAGTGAATGAAACCCAAGCCTTCAAATAACACACGGCCAGGCTGCGGTTTCATTGCTCTCTCGGAACGTGATCTAAGCTGTCAGCCTCTAATCTAAGGAAAGACAGGGAAAATGAGGAGGAAACAATGAAGCCTTTCATTTCTTTTCAAGAGAAGGCAGGATGTAGTGCTCCACTTGTTGTTCAATCGCTCAGTTGTGTCTGACTCTTCGCGACGCCACGGACTGCAGCATGCCAGGCTTCCCTGTCCTTCACTACCTCCCGGAGTTTGCTCAAATTCATGTCCATCGAGTCGGTGATGCCATCCAATCATCTCATCCTCTGCTGCCTGCGTCTTCTCTGCCCTCAATCTTTCCCAGCACCAGCATCTTTTCCAATGAGTCGGCTCTTCCCATCAGGTGGCCAAAGTAATGGAGCTTCAGGTTCAGCATCAGTAAATATGTGAATAAAGAAAATAACTGTATTTTAGAGTTACTATTTTGATTTTCGGAGAAGGCAATGGCAACCCACTCTAGTACTCTTGCCTGGAAAATCCCATGGACGGAGGAGCCTGGTAGGGTGCAGTTCATGGGATCTTTGAGTCAGACATGACTGAGCAACTTCACTTTCCCTTTTCACTGTCATGCATTGGAGAAGGCAATGGCAACCCACTCCAGTGTTCTTGCCTGGAGAATCCCAGGGACGGGGGAGCCTGGTGGGCTGCTGTCTACGGGGTTGCTAGGAGTCGGACATAACTGAAGCGACTTAGCAGCAGCAGCAGCATTTTGATTTTAGAGTTCTTGTCCATCTGGCCCTACCTAGAATCTCTGTGGCCCATTGCATTTTACTGTCTTTACCATAAACTTTAAGATACTCAGTAGGAGAATGCAGTGCATTAAAAAAAAAACAAAACATTTTGCATTAATGACAATGCATATTGTGAGACAAAATTTCAATCATAATCTCACACTTAAGAGTGCATTTCTGAATGCATACTTTGAAAAAAATACTGTGTCTTCAAGAGAGGAACAAACGAGAGCAACAATTACCTACTACCATTACACTAACTTTATCTATACACCACTAAGTGACATGCTCTGCAATAAACATATCAAGTACTTCAAGAAAATGCTAGATGGAAATCTAATGCCTTGGACATATTGTATTATGATAATAAGCGGATGTATTGTATTATGATAACAAATGGACATACAAGATAAGAAAAAAATTTTTATTATTGGTAATCAGTAGAAATCAGTAACAAAAATGATATTTTTTTGAATTGAAACACTACTTTTTAAGGAAGTATCTAAGCATTTAGATAAAAGAACTGTTGAAGTACAGTTCCACAAGTGAGGGGATTTTAAATCTTCAAAAAGAGATAAAAGAAAGATGCTTTTAGCTCCAATCTAACAATCCTGATATGTGTGTTTCTGGCCATCTGACACAAACTATGAAGCCATCCCTAAATTCTAAAGACTTTCTAAACAATTTTAAAGACTTTTTTCTGATGTATAAATGTTTATTTATGGTTTTACTGTGTGTTTTGCTTTGTACTTTCTCTGTACTTATTTCCTCAATGTTCTATAATTACACTCATCTTTTAGATTTTCTGCTTGCTATGCTGGAGGAACACAAGATTTTTGATAGCTATTTACTTAGAAATTTAATGTTAACCTAGGAAAATTTCTCCTTTGCAAGAGGAGGTGGTAGATAACATTTTAAACCATGGAAAATGGACCAAGGTAGTTTTTTCTAGGCAGAAAATCTCAGATGAGTAACTGTGAGTTGATATTTTCTATTTGTTCCTCCAGATCCACTTTCCACCTTTTTCTACCTGTTCTCTGCTCCAGGAGGCTGACTGGAATGGCTCGCGTTTCCTTGGTCTTCAGAGGGGTCTTCAGGTGGGGAGGTTTGGTAGAAGATCAGATGGAAGGAGGAGAGAGCTGCCTGGGTGTTCATTCCTGTGAATTCCACACTGTGAAGTTGATTCTGTGCCTTCCAAGAGAAGCCTCTGGTCCTCTTGAAGGTTCTTCTCTACTTGACTCTCTCTGCAGATTCAATAGTCCCTGAGCCCCTCCTTCATTCTGGCACAGCCGTGGTCACAGGCTGCTTCCAGCCCTTGGTGATTCTCCTGTATATTGTGGTTCCCCAAACAGCATTGCCGTTATAATTCATCTCTGTGAATAAGCGCTCATATTAGCCTATTTGAAGTGTGCCACCTGTTTCCTGTTGGGATTCTGGTAAAAATTCTATTAATCCACAAGAAATCAAAGTTATTAACAATGTGTATATTAAGCACAGAATGTTGTTATATTTATGTTGAATCAGTGTTTAATGCTTAACCTCACAAAAAAGAAAGTATTATTTTCTATTACCTAGAAGAATATTAAATCAAGATGGTTAGGATTTCAAAGACCATTTAACTAGCATGCTTTTATGAGTTTATTCTTAAGGAAAATAAAATTTTGTGTGTGCAGCCAAAAAGTTGGTACTTGGGTACTCCCTTTTACTTGAGTTTCTTTAACGTATGTCTCCTTTCAATCTTTGTTGATTCCTGTGATGAGACAGCTTTAAAAAAGCTAATCTGTTTATCTCACGAAATGAATTTTGGAATAAATGGAAACACGTTGATTTTGTACCATATTCTAGGAAGACATTTTTGACAGTGAGTTCTGCTTAACCATGGAAGTGTTAAATTAGAGACTGTGGAAGTTTTATTTTTGGAGGAAATGATACTGAAAACAGAATGCATTTCTTACTCTTGAAGCTGACGTGGATAGCTGTTGCTGCTGCTGCTAAGTCACTTCTCAGAGCTAAAAGTGGCTTTTTCCCCAAACATTCTTTTTCCTAGATATATAGGAATCACTTCAAATCAATATGCTGATGTTAATTCAAGGATTATTTAGTAAATGTCTAGGACACTCAGTTGTGTCCAACTCTTTGAGACCCCATGGACTGTAGCCTACTAGGCTCCTCCCTCCATGGAATTCTCCAGGCAAGAGTACTGGAGTGGATTGCCATTCCTTCTCGGGGGGGGGGGGATCTTCCCGACCCAGGGATCGAACCCGGGTCTCCTGCATTCCAGGTGGATGCTTTAACCCCTAAGCCATCAGGGAAGCCCCATCAAATCAATATGCTGATGTTAATTCAAGGAGTATTTAGTAAATGTCTAGAATGTCTTGGAGCTTGTACCTGGTGATAGAGACAGTGGTAAACGTGACAGTGTGGCTCAGGACCTCTTGCAGAGTGTAGGCTGGTATCAATAATAAAGACTTTTGGGCTTCCCAGGTGGCTCAGTTGTAAAGGATCCACCTGCCAAAGAGAAGATGCAGGCTTCATCCCTGGGTTGGGAATATCCCCTGGAGAAGGAAATGGCAACCTGCTCCAGTATTCCTGCCTGGGAAGTTCCATGGATAGAGAAGCCTGGCAGGCTAGCGTCCATGGGGTTGCAGAGAGTTGGAGCTGACTCAGTGACTGAGCATCAGGACACAGTGAAGACACACATGGCATTTCCAGGGTGATGTGTGTTATGAAAGAAGCATGAGAAAAATCTAGAGTTCTTTTTGGAAGTGAGCTGATTGTATTTTCCTAAACCATTACCACCTAGTCACTCAAGTTAGAGATTTGACTGTCATTCTTGAATTTTGACCTCTAAAGCTCATCAAATTATATTTATTTTGTATCTTATACCTGTTCTCATTTCTACATCCTTGTGACTATTGTAGTTGAAGTCCTCATCATTTCTCTCCTGATGTCCTACACCATACCCTGCTTCCAGTTCTGCCCTTCAAATCCATATTTCACTTGGTCAGCACAGGATGAAGTAAAACTGACCATTTTATGCCTTGCATAAAATTCCTCATAAAGGGGATTCCCTGGTGGCTAAAATGGTAAAGAATCTTCCTGCAATACAGGAGACTTGGGTTCAACCCCTGGGTTGGGAAGATCCCCTGGAGAAGGGAATGGCTACCACCCCACTCTAGTATTCTTGCTGGAGAATTCCATGGATGGAGGGTCCTATAGCTAGCTATGATCATGTGGTCACAAAGGATTGGACATGACTGAGCAACTAACATTTTGACTTTTCAAAATTTCTCAGTGACTTTCTGACTTCTAAAAGATAAATTACGAGGGTCTCCATGACCTGGACTCTGCCTGTACCTTCCATGGCATCCTTACCCTTGAAGGACAGGCACTGCATACTGAATAAATGAATTAAAAACATTTAAAATGGTTTCATTATCAGAGATGAACATCTAAAGACGTTTCACTAAACTGCACAGAGATGTTGGGAACAGTTCTGTGCCAGTTAAAAGCCATCCTCTCCCAAATACCTTGATTCATTTGTTTGATATTGATTTAATACATGCATGTGTTGGACTTGAAAAGGATATGTAAGACATTATCTGCTGATGTGGAGATAGGAGCTCACAGTTTCTCTGACAAGATATTGCTCAGGCATTAATGCAAGGCAGGTTTTAACAAGGGCCAGTGTTTGCACTTTGCAATCACTTGCTGAAGAAATTCATAGAAGGAGAAGGTTTCCTGTGGGGCAGAGTTTGAGCTGGACAGGCTGTAAGTGAGTTCTGCCTTGAGGGCATCTGTTTTGGGGGGAACTGGCCACACTATTCTGGAAAATCAGTGAGTTTTCAAGGAGAACTTTACTGCCCTGACTGTAG
Source organism: Neotragus pygmaeus (assembly GCA_006410875.1). Classification (NCBI taxonomy): domain Eukaryota; kingdom Metazoa; phylum Chordata; class Mammalia; order Artiodactyla; family Bovidae; genus Neotragus; species Neotragus pygmaeus. The sequence goes on along the minus strand of SJYV01035353.1, from coordinate 418,870 downwards.
AGCTCAGACTTCCCACTGCATTGCAGAAAAGTGACTGATAAAGCGATCCTCCTTCTGCCGCCATCCTTCTGAGATGGACTGGGGCTCAGAATCCTGACTCTCCTGACTCTCTGCAGGTTCTTTCAAGGGACTGTTATCTCCGGGAAGTCACATCCAGGACCACAGTGGGAGCTGGAGGAAAGGATGAGACTGGTCAGTGGATCCCAGATGCCCGAAGGAGAGGTTCAGACAAGTGAGTCACTGAACATGAGGGAAACCAAGCCTGCTTATTTCTTGTGTTCTGACAGCTGAAAATGCTGTGAATTCAAATCCGCCCTCTGTACTGACTCGGGAATTACGCGAGCAGATACTCTTTATACAAGAAGGCTTCACGGTGGCTTTTTACTGTCTCTCACTTCAAGAAAGGGATCTGGGACATCTTGGATAATGTCTTTCCCTTTCGTCCCTTCTCTCCAAATGTGGTGCATTCTTAAAGAGCTAAGGAAAACAATAAACCACATAAAGTTTTGTTGTACTGCATACACACTAAGTCGCTTCAGTCGTGTCTGACTCTTTGTGACCCTATGGACTGTAGCCTGCTAGGTTCCTCTGTCCATGGAATTCTCCAGGCAAGAATACTGGAGTGGGTTGCTATGTCTTCCTCCAGAGATCTTTCCGACCCAGGGATTGAACCCGCATCTCTGGTGTCTCCTGCATTGGCAGACAGGTTCTTTACCACTAGCGCCAGTAGCAAGCCCCTTTGTTATACTTTCATTTTATGAAAAGCCTGTCTCTGGAATTCTCTGTGTGATTAACATTCGAGGGTTTGACCAAAATATTCTTTTTATAACTGCATGTTTTATTGATACCCGTTTACTGAAATGTGCTTTTAATAGCAGGATAAAAAAAGTTACGTTTCTGGTTTCAGAGAGAGTAACCTATTTGGAATACAGCAAAAACTCTATTTCTCTCAATGTTAATTTCTGGTCTGAAAGGAAAGGAACCTTTACACTGCAATTTCTGGGTGATTTCAATGAAAATTTAAGTTCCTAGAATGGCTCAAAGATTGCCATCCCAGACTGGATGTAAAGCAAAGCAAAAATTCAAGAGATGCTGCAGAAAAGATAGGCAGGATGGATGTGGTGCTAAAATTAGAGATGCTATTTTGTTGTAGGAGAATGGGGGGATTCTAAAATTTAATTTGAGGATTGAAATATCTCACATATCACCAGCATATTAAGATAGAGATAGACATCCAATGGGCTTCTGGCCACAGAACAGACTAACTGTAGATGTGGTTGTCAGTTGCTCTAATGTAGCATTTATTACTCAGATGATCACACCGCCTCCTGGTCAGTCTTACTGTTTGCACCCTTTGCTCTCCACTCAATAGCTAGAGTGATCTGTTAAGGCAGTAATTGGAACATATTGATTCCTACTTAAATTTATTTAATATAGTACTTCTAAATGGGAAGACATGGATGTGTAGAGGCATTTTCAAAAGGAGAAAGAGATGTTTTGAGTGGTCACAATGAAAGTGGGGCTACTATTATTTAGTGGGCGTGAGTCAGGATTTCTCCATATCCTGAAATGCCACAATGCCTGAGCAATGTGAAAATTCATTTTGTTCCATTGTAAATTATCATTGCTCTTTTATGATACTGTTAGAATGGTTTATTGATTAAAAAAAAAGATTTTGTGTATGCAAGTAAGTTATATATTATCTCTGAAATTCATTTTCAGGGAAAGAAATATTTATATAATATTTCTTATAAAGTATTGCTTTCTTATTTTATTCAGTTCTGAAGGAAAGTGACTAAGAAATAATAAGTATTAGTTCCAAAGAATATATTGGGATGTGGTGAGACATTCTAAATGTAGATGAGTCTAAATTTAAATATAATTATTTTTAAGCCTTGGGTTTCTCTCATGGTTAACAAGAATGCATACAGCTCTCGGTGCCACCCTGAAGTAAATTTGAGTTAAGAACCCAAGAGCTGTCTTCCTGGGTCAGGCCTGGGCCACACAGTCTGGAACCCTACCCCAGAGAGGGGCATGGAGTGGCAGGGTAGAAGCTGGTTAAGTGACATTTGCCTGGACATTAGGTTGCATCATTGCTAGTCTCCCTCGGTAAGCTATGATAAATGTGCCCTTCACAAATTTGTTCCGAGTTGCTTCTGAATCTATTTATATTTTTATTTGATACCAAATTTTGGAAGAGAATGAATTCTCTAAGTTTACTTCCAACTATCCTACACAGTGTGTTTCCAAGCTGTGAGAGATGCGCCCGAGAACACGCTTTCCAAAATTTCGTTAGTTGTGGGATTCATAAGAACGGTAGCTCCCCGTGAGAATCCAAGGGACACTCATCTGTCTGGTTACTCGATAAAGTGGGTTCTGTGGAGAAGGAAATAGCAACCCACTCCAATGTTCTTGCCTGGAGAATCCCAGGGACTGGGGAGCCTGGTGGGCTGCCATCTATGGGGTCTCACAGAGTTGGACACGACTGAAGCGACTTAGCAGCAGTGGTGAAATATACCTGGAAAACATGTTGTATTAGACCCTTTTCCAGGAGCATCATGGTGCCCATTGGCACACTGATGAAGGGAGGGAATGGAAATGTGATCACAAAACTTCTCTGTGTGCAACACCCTGCGGAGCTGGTGCCCCGTGGGGAAAACTGTCCTTGTGATTTAGGAACAAACTGTGGGAGCTTTTTATGCATTTCTACTGACTCAGGGAAAGTTGTCAGATGATGGCAAGCAACTAATTTTCTGCTCTCCTTATCCGTTTCTAATGCAAATTATTGACTCAGAGTGGCGAGACAGTGGGTCACCGATCTAATGAGTCTGTCACCAGCATCAGGGCAGCCAAACAACAAGGACAGCCAACTCATGGAAGAAACATGAGCTTTGGAATGATAAGACATGGCTCGGAGTCCCTGCACAGTTATCACTTGGAGCCATGTGATCTTGGGAGGGTCATTTGGTTCTCTGAGTTGCCGCATGTATGAAATGGGGACAATTGTTATAGCTATTTATTATTAGAATCACTTTGTGAATTGCGTGTGCAAGCTTGGCAGAGTGTGTTTGTTATTTTTTATATATTTAAAGTATTTATCTATTCTAAATGAGAATGAATTCTGGTGTTCTAATTAGTGAACTGAATCATTAAACATGTAGTAGGTGATGCTTTAGGTCAAAGGTTAAAATCATGTCTTGTGTTCTAATATATAAAGGGAAAAGAAATCCAACCCTTCCTCTGGCAAAAAGAGAAAAACTCATAGCGCTTAATAACTGTGCTCTTTCAGTGCCCCAGGTGCAGAAATCAGCCCATTAGGTGGGTAAGGCATATGCCCAATTTGGTGCTCAGCACCCGGCTTTATTTTGCTCTGCTGGAATTAGAAATGCAAAGAGCAGCTTCTGAAAAACTGGTTTTAATATTTGCTAAGATAATATACCCAACAGTTTAGATGCACAAATAAATAATATCTTCCATCATTTCCTTTTATAGCAAAAAGAGTTTCAATCTGGCTTTCGTTAAAATGTCTTCTTACTTTCTGTAAAGGAAGCAAAAAAAAAAAAAAAAAAAGGCTACACATAGAACTCAGATTTCACCCCTCTGAATCCAAAATAGAGCCAGAATCATAGTGCCCTTCATGATACTCAAGAAGCAGAAGCAGTTGAAGAAACATGATAGCTTCCTGATGTAGGTAATTTAAGAAAATATTAAGTCCTGAATGTCTAATTGGTGTGTGGTTAAGCAAGAGTTCACAAGGCAATGCTTATCAGCAGTGGTTTGGCCATTTCCAAACAAAAATAACTTGAATCTACTCGCACTTACAATGCACATATGTGTCGTAGGCTACTGCTCAGAGATGAGTTATGACAACATCAAACAAATGATGAGATGAAGCCTCTTTTGGAGGTTGAGTCCTCCTGTTATAGGACATGCTCAGGGTACAGCTCTGTGCTTCCAGGCAAAAATCAAGCTGCCCCTACATTGTGGAAGTTAAATTCAAACTAGGTTTGGAGAGGAAAATCTAGGTGATAATCTCAGACACTATGAATGACCACCACAGGGAAAAGTATTAAGGATGGAAAGAAAGAACAGCCTTGTTTTAATTTTTCCTGATGGCGGGTTGGTGGTGTGTGTGTGTGTGTGCAAGAAATAAAATATGTAGTTCAGAAGCCTGTTAAAGATCAAAGAAGGATGTATAGCACAGCAAGTGTCAACAACTCAGATGTGCTCGGTGTGCAGGCAAATTACATGCCAAAGAGGGAAGGATGAAGCCTTTAAGGACTGGTGCAGGCTGTGATGCAGCGAACACACGCACCTCCTAAATACATTCAAAGTACATTTCTTTTTTGAAAACACCTTCCAGCCCAAACCCAAACAGCTATGTGAGTTTAAATCCATTGCATAGATTGGTGGCCAGTTTGCAAACTCTGGACAAAAGTTTAAAGAGTAGGGGTTCTGGAGTCAAACTGTCCAGGCTCAGTTCTTCTTAACCAGCCTAGCTAATAAGTTTGGCAAGTTAGTTAACATCTGAAAGCCTCATTTTCCTTATCTCTAAAAGTAATAGTGTTTACCTCATGTGATTATTATGAGATATTGTGATGATATATATACATATCTACTTAGAATGACCAGCACTAGTAAGCACTTATAAATATTAGCTGTGTTCACATACACACATGATGTTATGTACACAGATGACTATTTCCCCCTTCATATGGTCATCTGAGAAAACTATACACTTTTAGTGATGTCTTGTGGCATGTTGGCATTTTCTTTTTTTTATGTTACCTTATTACTTTATATTAAAGTATAATTGATTAACAATGCTGTGAACAGCACAGGGACTCATGTATACTTATATGTGTATCCATTCTCCCCCAAATTCCCCTCTTATCCAGGCTATTGTGGCATATTTTTTTGAGTGTAATTGATGGCAGCAAATATTTGATTCCAGAGAGTAGGAGGCTATGTGGGTTTTAGAAAATATCATAAGCCCTTTGAAGTAAAGACTGATGAGTAAGATGAACAATCAAGTTGGATAATACAATAGTAAGCTAATAAAAGGGAACAAGAATTTAAGCATGAAAGGATGTGTGGAGTGTAGATAGGGATTCAGAGAAAATTCGTCATAATTATTCTGTTCGGTTTCTAGTGCCCTGATATTCTCTTCTAGCACATCAGCTCAGTGTTTACATGTGGGAGAACCCTGGGGCTCAGTAATTGAGGCCCTCCTCCATCTGTCCTCACTCTCCGTGGGTGATCTGATCCAGTCTCATGGCTTTCAATACCTTCTACTTGCTTTACTCCTAAATTTGTATCTTCGCTAGGCTCTGTGCTCTGGACTGTAAACTTAAATACGCAACCACCCAGCTGACACCTCCACAAAGACATCAAATGAGCTCTGCAAATTTATGTCAGGAACGGAGCCCCTGATATTCAGTACGTCTTTTCCAAACCAACGTCTCTTGTATTCTTCCTTGTCTTTGCTCACGGCAACTCTTGTTCCAGCTGTCAGTGGGAAAACTCCAGCATCATGCGTGGCACCTTTCTTTTTCTTGCACTGCACATCTGGTCATCAGCAAACTCTGTCCACTCTATCACCCCAGTGCTGCCATTCTGGCTCAAACCACTCTCATCTCTCTGGATTATTATGATAATCCTTCCTGCTGCTATTCTTGTTCTCTTCCTAACCGCATCATCATGGTACTATTGTACAAATGAACACACGGTCATGGCGTTCCTCCATGGCTCTCCATCTGAGTCCACTGCTGTCCTTACCGTGACCTACAGAACTCTCCATCCACGTGTCCCCTGCTGAGCCTCTTGGACTTCACTGAGTCCCTCGTTGTTCACTCATACCTGCCACACCAGCCTCCTTGCTGTTCCTTGCACACACCAGGAGCCACTAACTCAAAACCTTTGCTCTTGCCTCTGTCTGGAATGCTTGTCTCGGATATATTTGCTTGGCTAATTTTCTCAATTCCTTCAGGTTTTACTTAAAAGTCACCTTCCCTGGCTACCTCATGTACAACTATTATTTCCTCCCCTATACCTTCCTTTATTTATTTATTTTCTCTTATCAGTTGTTTTTCTGTCTCTTGTTTTAGAAGGTAAACTCCACAGAAACAGTGGCTTTGAGTAGAGTTCCCTATAAGGTCTGACTGATTATTTCGTATACGTATATGCTAATCCCAAACTCCTAATTTACCCCTCTCCCCCACCTTTCCTCTTTGGTAACCATACATTTGTTTTCCATGTCTGTGAGTCTGTTTCTGTTTCATAAATAAGTTCATTTGTATCATTTTTTAAAGATTCCACATGTAAGTGACATCATATGATATTTGTCTTTCTCTGTCTGACTTACTTCAGTTAGTATGGTAATCTGTAGATCCATCCACATTGCTGCAAATGGCATTATTTCATTCTTCTTTATGGCTGAGTAATAGTCCATTGCATGTATGTACCCCATCTTTATCCATTCCTCTGTTGATGGACATCTGTGTTGCTTCCATGTCTTGGATGTTGTAACAATGCTTCAGTGAACAATGGGAGTGCATCTATCGTTTCAAATTGTGGTTTTATCCAGATATATGCCCCAGAGTGGGATTGCTGGATCAGATGGTAACTCTATTTCTAGCTTTTTAAGGAACTTCCATACTGTTCTCCACAGTGGCTGCACAAATTTACATCCCTACCAACAGTATAGGAGGGTTCCTTTTTTTTCTACCCCTTCTCCAGCATTTATTGTTTGCAGAATTTTTGACGATGGCAATTGTGGTTGCTGTGAGGTGATACCTCGTTGTAGTTTTGATTTGCATTTTTCTAATAATTAGAGATGTTGATCATCCTTTCATGTGCTTTATGGCCATCTGTATTGGAATGTCTGTTTAAATCTTTCACCCATTTTTGATGAGTTGTTTGTTTCGATAGTGAGTTGCATGAGGTGTTTGTATATTTTGGAGATTAATCCCTTGTTGGTTGCATCATTTGTGAATATTTTCTCCCAGTCTGTGGGTTGTCTTTTTGCTTTGTTTATGGTTTCCTTTGCTGTGCAAAAGCTTTTAAGTTTAATTAGGCCCCATTTGTTTATTTTTATTTTTTTCATTACTGTAGGAGGTGGATCCAAAAAGATATTGCTGTGATTTATGTCAAAGAGTTTTCTGCCTATGTTTTCCTCTAACAGTTTTATAGTATCTGGTTTTAAACTTAGGTCTTTAAAAAAATATATATATATATATTTATTTTTGATGGGAAGATAATTGCTTTACAATATTGTGTTGGTTTTTGCCATATATCCATGTAGGTCTTTAGTCTATCTTGAGCTTATGTATTTATTTTAAAAAATACTTATTTTGAATTGATTGATATTTGTTTTATAATATTGGTGTGGTTTCTGTCATACATCAACATGAATTAACCAGAGATATATATCTTGAGTTTATTTTTGTTTATGGTGTTATAGAATGTTCTAATTTCACTCTTTCTCACGTAGCTGTTCAGTTTTCCCAGCACCACTTATTGAAGAGACAAAGACAATGATTCTTGACTATTTTATTTACTGTTACAATTCCAGTGCCTTCAGTATTCCTGGTCCAAAATAAGGACTCAGTAAATTTTTGTTGAATGAATGAATAAACGAATCAATTGCCCTTTCTGCTAACTATTACAAAATGATGCTGAACCATGGGAGCAGTAGGTGATGAGGTATAGAGGAGGAAGCGCTGAGTCCAGGCACTGTGCTGCTAAGTGGCCATGTAGGTTTGGGTCATATGCCTTGCTGTCCTCATCTGCAAAATGAGGCGGCTAAATGAGATAGATGGTTACTTGAATCTTTTCCATCTCTGGGGTTATGTGACTCTGATCTAACTAAGGAGATGCTGTAATAACAAAGATGTATGCTCCATTCCAGACCAACTTAGAACTTTCTGTGATAGCAAGAAAGCATACATTTCTGCATCTCTCCTTTCAAAGGTTACCATTAATCATCCCTGTCTTTGAGGGAGGACCCAAGCCAGGCAGTGGCTAGAGGAAGAGGTAATTCCCCACTGTTGGTCCTCAGCTCTCACATTGCCTTAACACATTTCCTCACCAGGCTGGCAACGTAGTTTGTACTACTTGCTCTAGTGCTGATAATATAATATCAAGTTATATTTTTTTCCCAAGCACCTCTACATGTATAAACTGCCATCACAACATCACCATGCAGAATGTGGGTGAGGTTTTCTTAACGTAGTCATATACAGAAGCTGAAAGGTAATTAATTAGCATCATCACAGAGACAGTTTGCCACAAGTCAAAGCTAGAACTCTATTACAAGAAAGTTTTTTTTTTTTTTTTTTTTTTTAGGAATAGAGTGCCAGTATAAGAAGCTGAAGTCAGAACTGGTAGCATAGTTGCCAGTGTCTCCAAGTCTGGAGTGGTAAGTTGTTTAGAAACACATATATAAATGTTTCTGCAATCCACGGAGTTCCAGGAACACTATAGCATTTTGTTGGAGACGTGAAGATTTTTAGTATCCCGTGGAGTTGAAAGAACATATCTTCTTGACTCTGAGCTTTATAGGATAAGTACTCCTACCCTTCTCTCCTCTCAAATTATGTGACACTCATGGCCTTCCCTAGGCATTTTACCAGAGCAGCAATGGAATTCTCTCCCCTGAGTTTCTGGTCCAAAAAGGTGAATATGTGGAGGAAAATGTGCTTAATTATTAAGCAACCCGATATATCCCTCACGAGCTTCCCTGGTGGCTCAGATGGTAACGAATCTGCTTGTAATGCAGGAGATGTGGGTTCGATTCCTGGGTGGGGATGGTCCCCTGGAAAGGGAAATGGCCATCCACTCCAGTATTCTTGCCTGGAGAATCCTATGGACAGGGGAGCCTGGTGGGCTACAGTCCATGGGGTTGCAAAGAGTCTGACATGACTGAGTGACTAACACTTTCAATATATCCCTCAGTTGAGAGCAGAAGTGAGCAGTGGCAGCTGTAACTATTCTGGTGCAGAATAATTCAAAACCAAAGTTTGAATAACTAGGAAGTTTATCACGGTATAGAAAGCATAAAAAACTACAAACTACAAAGACTTAGATCCAGGGTCAGTATTTAGAAGACTACTGAGTACAAGATCAGTAAGCCCATCCTGGGTAGATTTGGCTTCTGGTAAGTTAGGACCTAGAAACTGAGGCAGACTGCACAGAGTTCCATGATAAAATATAAAAAAACTACAGTGTAGAACTATGTCTCTTTTCCCAGAAAAGCATGACCGTGGCTTCTAAAAGCTGGATTCTTCAGTTATATTTTTAAAATACAGTAATTTTTGATAACAAGGTTAAATATGTCACACTGGGGAGAAAGTTGAGCATGCCGAACGTAGCTAGTACTGTATATGCAATATCATTTCTGAGTTTTTACTCTTGGAGACAGAATGATTAAGGTAGAAAGTATCAAGGGCATATACATTGTAGGTTTATTTGTAGCTGGAGCCCTGACACCATAGAAACTCTTTCTGGCAAGGGAACAGATTAAACCTTCCTCTTGGCCCCAGCACCCTAGAGTTCTACACCTGTTAGAGACTTCAACATGTAAAGTTCATGTTAGAGCTGCCTAAGCCAGTAGGCAAATAAAAGCTATTCCAAGAGACAAAGAGTAAAATAGGCTGCAAGCATCTTGCAAAGCATATTAGTATGAAACAGTATAAATCAACAGGTGCAGAAGAACGATGAATATTTTCATATACCAAGACTGATCATACTGGAAGGAAGTAGCACCAGCCCTAGGGCAGCAGAGCACAGAGATACCCAGCACGCCTGGGGCCATCCAGGAAGACGATGGTCCCTGCCGAACCATCTGATGCTCTGCTGTGAGTCATGCCAGCCACGTGCGCTTGCCTGTGTCTTCAGAGGACCTGAAAGTCAATTTCAGAACCTTATTGTCTTGCTATTTATATATATATTTTTGTCTTTGAGTGTGGGTTGAGTCATTCCTAATGAGTACTTCTGGCCGACTCATGTTCCTCAGTTGAGAGAACCCCTCAGGGGATTGTTATATTTAGATACCTTAACTGAGTGGACCCTGAACTACTGACAATTGTGGAGATTCTGACCTCAAGTAATTACTGTATTAGCAGGTCTGGTTTCTGTCTCAGTAGCAATTTATACCTCACTGTTCTCTGAGTGATAGTGGTTAGAGTCCTTTCTATACACTGCTTCCGGAATCATATGCTCTCAGAATTAGAGTATAAGCTAAGGTTTCATTGCTCTCTTTGCCACATAATTCACAATAATATTTGTGCACTTTCTTCTATAGGTGGTTTTCGAGAAGCTATTAGATAGGGATTAATCTATCTTCCTGGCATACACATACACAGGAAAGAACATGAACTTTTTTGGCCAGGAGACCACAGTAACACGCAAAGGCGTGGGCTGGATAATGTGTCTACAGGACTTCTTTTCTCTGGATTAAGACTTAGTAGTAAACTGTCACTGAGGGAGCTCTTCTACAAATACTGTGCTCATTGGCGTAAAGACTTCACTGATCCGCATCCCCCGTGGATCCGGCTCAAAGTCCATCACGGACCATCTCAAACGTCACCTTCTGCTCTCCCTGCCTCGCATTTTGTGTTGTAGTCGCTGCACACCGTTTGTGGTTCCTTGAACACAACACACTGTTTATTGCCTTTTTCCCTTGGTTTGTACCCTCCCCTCTGGGGTAGGTAGCTTCACCTCATTTCCTTCTGACTATCCATGCTAAAGATTTTTTTTCCCAACAGTCTCCTCTTTTAGCAAGACTTTAAGATAATTTATCTCTCCTGCTCTTTTCCACTTCCATCAGGCCTTCTGTTCTCAGCTGGTTGGCCAAGGTGCCCCTCTGAGTTCCCACTGACCTCAGTGAAGATCACTGTGAAACACATTTATTTATTTGTCTGTCTCCTCCAATAGATTCCAAGTTCCTTGAAGGCAGAGGGTCTATTTTTTATTCACCTTTGGCTTTCCCACTGTCTAGTCCAATGCTTGATACATTGCAGGTGAAATAAATACTATTTATATAATTGAAATGATATTATCATTCAAAAAATAGCAAGCAGTTTTGAGAAACCCAACAGACCTTGTGACAGAACACTTAGTCAAGTTCGGTTTTGAAGCAGTGAGAATGATAGTGTAGATCTGCATTCATTTCCACTTATGTGGGTTTACAAGCAAATTGGCAAACAAGCGGTGTAAAGAAAGCAAGAAACGAGGAGTGAGGTGAATGAATGGCTCTCATATACTCCTCTCCTTGGAAAGAAAGCTATGACAAACTTACACAGTGTATTAAAAACCAGAGACATCAGTTTGCTGACAAAGGTCTGTATAGTCAAAGCTATGGTTTTTCCAGTAGTCATGTATGGATGTGAGAGTTGGACCATAAAGAAGGCTGAGCACTGAGGAATTGATGCTTTTGAACTGTAGTGTTGGCGAAGACTCTTGAGAGTCCCTTGGACTGCAAGGAGATCAAATCAGTCAATCCTAAAGGAAATCAACCCTGAATATTCACTAGAAGGACTGACGCTGAAACTCCAATACTTTGGCCACTTGAAGTGAAGAGCTGACTCACTGGAAAAGACTCTGATGCTAGGAAAGATTGAAGGCAAAAGGAGAAGGGGGTGACAGAGAATGAGATGGTTGGAAGGCATCACTAACTCAGTGGACATAAATTTGAGCAAACTCCAGGAGATCGTGAAGGACAGGGGAGCCTGGTGTGCTGCAGTCCATGGGGTTGCAAAGAGTCAGACACAACTGAGTGACTGAACTGAACTGATAAAAGAAAATAATGAAAGTTCAGGCTGAGGTTACAGAAAATTTGTTTGTATGCTTCGTTAATAAAAGCTGTAGAAATACAAAGACGGGTTGATGGAATTTTCCACCTACTATGAGACAGGGAGCATTTCACATCTTAAGAAATGGTATTGTTTTGTTTTCTCAAACAATGTGTGTATGTGTTTGGTTGAGGAGGAAAAGTGGTGACCGCTGATTACAAATCTGTGCTTTTTGAATGTGTAGATCATCCTTCTTGGTCTACTTTAAATACACTAGAGTGCATCTTCTGGGTGATACAGAGTGATTCATGCTGTCTCATTGGGATAACACAGGCTTTTCCTGTTTTCAGGCACTTAGTTCTGGTCCAGCCATTTACTGTACCATTTGTAATTCTATTTTGGACTTCTGGAAGGTTAGCAAGATTCAATAAAGTTAGCTCCAGAGTCAGGCTATAGGATTTAATGTATGTTTAAAAATCCATGTCACAGTATCCTGGAATTTAAAAATTTCCCATCTATTTCTAAGTAGGGAAGATCCCCTGGAGAAGAAAAGGGCCCACTCTAGTATTATGGCCTGGGAAATTTCATGGATGGAGAAGCCTGGCAGGCTTCAGTCCATGGGATCGCAAGAGAGTCAGACACAACTATTAGCAGTTAACCAATAATTTCAACAAAAGTGGAGGGTACTGGCTGGGGAGAAACAGGAAATAAAACTAGTAGGANTGGCCTGGGAAATTTCATGGATGGAGAAGCCTGGCAGGCTTCAGTCCATGGGATCGCAAGAGAGTCAGACACAACTATTAGCAGTTAACCAATAATTTCAACAAAAGTGGAGGGTACTGGCTGGGGAGAAACAGGAAATAAAACTAGTAGGATGGCAGATGGGAAAATTTTAAATTCCAGGATACTGTGACATGAAATTATTGGTTAACTGCTAATAGTTGTTTCTGACTCTCTTGCGATCCCATGGACTGAAGCCTGCCAGGCTTCTCCATCCATGAAATTTCCCAGGCCANACCATGGACCAGAAGTGCATATGCACCTTACTTAAAGCCAGTAGGGCCTCTCGGAATATCGGCAATGAAGGTGGTGGCTTGATTTTTCCCTCAAAGACAGGGCATACAGGAGGGGGACTCCCGTAAACAATCTCAAAGGGGGTCAGGTTTAACTTGTAGGGGGTATTGCGCACCCAGAAAAGAGCGAAGGGAAGGAGGGTCACCCAGTCCCCGCCAGTCTCTATTGCCAGTTTTGCCAAAGTTTCCTTTAAGGCACGATTCATCCTTTCCACCTGCCCTGAGCTCTGGGGGCTGTATTTGCAATGTAGCTTCCATTTGGTCCCCAGGGCTGAGACCAGTCCCTGGACAATTTTACTTACAAAAGAGGGTCCATTGTCAGAACCAATAGATGTCGGCAGGCCAAACCTAGGCACTATCTCTTCTAAGAGCTTTTTGGCAACCACCGTTGCTGTCTCCCTCTTAGTGGGGTAAGCCTCCATCCACCCAGAAAAGGTATCCACCAAGACTAACAAGTAATGGTACCCATACTTGCCTGGCCTTACCTCAGCGAAATCTATTTCCCAGTGTTGTCCTGGCCTCTCTCCTTGGTACCTTATACCGTGTGCTGTCCCTTCCCTGGTGTCATCTGCCATGCTTTGCAGGCACGGGCTATGTCATGTATGGCTGCTTTTTGTTGGGGAAACCGCAGGCGAGCTGTCTGTAAGAGTNTTTTTTTTTTTTTTCCTGCTTTATCTGTTTAATATCTGGGAATTCTTCAGGTTGCAATCATCTACCACCTCCTCCTCATCAATCTTCAAGTTTTCGAACATATTTATTTCTCTCTTTTTGAACTCTTATAAAAATTTTTTATTTTTTATGAGGTTTTTATCTTTATTTAGTGTTTCAGGTGTGTGTTTTGGCCTTAACAAATCCCCATAGTAACTCCCATCCTTGAGATTCTGACTCTCGACTGTCTCCTTAACCAAACAGCAAACTCTATAAAGGGGGTGATTTATTTTCTGAAGCCACTTATAATGTTTAGAGGGCTTCCCTGGTGGCTCAGACAGTAAAGAAATCTGCCTGCAATGTGGGAGACCAGGGTTCAATCCCTGGGTTGGGAAAAGATGCTCTGCAGGAGGACAGGGCAACCCATATCAGTATTCTTACCTGGAGAATCCCCATAAACAGAGGTGCCTGCTGGGCTACAGTCCATTGGGTTGCAAAGAGTCGAATACGACTGAGCATAAGCACAGCACAGCACATAATATTTAGAAAGGCACAAAGGGCACAGATGCCTACTAAGTAAAGTATTGCTGAGAATAAATAAAAACTGACATTAAAAAATGGAGAAAAATGTATTTTCATGGAGAAGATGTAGATAGGTGAACAGAATGAAACCATTTGTGCTCAGTTGATAAAATTAACATTGGTTATCTAAATTTTTTGCTCATCTACTTATACTTTAATACCCATAAAATGAGAAAATGACTGATTACATGGATCCACAAATTGAATCAGCAGCAGCAACCTATATGGAGGCTGAGTTCTAAAAGGTACAGTTTAAATTAAACCAAAGCACTATAAAATCAAAAATCTTAGGCTAGCTGTCACCTCTATATTTGACTTTGCTTATTTTTCCTTCTGAGGAATTTATCTGGGAAGGGATAGAAAGGTCACAAGGGCAGGACATGATAGAGTCATAGAAGATGGTCAGCTATCAATTTCAGCCTTTGGAAGCTGACGCTAAATCTTCTAACATGTTTGAATGGGCAGTAAATGGGCTTGTTGATTTCTCCTCCGAACCACATCCTTTGTTAAGCCTACTGCCCCTAGGGGAGTTGAGATTTCTTGTTAGAGAACAGTAGCCAACACACTGATACAGATTTAAAGACTTAGATTGAACAGTGTGGACCATTCTAAGAACCAGTATGCTATCTTCTACTGTGTATACACAGTATGCATATACTCTTTCATCAAAAATGTAATTCCATCAGTTCACTATTCCAGCCACAGTCACCTCAGCTTTCCTCAGTGGCTCCTTGTCTGAGTTTCCCTAACATTTTTACCTAGCTTTATTGCATCCTGTTTGTACCTGATCCATTGTGCGTGCTTTTCCAGAGTCTCTTGGGCTCACCTACCTCCCAGATCTTTCTCTGTGAGCTCTGCTTTACCTACCGTGGTGGCAGATCAACCAGCTGCATGCTTGCCTCTGGCTTCCCAGGGGCTGCCTAAGGGCTTGATGGTGCAAACTGACTGGCGCGCTATGGATTCTCTACTGCATCAAAGTCAACCAATGGAAACAGGCAGAAGGCCAGCCAGGTAGGAAGGTCCTCTTTCTTTCCCACAGGCTTCTCCCTTTACACAGAGTGTCTTGTGCAGACGTCCGCGTAGCTGAGAAAATGCACTACCACTGGCCCCCCGCGTCTTTTCAGGATTCTTCGAGAAGCAGTTGCCAGCCCAGTGATGTGTCCCTTTGCCTCACTCCACATCTTCCCAGCTGTACTTACAGTTTTCCTTACTCTTGCTTCCTGGGATTCGTGCACCGCAAACAAACCTTCAGAGTTCATCCTGCCCCAGGCTGTGTTTCCAGGGAACCTTTGACAAAATGATACAATAATGATTTGCTTATATGCTTCTCATTTCCAGGAGACTATCAACCCCTTGAAAGCAGAAACCACTGTATACTTTTTTGTTATATCTACCCCAATATTTGACATTAAATAGGCCAAAGGTCCATGTTCACATAACAGACTTCTACAGGAAAATACAGGGAATCATAGAGTAAAAATGTTCTTTGTAAAATGGGTACCTTCATATATCATTATTACATACATAATCTTATTGGCTAATATTTAAAAATCATCTCTTGTGTATGAAATATAAGGTAACATTTGAATCACAAAGCCCCAGTGGTATTTCTGCCGTTTTGTTATTGCCACTGGCGAGATAATCCTAACTAAAAGTGAGCCCTAAAAAATTCAAAATCTGTGCCATATATTTAAACATCTTAGGATTTGGCTGCCTCTGAAAGGTGAAGGATAAATAAATATCAAGTAATAAGCATCCAAGAGCTTTGACTGGAAATAAGGGCAGAAAGCCCATTATGGTCTTAAAAAGGGAAGTCTAAAGCTTGATTGGGAATAAAGCAAATCTCAGCATCTTATGTTCAATTTGTGATAAATTGCAGATGCTGACTATTCATCTCATTTAAAGTCCAGTGCTAAGCTTGAACAGAGAACTTTAAGTATTTCCCAAATTGAATAAATGATGGTGAAAGAAATCTTGCAACTGCAGATGCAGAATGATGGGAAGATTGCAAACCCAGAGTAGTTTATGATTGAGAATATATATTAATCATGAATACCTCCTGTCTGAGGCTGTAAGACCAGGTGGGAACACTCAGTGACCACATTCCAATGTGGGCACAAGTTAAATGATGTGCGAGTTTTAGGAATTTACATCTCAATCTGAACCTTAAGTCGACCCTTTTAACTTTTGTCTTCAGCTTTGCTTTAAAGTATTTATTTGTTTATGTGTATTGAGGGGTTCCAGACCAGGAAAGTCCTAGTAATATTGCACTTAAAGAAAAAGTATCACTTACAGATGTGTACAGAAAATGTTCTAAATTTTAGAATCTCAAGTTTAAATATCTCAGGAAATTTACTTTTTAAATGAAAAATGGAAGTAAGAGGGTTGCCGATGGGAAATAGGAGGAAAGAAAGATACTAATTTTTATTGAGCTAGAAGCTTTGCCTGTATTATCTTACTGAATTTTGACAACAATCAGTCTTCTGGGTTAGGTGTGATTATTCCCAATTGCATACCTGACAGTAAACTGAGTTTAGTTTCACTTTCAGCGCCACCCAGTCAGTGAGCAGTTGAGCTAGACTACAAATCCAGGCCAGCTGATCCCAGAGCCTCTGACCTACTGGCCATGTCATGCTGCCTGTTTATCACTAGCCATTGACAGAATTTAAGGTTCTTAGGTTTTCTTATTTAGATGCCCTATTCTCTTTAAAGGGCAGTTGTGACTTTGCCAGCCATTTACTTCCTATCCTCAGGTCTTGGTTTTAGTATAAACTGGACTGACTTGGAGAACTGGCACAAAAAATATAAGATGTAGGGCTTGGATCCTGTAAGATCCAGAGTTCTCCAGAGAAATGGAACAAAATGAACTATTATGGATACAATGGTCTCTCCCATCACTGGGAGGTGTTAGTTAGAAAAACCATTGGTGTCTTGAGTGTGAACCTGAGTTTTGTAATAAAGGTAAAGGTTTACTACTTGAAGTCATGCCTTCAAATTCTGACTCTAGTTTTTCCTTTTGGTTTTGGGTCTGGGGAGAATCCCAGGGACGGGGGAGCCTGGTGAGCTGCCGTGTCTGGGGTCGCACAGAGTCGGACACGACTGAAGTGACTTAGCAGCAGCAGCGGCGGCAGGAATATTCTTGTGATTTTTATTTTGATACAGTATAATGTAAAGAATCATAGAACCATAACTCAGTGAAAAAGCCCATGTCCAGGGACCACTGATGAGCACAGTATTCTGTTTTCTAGGATGGGAGTTGTCTCATATATTGGAACTGGTCTGTTATAAAATCTCAGAAGCAAACTAACACTCAGATGCTATTATTAAGTGTGTGTGCATGTAAATGTCTTAACGTTGGGGCAATAATCAAGATATCCTTTTTCTATTTTATTTTCACATACGTTTTTTTACTCTTTTCATTTATTTCTGTAGAAATTACAAATATCATCATGCAGAAATTTCACTTCTTCAGTTTCCTGAGCTCATAGGTCACATTGCTTTTTTTTCTGAAATCTCTACCTGGCTCAGTAACCAAGGCAACAAATCCCTGGTTAATGATTCACTAGAAATTCACCGTGGAGGAGGCTTATTAGTTTTTTCCCCCAAGAGCTGGGATAAAAAGCTTGCTCGTGGTTTTTTTTTTTTTTTCCCCATCTATTTCTCCTTTCTCTCTTACTTGCAATCCTGACAACTTAAATTTAATTAAAATCAATAGGTAAAAATATCCAGGACTTCACCTGACTATTTTGGGATTTATGGTGTTTGTATATGTAAATACAAATGTTAATAAGTTTAACAATATTTTATGACTTTACAGTTTTCATTTTTGACAAGTGGATAATAAAACAGAAATCATTTTAGGATGGTGATTTTAGGTTTAAGCAGTATCCTAGTCCTTTGAAGAGATGTATGGAGAAGGCATCTTTAAGAAGGTAAAGAGCCTGTTTGTAATGCAGGAGACCTGGGTTTGATCCCTGGGTTGGGAAGATACCCTAGAGAAGAAAATGGCAACCCACTCCAGTACCCTTGCCTGGAAAATCCCATGGACAGAGGAGCCTGGTAGGCTATAGTCCGTGGGGTCGAAAAGAGTTGGACAGGACTGAGAGACTTCACTTTCACTTTCAAGATGTCTTCAGGGAAAGACTATAGGACAGATAAAAAATGAAAAGGAATAAATGTGGGATGAAATTGACAAGGAGCAAAAAAAAAAAAAAAAAAAAGCCAAACATGCAAAAACTAAACTAAAAAATCCTTGAAGTTGAAGGTGAAGGCGAAGGTGAAGTCGCTCAGTCATGTCCGACTCTTATCCTTGGCATTGCTTAAAAACAATTCCACAATATGCAAAGATACAGTTTTACTGGATGAATAAGTCCAAATACATTTTTGGAAAAATAATTTTCTTCCCAAGTATTTAAAAAGAAGCAAGAATGATAGAATGACATTTGACTTGTTTCTCAAGTGTTTACAAAGGAGAAAAAGGCAGTGACGCTGGTGAACACAGTTGCCTGCCTGAAAGTGCTAAAAGGATGGGCCTCTTAAGGAAAGCACCAAGTAACAAGGGAGAGACATTAGCCACAGACTTTTAACACATTCCCTCTTGCCTTGGGGAGCTTTTAGTGCCATGTTAGATGTGGTAAAAATAGCTAAAATCATGAGTCAAGACCTGTTAACTCAGGGAGATCTTTTAGGACCCTATTAAGAATTGCAGATGATTAATACAGAAATTAGACCTCATAAATTGATAGAAAGTAGTTATCTGTGGTGTTATAGTTGTTCATATGTCAAAAGACAGATAATGAATGGGAACCACATGATTTTGTTATATTGAGATCTTGAGAAGAGTACGCTAAAGGACAGTGGAAGTCTGAGTACATCATTACTATATCTGTTATTTTATATCATACAAATCTGGAAATCATTTCTGGAAGGAAAAAATAAGAATTTCATCCAACAGTCTTGTGGAATGTGTTTGCCATTAGGGAACGTAATAGCAACACTATGGACCCCACACAGGGTTACTAATCTGACAAAATTTATTGCTAAGGAAAATAATGGCAAATTACCTGAAAGGCAGAGGTGGATGCAGTCCCACAAGCGGCTATGGGTTGGTTTTGGTCCACTGTGTCCATGATCCCCCACCACAGTTTTGCCCAGAGGCCATTCTGCCTCCCCTTCTGGCCCAGAAGCTTCGGGTTGGAGTTGCCTCCACCCTGGTCTCCTTACCCAAGCTAAGCCAGTCAGAAACACTGACCTGGCCAATCTCAGCTACAAAGACTCAACCCAGGCTTCTGTCGGAGCTTGTGCTTGACTTTCACCCTGGCTCTGGATTGTGTGTAAAGATAAAAGGAGCCTGAAGTTGCAGGACCCACAGCAGGGAGAGAAGCAAAGAACACTGCTGATATCATCTGAGTCCTGAATAAAGAATCTCTCAAGTTCCTACTTAGTGTGACCTTCCATTTAAAGGAACTATTTTTTTGTGTAAGTCATTGTGAGACTTTTCTCCTACTTCCAACTAGAAGATTCCTAAGAGAAGCAGAATTCTTAAAGCCATCCATAAGGCGCAGAACTTCCCGAGATGAACAGTAGGGCTGAGTAGTTTAGTGTCACTCACGCAGGGGACCTTCTTTCGGTTAATGACTGGAATATTATAAAAGAATTTAAAGGCAGATACTATGCTTTCAGGGATTCCCCAGTGGCTCATTGGTAAAGAATCCACCTGCAGTGCAGGAGCTGTGGTTTGATCCCAGGATCCCCTGGAGAAGGGCATGGCAACCCACTCCAGTATTCTTGCCTGGAGAATCTCTTGGACAGAAGAGCCCAGTGGGCTACATTCCTTGGGGTTGCAAAGAGTCAGACATGACTAAAGCAACTTAGTATGCATGTACTATGCTTTCAGAAAGGCTATATCTTAGTTAAGGAAAAAGAGCAGTAGCAAAACCCCAAAGAACTGTTAGGCGATGCACTCTACTATTCTGATTTTGTAAATGTACCAAGAATACACCAGAGGAAGGAGATAATGATTCATCATGAAAAGGCTGTTGAAAGGAGACGGGCAGTATGTAGAGAATAACAGAGCTAAATGCCTATGATTCATGGACCAAAATTTAAGTGCTTATTATGGTGGATAGTTTGGAAATTTTGAAAATTTCTTATAGTTTATTCCACTGAGATAATCTATACTGGTTAGCATGTTCAGTTCAGTTCAGTTGCTCAGTCATGTCCAACTGTTTGCGACCCCATGAATAGCAGCACGCCAGGCCTCCCTGTCCATCACCAACTCCCGGAGTTCACTCAGCCTCATGTCCATCGAGTCAGTGATACCATCCAGCCATCTCATCCTCTGTCGTCCCCTTCTCCTCTTGCACCCAATCCTTCCCAGCATTAGAGTCTTTTCCAATGAGTCAACTCTTCGCATGAGGTGGCCAAAGTACTGGAGTTTCAACTTTAGCATCATTCCTTCTGAAGAAATCCCTGGGCCGATCTCCTTCAGAATGGACTGGTTGGATCTCCTTGAAGTCCAAGGGACTCTCAAGAGTCTTTTCCAACACTACAGTTCAAAAGCACCAATTCTTCGGCACTCAGCCTTCTTCACAGTCCAACGCTTACATCCATACATAACTACTGGAAAAACCATAGCCTTGACTAGTAGCAGGGAAATCACCAGGTCACTTTATGGTGTTTGAACAAATACTGGGAAGAAATATTTCAGTTTTTGCAAAATAAATTGGGAACCAGTTTAGCAACTGAGAATATTTTCAATGCCTTTGTAGCAGATATTAACACTTTCCATTGATTATGTGATTCTCCTTGAAAGAATGAATACTCTCATTTTAACCACCTGGAAGTGATTTGATGCCTTCTAGACTTTTTTCTTCCTTTGCCTTGTGAGAACATACTGCAGATCTATTGTTCAGTTATGAGAAATGCTTATTTTCCAACTCCAATTTTCCTATTCTCCAAAGGTAGCATTGGAATCAATTGAAGATCAGTCAGAAATGATGTTTTGATATTTTCATGCATTAGTACAGGTTGCTGCTGCTGCTGCTGCTAAGTCACGTCAGTCGTGTCCAACTTTGTGCGACCTCATAGATGGCAGGCCAACAGACTCCTCTGTCCCTGGGAGTCTCTAGGCAAGAATACTGGAGTGGGTTGCCATTTCCTTCTCCAATGCATGAAAGTGAAAAGTGAAAGTGAAGTTGCTCAGTCGTTTCCGACTCTTAGCGACCCCATGGACTGTAGCCTACCAGGCTCCTCCATCCATGGGATTCTCCAGGCAAGAGTACTGGAGTGGGTTGCCATTGCCTTCTCTGAGTACAGGTTGAGTACCTCTTTATTTTAAACTTAATAGGAAGGGCCTAGGGCACTTCGGTGATGCAGAAAAGTCAGCAAGTTAGTTAGAAAGGAATGTAATATTCTCACTGGAATACTGAGAGTACAAGAGATCCTGACATCATCACTGACCACTAGTGAAAAAGAGTGGGTAGATTTTTCAGGGGTGATAATAAAAAATAAGTGAAACATACATTGTGAGCTTACTGTGGACAGTAGTATAACTACAGGGTTTTGGTCTGAAATCCTGAATCTGTTGTGAGAAAAGAGGGGATTCAATTTGTAAATGAAAAGAATAGAAGAGGTAATGGAAAATATAGTGAGCAGAGTAGCATTTTTATCAGAAATACTGATTTATTGTCTGTTTTATTCATTTTTCTAGCCAAGAAAACCCCCAACTCAGAACATTTCGGATATTTAAGAGTTCTGTACATCAGGTCTGTGTTTGAACTTGCAACTTGAGTAAAATGGAAATAGGACACTGGCAAAGTTCACAGGGTAGGATACCAAAGTCTGTTTTTTTAAGCTGTCAAAAGTGAAATTGTCTTAGCTTTTCTCATAAAATAATTGATTGTCAGAAAAGAAACAAAAATGAAGTTGATGTCAGCCTGCTGGTTTGTGTTACAAAGCATAAAGCAGTGGTTCTTATAGATATGATATATTACAGCTGAAGAATAAAATTAACAGACTGTCAAATTAACATAGTCTTATGGCATCATACATCTCTAAGAAGTTTGCCAGAATTTTCTTCCTTAAGTCTTAAAAGGAAACAAAGAGGCAAATAAAGCTCTGAAAACTAGTCCACCTCCTAATCTAAGAAAGGAGAACTCTAGGATAGACTAAAGGCCAGTTTGGCCTTTCCGAGGCAGATTTGATGTTTCTTTCAATTATTATTATTACCCATTGCTGATCATTGAAACCAAGTTGTTAAACACCCACTGGGTAATAAATAGTTTAATAAAAACAAACAAGAAAATCTCTTAATGTGTTTGAGAGTTAAATGCTTTTCAAAGACACTGTGTTTTAAGGTAACTTGAAAATCCTGGCTGTGAAAGAGTTTTAATCAGAGGTAATGAAAACACTATGTCACCTCCTACTTTGCAAAAGGAGGTGATGAAAAACATTTTAGACCCTGGAAAATGGACCAAGGTAGTGTTTTCTAGGCAGAAAAGCTCAGATGAGTAATTCTGAGCTGGGCATTTTCTGTTTGCTTCTCCAGATCCACCTTCCACAATTTTTATATTAGAGTTCACTCTCGGTGTTGTATATTCTATGGTTTTAATGGAGGTATAATGACATGTATCCACCATTATAGTGTCATACAGGGTAGTTTCACTGCCCTGAAAAACCTTTGTGTTCTGCTTATTCCTTCTTCACTCCCTGCATGCCTGCCACTGCTTTTCCAGTCTCCTTGTATTAATAAGTTTATGCTTTCTTGTAAAAACATCTCCTTCACAGTTTTGTTAGTGGGGATTGGTAGGTGTGTGTGTTCAATCCTGCCCCAGGGTAACCAGCCCGAAAAGAATATTTTCCCAAACTGAATGATATACATTTTATTTTGTTTCTCAAGTCAAAGGGTCTAAAATTAGCAAATCAGTATACTAATATAATAGTTAAAAATTACATCTCACGACGTTTCATTTTTACTTTGGATTAGACAGTGAAACACCTTAATAGTGTTTTGTTTTTTTTTTTTTTTTGGTCCTGTAGGATTTGGACATTGTCTTTCAGCAAAATCAATACAGTTGGTAGGATGTTTCACCCTTTCCCTTCACAAATACTATTAAAACCTCAACACTTAAAAACGATAAGACTTCAGAGTGATCGCTTTGCTCAACACCTAATTTCTAAGTTAAGTAATTGAGACCAGGCAATCAGTGGCAGCTTGAAGCTGTACCTTCTGTTTCTGGAAGAAGTGAAACTAGAGCCCAGGTGTTCTGAGGGAAGACGGATGATGATGGAAAAGGAGAGAAGAAGGAGATTGTGGGTCAGGGAAAAAAATCAGTAAAATACCAGCCTGAGAAAAAATTGTCTCTTCACTGAAGTATGACTGGTGTTGCTGGCATTTATGCTTCTTTAAACTCTCTCTTCATTGGGAGATGATGCTNCCTACCAGGCTCCTCCATCCATAGGATTTTCCAGGCAAGAGTACTAGAGTGGGGTGCCACTGCCTTCTCCATTAAGTGGGTTTAGGGAACATATATTAAAAGGTCAAATAATTTCTGTAAATCTTAGTGATATAATATTGCTAACACCAAGCACAAAACAGCCCAGTGAGAAAAGCTGCAAGAATTTGCATTGTCTCATTTTTTTTTTTTAATGGAGTTCTACTTACTTGCTGGCTGTAAGGAATTGGAGAGGTCACAAAATTTGCAAGGGTCAGCAGCCCTAAAGTTCATTTTCTTGCCTATGAGGGCACTGTGTCTACCAGGAACACACTCACATGTCCACCACCAGCTCACTAGGGGCAGATCAAAGCCTGGAGCCACAGATCTGAGCAGAGGAATATTTTTTTTATCTCCGCTCTGCCAAGGACTGCCCCCAAAGCATGTGTCTTAATTACTCCAGAACTTAATTTCTTCATGTATAAGTTCTTATTTGGGTCCATGAATCAGGCCACCAGAAGGAATCTTGAGAAGTCCTTTCTAGTAATAGCTGCCCCTTCCCACCCCCAGTTAATATCAAAGGAATCCTCTTTAGTTTATTAAATTAATAAAATAACCTTCTTAATATTATTTTACCTTTGGATTAGGGACAAGTCTCATTCTGTTCATCACAAGCCTCTTAAAATTTTATTTATTCTAAGCCCTCAAACAGAACAAAGTGTACCCAAACTTGGTAAAGGAAAAGTTTGAGAAAATGTTAAATATCCCACTTACATTCTCGATTGCAACCCTCATAAGATGCAGGACATTGTATGAGGCAACCTGCTGATTTATAGAACTGGGAAGACTATTTCCCTGGTCTCCAAGCCTCCAAGAACTTACAACATAAAGGAGAAACAATAACTACAATAGATATTAAGAGAGAAAGGAAAAGGATGCATAGGTTACACACAAAATCCAAGCAGCTACAGTAGACACATCTGGGACATCCTTCCAGTACACAGTGACCCAGCGTTTTCTGAGAAAGGCTTCTTTGCCCAGAAACCTCGTCCACAGCCATGTTCACATACCATCACTCAGCCACTGTCTCAGCCGTGGCTGATTGGACCAACTGTCCATAGCTGGCGGACACCTGACCAAGCTGAACCAAATTCTCTGTCCTGGGGAGTTGAAATCGTGACTCGGAGCACCTGTAAACTCAGACATTTTAGGGTAGCTATACCTCAGAAGAGGAAGGAGGACAAAAGAGAGCAAAGAGGAGCAGCCGAGCCCCTGTGTACTCCCAACCGCAGAGATTGAGAAGACAGCTGGCTGCCTTGGTCGCTAGTAGTTTGCCCTTTCTGGTAGCCGGCCCCCATAGGGCCCCACTGACACACCTATCTTCCTGAAACATGCTTATTTCCTATCAAACTTTCCCCTTTCTCCTGGAGCTGGCTGCTGTTGCTTACATTCAAAGCCACCTTGACTAGACCTTGGTCACTAACATACCCCTCCTCATATAAAAGAGACACAGATAATCCATAACAGCCAAAAGTCCAAAAGCCATTTCGGCCCTGCAGGACATTATGGAATGAGTATGTTTAAACTGCTGAAATTCATACCACCTTGAACCAAAATGCAAGCCCACAGCAATGCAAACCTGCTTGGCAGTGTCCAGCCAAGCCTGTCCATTTCCTTTGTCCTGCTCTGGGCTCTGTTCTCCTCTGCTTTCCTGGCCCTCACAGGACAAGGAAGCATCACCCCTTCCCTGCCCCTCCTACCCATCTGATCCACAGACCCACAGCTGCCACCATTATGACCAGCCGAGGACTTCACGTGTTGGGAGGTACCTCAAAAGGCCCTTTCTGAAAGTATCAAGATGGCTGCCTGAAAAAATGATGGAGGAGGCAAGGAAAACCACTGGATTCTTTTTAGAAAAAGTTTACCATCACACCTAATTTATAAAATAAATAATGCCTAAAAGACATGCAAAAGAAGACGGTTGTGGCTGACTTCCTGGCCAGTGAGGGTTTCCAGTGTGGTTCAGAAACTTTGATGGAAGAGCCAAGTACCAAGGAACCTGAAGAAGGATCCATAGGAACAGAAACCATTGCAGGAAGCAAGACTGTCTCAGAGAGCCTAAAAGTTCATTTGGCCCAGGAGAACAGGTGCAGCACCAGGTCGGGGTGGCAGGAGCACTGGCCTTGTGGTTACAAAGCCTGGTAGGCCCCCTATCCCAAGAAAGAGAGTCCACCAATTGCACTGAGACAGATTTCTTTGTTTAACCCAAGCTTTCCTCATGGCAAAATAGTCCTTTCCTCTTCCTCTTGGCAGCTCCCTGATGAGTAGTATTAGGTTATAAACACTCATGTACACACTCTTTTTCACACACACACACACACACANGCCAAAAAAGTGTTAGCAAGCCTCCTGGCCAGAAGATAATGTAAATCCCCTGAGACCTTTTGTATACAAAAAGATATACAGAAAGGGTCAGGACTGCTGCCCCTGCGTGACTCTGTATCTTCCATTATGTAAAATTTAGGGTATATAAACACCTTTTGAACAATAAAGTAGAGAGGCGGGTTTTTGCACAAGAAAAAAAATGATAACTTGATATGATTCTAATATCACTTTGGGTATCAAAGAATAATACATGGCAACTTAATATAATTTTATTTTAACAGGTATCAGAGAGAAGTGGATCAACAGCAACAGTATCTAGAAAATATTTTATTAATTATAAAGAAAGGGCGTTTCATCAAAGTGTTTCATCCAAAGGTCTAGTTCATAAACATTTTGTTTTATTTTTCTCATATAGTCTCTTAAAGTTCATAATGAGATTTTTATAAGATCAGCAAGCCTCAGAGCAGTAATAATTAAGAATCTGAAGGTGCTAGGAAAAAACCAAAATTAAATTTAGTTTGATATTGACTGAACATGATGAAACAAATTTTTGTTAACAATCTTAACAAAATATTGTAAGAAGAGAAATACCTCTTAAACCTTTCTTATTCTAAACCTCCTTCTATCAGCTTTACCTTCCTTCTCTCGCTTGATAGCAAAAATACTTGAAAATTACCAATACCTATTTCTGTCTTCATCTTTAATTTTGTCCTCAACCCTCTGCAATCTGGTTGATGTCTGCATTGTATTTACATTTTTTGAGAGATTAATATTTGTTAGGCATGGTACATGGGCTTCCCTGGTGGCTCAGACTGTAAAGAATCTGCCTGCAATGCAGGAGACCTGGGTTCAATCCCTGAGTTGGGAAGATCCCCTG
This sequence comes from Neotragus pygmaeus, assembly GCA_006410875.1. Classification (NCBI taxonomy): domain Eukaryota; kingdom Metazoa; phylum Chordata; class Mammalia; order Artiodactyla; family Bovidae; genus Neotragus; species Neotragus pygmaeus. The sequence continues at coordinate 392,079 of SJYV01035353.1, read as the reverse complement.
GAGGAGNTGATGTCTGCATTGTATTTACATTTTTTGAGAGATTAATATTTGTTAGGCATGGTACATGGGCTTCCCTGGTGGCTCAGACTGTAAAGAATCTGCCTGCAATGCAGGAGACCTGGGTTCAATCCCTGAGTTGGGAAGATCCCCTGGAGGAGAAAATGGCAACCCACTCCGGTATTTTTGCCTGGAGAATCCCCACAGACAGAGGACCCTGGTGGGCTACAGTCCATGGGGTCACACAGAGTTGGACACAACTAATGCGACTGAGCACGCAACGCAGGCGTGGTGCTAACAATTTACATATATTATCATTCTTTTCTTAACAGCTATCCTGTGGCTAGGTATTAGGAATTTCATTCACTTTGGAGAAAGGAATGGCTACCCACTCCAGTATTCTTGCCTGGGAAATCCCAAGGACAGAGGAGCCTGGCAGGCTACAGTCCATGGGATCGCAGAGTCGGACATGACTGAGAGACTAAACAACAACAAACAAGGCACGATGCTAACAATTTACATATATTATTATTCTTTTCCTGACAACAGCCTCGTGGTCAAGTATTAGGAATTTCATTTGCTTATATGGCTCCAGAAAATCACTCTATTCATAGGATTGTTTGATTAATAATGAGAGACACAGACTCAAACTTCCTTAAGTAAAGAGGAAGTGTTGGGTCATATGATTGAAAATGCAAGACTTAACGCTGGCCAGAAACTTCCTCTCTCCCTCTTTTGGATCTGCTTTCATTCTCAGGCAGGAACACTCCACACAGTAACAAAGATGGCCAATGTCCGATGTTCACATTTTACCAGTTTATCAAAATGCTAATGAAATGAAATAGAAATGGAAACAGTGACTCGATCCCAGAAAAGAGGCCAGAGCTGAATTTTATAGGTCAAACTTGGATTATGGGCTCATCTGAGAAAACAGGAGAAGACCCTTGTAACATTAGGCTAAGAAAAATTTCTCAAATAGGATTCCCAAAGCGTGATCCACAAAAGAAAAAATGGGCACATCAGAGCATTTGGTGTGTTTATTGAATCTTACATCCATGCAGCGTTGGCCATTGATCACAATTCCTACTTTGTTGTGACTTTTTCCTGTTTCCTTATAAATTCAGGTTTTTTGTTTTTTGTAAACATTTATTGGGATTTCCTGGGTCTTAGTTGCTGTATGTGGGATCCAGTTCTTGGACCAGGGATTGAATGTAGACCTCTTGCATTGGGAGTGTGGAGCTTTAGCCACTGGACCACCAGGAAAGTCCCACCAGTTCAGTTTAAGAGGAATTGTTGTTTATGTATGTATGTATGTTTTTATTTAGCATGCCAGACACTGTACTGGATACTGGGTAGACACTAAGTAGGACAGAGTAATGTTCCATTCCCACCACTGATTGTTATATTCAGTTTAAAAAATTTTAGCTGTTCTAGTGGACGCATAGTGGTTTCTTACTGTAGTCTTCGTTTGTCTTTCCCTAAGATATTGAGCATCTTTTCATATGCTTATTCAACATCCATATACCTTTTTTGGTGGGCTTCCCTGGTGGCTCAGCAGAAATAATCCACCTGCCAATACAGGAGATACAGATTCGATCCCTGAGTCAGGAAGATCCCCTGGAGGAGGAAATGGCAAACCCACTCCAGTATTCTTGCCTGGAGAATCCCACGGACAGAGGAGCCTGGAGGGCTACAGCCCATGGGGTCGTACAGAGTCGGACAGGACTGAAGCAACTTAGCATGCAGCACAAACTAGGGATACATAAACATATATTTTTTGACAGCCTGGAATAAAATTCTTCCTAGTGTAAATGTAATGTCTACTGCAAAAGAGTTGGGCAATTAAGATTAACTTTAGAGGTGTTTCCACCTGTCACTCCTCATAACCACTCTCCCTTGAGTGGCAATGTGGAAGAAACGCTGTCATTCGTTGGACCAGCCTTCTTCTGAGGAGGTATCTGGGGTAGACAGGTGTGGTTCTGTGACTTGGGGCATGTACAACCATAGACATGTGTCCAAAGGAATCAGTTTTGTCAACAGTGCTCAGAGACATCCTACCTACACACTCGCCTAAGAGAGATCATTCAGGATACACTCAGCCTAAAGCAACATGTACCTCTGATGTCAAGCCCCAGTTTTCTTCAGAGAAGTAGCAGCTATAGCTATTAGGAAAGGAATTATGACACTTTTTAGAATGGAAAAAAGAACCCAATAAACCCTATGATACTACATAGTATAAGAGAAATTTAAAAACTGATAGAAGAGCATTATTCCTGCCTTTATAATGTTGAAGTCAGACATACAGGGGAAAAAGGAATATAGGTTAGGGGGAAAGAATGAACGTGTGAGGTTATAAATGGAAGAAAGGGTCACAGATGGATTTTTAACGTAGAGTTTCAGTAAATATTTTGTTAGAAAAGTAGAAGTAAATAAGGAAAAATATATGCACATTTAGATGTGTCTCCTTCTTCTAGTAATAATAAAAATTATAGTTTCTTTGTCTCTGAATTTCTTTGTGAGAAGTAAACACTAAAGACATGATGGTTTTGGTAGTTGATATTCACTTTTTTGAATATATAGATTTGCAAAATAGCTTGAAATGTCTTCTTGCTGTGATTTCTGTGTTTTGAATGTAGCAAAGAATGTTCAAAGTCTGTATAAATAAAAGAAGAGCAGAAATGTGTGCTTAAGGGCTGGTTCTAGGAAGGAAAAAAACTGGAAACTCAAGGTTCATAGAACTGTCTACACTTTCAAGTCTGTATCTCAGAATTTGTTTTGTCATATTACAAAGTTCTAGTGGAGCCTGAAGTAAGTTCAGCCCTGGGTTCCTGCATGTATATTTTATTTCCATGATAAGGAGATGAAAAAACTGATAGCGATGAGTAACAAGGTCCAATAAAGGAGTCAGGGATATTTAGGGAAAGAGTGACTGAAACTGAAGTGAGGGAAATGTCTTCAAATCTGAAGCACCTTTGTTTTGTGGTATCAAAAACATTGTGTGTTCAAAATAGGAGAGATTATCTGTGAGTTTGAATAGTTCTCTGATTTTTATCTTTCTTGCAGGTCTGATTTGGAAGGTGATATTAGAGAATACCCTCTGGTATTAATATGAAAATTAATTGAAATTAATATGAAATCCTTCAGTTACAGCATCTCCTTTATTCTGTTGCTGTAGTGATTATATTTCCTTTCTCATTAGAGTGGATATTCAGAAGCTCTCTTTGCAATTTATAATGCTGATTAAGTAATTGATAATTCGCACTAGGTGTGGGGTTTCCCACATAGCTCAGACAGTAAAGAATCTGCTTGCAATGCAGGAGACCCGGGTTTGATCCCTGGGTCAGGAATATCACCTGGAGAAGGAAATGGCAACCCACTCCAGTATTCTTGCCTGGAAAANTAAGTAATTGATAATTCGCACTAGGTGTGGGGTTTCCCACATAGCTCAGACAGTAAAGAATCTGCTTGCAATGCAGGAGACCCGGGTTTGATCCCTGGGTCAGGAATATCACCTGGAGAAGGAAATGGCAACCCACTCCAGTATTCTTGCCTGGAAAATTCCATGAACAGAGGAGCCTGATGGGCTACAGTCTGTGAGTTTTCAAAGAGTTGAACAAGACTGAGCAACCAACACTTTCAGCTCATTAGGTGTTTTCTGGCTGGGATGTAGGATCTTAGGGTACTTTTCTGATGCTTGTTTCTTTATGGAACAGAGAAATCTAATGTCAACCTAAAATTCAAGTAAGTCTCAAAGAATTTGTTTCTATAAAGAGGGGTGAAGATAGTAATAATGTTATTGCTACTGCTGTACAAGCTTATCACCTAGAACTTCCAGGAGCCTCCTTGAACCATGAGGAGGATTTTGGGAGGGCAATAGTTACCTTCCTCCAGAATCCTCCTTTATCTCTATCATGTGGAAAGGAAGATAAACTCATTTTAGATATTGTCCACCATCACAGCATCCCAGGTGGTACTAGTGATAAAGAAGATTTTGCCTGCCAATGCAGGAAATGTAGGAGGTGCAGGTTTGATCCCTGCATCGGGAAGATCCCTTGGAGGAGGATATGACAACCCACTCCAGTATTCTTGCCAGGAGAATCCCATGGACAGAGGAACCTGGAGGGCTATATCTCATGGGGTTACAAAGAGTCAGACACAATTGAATGTCTGAGCACTCTGAGCACTATTGCTTATTATTTCACTGATTATTTTTTAAATAATAAAATTGACATGTTATTTGTAATGTTTCTTAAAGGAAAGTTTAAGAAGTTTCAAAAGTTTAGGTCCACATATTTCATAATTGCCTTTATCATGTTGCATTAAATAGTTTTTGACTTCTAAATTATGAACTGTATGTAGTTTAATTTGTTTCTTTAAATTGTTACCTTTGATGTAAACTGCATCGGTTCGTTAAGATACTTCTAGCATGTTGAAGGCCAGAGGAGAAGGGGATGACAGAGGATGAGATGGTTGGATGGCGTTGCCGACTCAGTGGACATGAGTTTGAGCAAACCCCAGGAGGTGGTGAAGGACAGGAAAGCCTGGCATGTTGCAGTCCATGGGGTCACAGAGGCAGACACAAGTGAGCAACTGAACAACAACAAAAGCATGCTGACATTGTGCAGCTTCTGATTTGGGATAGAGATTGCACCTCTTTTAAGTGAGCTCTATCTTTCAATTATAAAGAAGGCCATATAAGAAATGCTCATCCTTGGAGTGTGCTGTATGTGGAGGGAGGTAGACAGTAATGACTTTGTGCTGTATTAACATACATTGTGTATGTATTTTGAAATTGTTCTCTTTTTCCTTTTAATAGTTCTCTTAGTTCTTAAATGAAAACTCTGTATGGGCAAAGGTTGTGCATTTTACTTCTTATACTGCATTCTTTAAAACTTTTAAATCACTCTACTAGTTATTTTTGAGACATTTGATACGGGCTTCTTATATAGATGGTGTTATCAATGCATCCGTACAGCTGCAAAAGCCCTGGCGCACAGGTAGGGTTTCCAGGTTCAACGTTTCCAGTGGCTGGTAGTACTTAACCTCCTCCTCTGTGATTTTCTCATTTATAAAAAAGATATGACAGTGTCTGCCCTACCTAATAAAGGATTGCTGAAAGAGTCAAATTGACTTGATATTAAATTATAAAATGCTATAAAATATTAAGTAATAAAAGCATGGGCAGGTGGTTTTCCATAATTTCATAATACAGCTTGAAACAGTTAAACCATTCCATTCCAAATGGGCTAGTGTTAAAATTTGAGTGTAACTGATAAAAATGAATGTGAAGCCAAACAGCAAATGACTTAAACTTTACCACACTTTATTTTTAATTTTTTTGAGATAACTAGAGTTCTCATAGCAAGATGCTTCATCTTATGCTTTGATGAAATATATGCCTTAAAACCTTACAGCATAAAAGTATAGAGAAGAACTCTTATCTTGGGTCATGATGGAATTAAATATAATGACAACCTCTTCAGTAGGAAAGCAGTGAAATAGGGATAAATAAATATATATTTTTTGACAGCTGGGAATAGAATTCTTTCTAGTGTAAATACAGCTTCTACTGCAAAAGAGAGTTGGGAGATTAAAAGATTAATGTTTATGAGCTAAGCGGAGTTTTTTTTAAGGAAAAGACACTTTGTTGACCAAGTTTACAATAATAGGTAACTTTTTATGGAGTAATTTTGATTAACAATTTGAACTTTGGCATAGCTTACTAAGAAACCAAGGTAAATCATGAAAGCAATTTCAAAAATGTCTATTTCCAGTCCTAATCTTGTATTAATAAAACTCTAGCACTTCAAGACAAGAGAGATATTTACATATGCTTAAAGTCGGTTTGACGCAATTAATCAAATATAGAAGCAGAACTTTACACTTTACTAGGGAAGGACATCCAGAAATGCCGTCTTCTAAATGCAACTTTATATTTTTCTGTCCAAAGGTAAGGAATTGTGCCTTCTGTGGAAATATGGTGGTTTCTATAAAAAAAGAAAACCCATACAAAGAAATATAAAAATGATACCACAGAGAGATTATTATAGGGAATGGGAATACTTTTATTGCTCTCACTATCTATATCACTAAAATGAGCTCAGTTCGATCATTCTTAATTTAGTATCTGCAATAATGGAAGATGATAAGAATCTTTCCTACAACAAAGCTCTAGCTATTAAGAAATACATAAAAAGAAAGCTCCCACTTTCAGTGTTGAAAACAGGAACTATATTATTCTTGGATCTGAGAATGAAAAAGTGAAAGTGTTAGTCACTTAGTTGTGTCTGACACTTTGCGACCCAATGGACTGTAGCCTGCCAGGCTCTCTGTCCATGGAATTCCTCAGGCAAGAATACTGGAGTAGTTAGCCATTCCTTTCCCCTGGAGATTTTCCTGACCCAAGGATTGAACCCAGGTCTCCTACATTGCAGATAGATTTTTTTTTTTTTTTTTACCACTGTGGCTCTGGATTTGAAAATGGGATATTCTTATTAGTTGAAGCTTGCTTTAATAAACTGCTTCAATAAGTTTATCTTGATGCCCTTCATTCTCTCTCTCTCTTTTAAAAAATAAGATGTATGGAAAAAATGTGAATGAGGCCAGATATGTAGAATTTGACTGAAAAAAAAAACCAAACAAACTGTGGTGCTATAAGGAATCTAAAATCCTAGTTATAAATGAATTTATTTAAGTGTGTTAAAATTTTAGGTAAAGCAGAACCCAGTCACCCAACTAAACAGTATCCAACACATTAAATTATTCTTTCAAAGATGTATTAAGTTGATAAAAATTTGAGTTCGAATGAGATTGATCAGGCATTGGGTCATGAAAACGGAAAATATCTCAAAAGTCTAAATCCTTGAAACAAACAAACAAAACCAAATTAAGCTGCTGTTTTATCTCCTAGTACAAAGCATTCAGAATCCATGGACAACTAAAATAATTATTTAAGAAAAAGCTTTGAAGCTTAATGAAGGTAAAAGAACTGTGTATGAACCAGTGATGAAACAGTAGGGAAGGATTAGAAGTATTTTAGAATAATCTCTTGAGATCTCATTAGTGTTTAAAGAGTATGAAATTCCTCTTAGTCCTCAGAAATTATATAACATTTTGAAATAGCTTAACTGAGTATAAAATATGTATTGTCAAAGCTTTAGAAGGATTGTTTTCACTTTTATAGAAATATATTAAAAATGTTATGTGTATATGTTACATGTATTTACCTGGACCCGAAATGGGAAATAGATGGAGAAACAGTGGAAACAGCGTCAGACTTTATTTTTTGGGGCTCCAAAATCACTGCAGATGGTGATTGCAGCCATGAAATTAAAAGATGCTTGCTCCTTGGAAGAAAAGTTATGACCAACCTAGATAGCATATTAAAAAGCAGAGATATTACTTTGCCAACAAAGTTCCATCTAGTCAAGGCTATGGTTTTTCCAGTGGTCATGTATGGATGTGAGAGTTGGACTGTGAAGAAAGCTGAGCGCCGAAGAATTGATGCTTTTGGACTGTGGTGCTGGAGGACTCTTGTGAATCCCTTGGACTGCAAAGAGATCCAACCAGTCCATCCTAAAGGAGACCAGCCCTGGATGCTCATTGGAAGGAATGATGCTGAGGCTGAAACTCCAATACTTTGGCCACCTCATGCAAAGAGTTGACTCATTGGAAAAGACTTTGATGCTGGGAGAGATTGGGGGCAGGAGGAGAAGGGGACAGAGGATGAAATGGCTGGATGGCATCACTGACTCGATGCACATGAGTTTGGGTGAACTCTGGGAGTCGGTGATGGACAGGGAAGCCTGGCATGCTGAGATTCATGGGGTCGCGAAGAGTCGGACACGACTGAGAGACTGAACTGAACTGAAAGGAGTACTTGCTATCTAATTGATCTTATTTGTGGAAGGATGACCCAGAGACAGAAGTTTACATTTTATGATTATCTCTCATATCACAAATATTTTCTACATGATATGTGTCATTATCCAAAACAGATGTCCTCTTCATTATAGGGGACTGGAATGCAAAACTAGGAAGTCAAGAGATACCTGGAGTAACAGGCAAATTTGGCCTTTGAGTACAAAATGAAGCAGGACAAAGGCTAACAGAGTTTTGCCAAGAGAATGCACTGATCATAGCAAACACCCTCTTTCAACAACACAAGAGAAAACTCTACATATGGACATCACCAGATGGTCAATACTGAAATTAGATTGATTATATTCTTTGCAANGTACAAAATGAAGCAGGACAAAGGCTAACAGAGTTTTGCCAAGAGAATGCACTGATCATAGCAAACACCCTCTTTCAACAACACAAGAGAAAACTCTACATATGGACATCACCAGATGGTCAATACTGAAATTAGATTGATTATATTCTTTGCAACGAAAGATGGAGAAGCTCTATACAGTCAGCTAAAACAAGACTGGGAGCTGACTGTGGCTCAGATCATGAACTCCTTATNTCAACAACACAAGAGAAAACTCTACATATGGACATCACCAGATGGTCAATACTGAAATTAGATTGATTATATTCTTTGCAACGAAAGATGGAGAAGCTCTATACAGTCAGCTAAAACAAGACTGGGAGCTGACTGTGGCTCAGATCATGAACTCCTTATTGCCAAATTCAGACTTCAATTGAAGAAAGTAGGGAAAACCACTAGACCATTCAGGTATGACCTAAATCAAATCCCTTATGATTATACAGTGGAAGTGACAAATAGATTCAAAGGATTAGATCTGATAGACAGAGTGCCTAAGGAACTATGGACAGAGATTTGTGACATTGTACAGGAGGCAGGAATCAAGACCATCCCCAAGAAAAAAAAATGCAAAAAGGCAAAATGGTTGTCTGAGGAAGCCTTACAAATAGCTGAGTAAAGAATAGAAGTGAAAGGCAAAGGAGAAAAGGAAAGATATACTCATTTGAATGCAGAGTTCCAAAGAATAGCAAGGAGAGATAAGAAAGCCTTCCTCAATGATCAATGCAAACAAATAAGGGAAAGTAATAGAATGGGAAAGACTAGAGATTTCTTCAAGAAAATTAGAGATACCAAGGGAACATTTCTTGCAAAGATGGGCACAACAGAGGACAGAAATGTTATGGACCTAACAGAAGTAGAAGATATTAAGACGAGGTGGCAGGAATACACAGAAGAACTATACAAATAATGTCTTCATGACCCAGATAACCAATATGGTGTGATCACCCACCTAAAGCCAAACATCCTGGAATGTGATGTCTGGGCCTTAGGAAGCATCACTTCGAACAACATTAGCAGAGGTGATGAAATTCCAGTTGAACTATTTCAAATCCTAAAAGATGATGCTGTGAAAGTGTTGCACTCAATATGCCAGCACATTTGGCAAACTCAGCAGTGGCCACAGGACTGGAGAAAGTCAGTTTTTATTCCAATCCAGAAGAAAGACAATGCTGAAGAATGTTCAAAGTACCACACAATTGCACTCATCTCACATGCTAGCAAAGTAATACTCAATATTCTCCAAGCCAGGCTTCAACAGTACATGAACCATGAACTTCCAGATGTTCAAGCTGGACTTAGAAAAGGCAGAGGAAGCAGAGACTAAATTGCCAACATCTATTTGATCATTGAAAAAGCAAGAGAGTTCCAGAAAAACATCTATTTCTGCTTTATTGACTATGCCAAAGCCTGTGTGGATCACAACAAACTGAAAAATTCTTCAAGCGATGGGAATACCAAATGACCTTAACTGCCTCCTGAGAAATCTCAGGAGGTCAAGAAGTAACAGTAAGAACTGGATATGGAACAATAGACTGGTTCCAAATCAGGAAAGGAGTATGTCAAGGCTGTATATTGTCACCTTGCCTGTATATTGTAGCCTGCCAGGCTTCTCTTTCCATAGGATTATCCAAGCAAGAATACTAGAGTGGGTTGCCATTTCTTTCTCCAGAAAAATTGCCATGCCATATGCAAGTGTTTGGAGAAAGATTGCTAAGAATTCATGTATAGGATGGAGGTGGGATCTAATCAATACCTGGGATTAGAAACCTCAGGATGCAAGAAAAGAGATGCTTCTGCTGGCCTGTGTACATCAGCAGAAGTCATTCTTAAATTGGAAACAGGTGATATTTTGGAGTTCAATAGATACGCATCTGTAAATAGCATGCACCCATACACATATTTTTTTTGCTAATGTTTTCCAGTATTTCTCCTTCTTTTAAATAGCTCAACCATGGATTTCTTTGTTATTTTCTAGAGGGAGAGAGAATTCTTTTTTTCAAATATGTGATTTTTTGGTGTGAGTCAAGATCATTCCCAAACTCCTGGTCATCAAGATGCAAAGATAAAACCTGGGATCTCCTGACAATTCTATTAAATAGCAGTGCTGAGTTCTTGAACATAATGTCTATCTAAAGGGTTGTGTAAGAGGAATGGATATTTTTCCCCTTGCATAGTGTTTTCATTCTGTATCATCTAAAGTTGCCATCAGTATCATGCAACATTAGTTTATGATGCTATCCTGAAATAGCCAAAATTTTGGCTTTTCCAGCAGTCATGTATGGATGTGAGATTTGGACCATAAAAAAGGCTGAATGCTGAAGAACTGATGCTTTCAAATTTTGATGCTGGTGAAGACTCTTGAGAGTCCCTTGGACTGCAAGGAGATAAACCAGTCAATTCTAAAGGAAATCACTCCTAAATATTCACAGAAAGGACTGATGCTGCAGTTGAAGCTCCAACATATTGGCCAAGAGCCAAAAGTCACTTTAAAAGACCCTGATGCTGGGAAAGATTGAAGGGAAAAGGGGGCGGCAGAGGATGAAATGGTTAGATAGCATCACTGACTCAATGGGCATGAATTTGAGCAAACTCCGAGGGGTTTGGGGAGGAGAGAGGAGCCTGGCGTGCTGCAGTCCATGGAGCTGCAGAGTTGGACGTGACTCAGTGACTGAACAACAGCAACAAATTGAAATAGTACAGTAACTTTGTGAAAATACCAGCCCCTGTTTTCTTTACAGAACTGTAGAATCATGAGAAACAACAGTGAATTTTTATTTTTTTGAGCATGTCTATTTTGTTATTAGGTTCTGAAATATTTTTTAATACACTAAAAATTTTCAAGTTTTATTTCTCTCTGCCTCAAGGCTTCTGCTGCATCTATTCTATTGTGTCTTAGATGTATATATGGAAAACAAGGAAAGTGCTTCATTTTGTCTTTTTTTGCAGGCAGAAAAATATTCATGTGTCATGTAAATACAATGAAAGATGAAAACCAGTTACACATTTGTTCAGTGTGGTCATAAACTTGCTATGAAATGTTTGATGATTCAAATGTCTCAATATTCTGTACAGTCAAAAAAAAGAATTATACAGTCCCCCACTTTCGCTTTTCAATTTGCTGTTGGTTTTCTTCCATTTTTGATTCAATTTCCTTTAATGCTTTCTAGCTTTTTGTAGGCCATTGCTTTAAATTTTTATATATGGGAATAAAATATCTTTTAAATTACATTTATGTTCCAGCTAAAAAAGTAATACATTCTCATAACTTTGGAAAAAAACAGAACTTTAANTCCTTTAATGCTTTCTAGCTTTTTGTAGGCCATTGCTTTAAATTTTTATATATGGGAATAAAATATCTTTTAAATTACATTTATGTTCCAGCTAAAAAAGTAATACATTCTCATAACTTTGGAAAAAAACAGAACTTTAAGAAGAAAATTATGATTGTACTCCTTCCACTAGCTAGAGATAATCTTTGTAGTAGTTTATCCTTTGACTTTTAATTCATATGTAAAATATAGATCTATGTGTAATATGCTTTTTGATTCATAGAATATAAATAAATATGTAGGAATATTATGTATCAGAGTTGAGTTTATATTGTTAAACTCATATATTGTTTTTATTGACTTATTGTCATATGGGCTTCAACTGGTGGCTTGGTGGTAAAGAATTTGTCTGCCAGTGTAAGAGACATAGGTTTGATCTCTGCTTTAGGACAATCCCCAGGAGAGGGAAATGGCAACCCATTCCAGTATTCTTGCCTGAAAATTCCATGGACAGAGGATCCCGAGGGGCCACAGTCCATGGGGTTGCATAGAGTCAGACATGACTGAGTGACTAATCAACAACATTGTCATATTACTGGAGTTGATTAAAATGGTCACAGATTCTTTGCTGCTTCTCCCATTCAGAGATGCAATCTGTTTTCCCTTTTCTTGAATAGAGAACTGGCCCTGGGACATGTTTTGACCAATAAAATGCAGCAGAAGAGACACTATATAACTTCTGAGGCTGGGCCTTAAGAGACCTACAGCTTCTACTTTGGATGCTTGGAACATTTCTTCTTAGATTCCAGTCCCCATTCTCTGAGAAAGTTCAAGAAATTCTATGGAGTGGGTCATATGGAGGAAAACCAAAGACTGGAGTCATGAGAGAGGCCCCTTTGTCCCTTCCAGCTGTCCCAGGATCCCAGCCAAATTTAACCCGGAACTGTGAGGAATATAAGCTGTTCTAAGGCATTAAGTTTTGGGGTGGTTTATTATAGAGTGACCTAACTGAAATGATCATAAATATTTTCATACATTTACAAACTGTATAAACTGTGATGGCTTCACAATGTCAGAAAATTTTGCATCTTCCTAACACTGGATCTTCCTGACCCAGGGATAAAATCCAGGTCTCCTGCATTGCAGGCAGATTCTTTACCATCTGAGCCACCAGGGAAGCCTAACATTGCATTACATATGCACTGTAGTTTATCACTTCCCTCTTGCTAGACATTTAAATGATTTTTATTCTTTGCTAGTATAAAGGATGCTTTGAAATAATATTTTAATGCACAATTTTGAGGAAGCAATTGGGAATACTTCCTTGAGCTGAATCTCTGGAGAGGGAATTGTCACTTCAAATACAGATTTTCTCAATTTATGATGGGATTATGTCCCAGTAACCTCATCATCAATAACCCCATCATAATTTGAAGATATCATACATTTAATCCACCTTACCTACCGAACATCATTGCTTAGCCTGTGTTTCAGTTCAGTTCAGTCGCTCAGTCATGTCAGACTCTTTGCGACCCCATGAATCGCAGCACGCCAGGCCNTGTTTCAGGGGCCCTCTGAAGCATCCCAAAGTTAGCTAGAAGCCAAAAGTGCTTCATTAGAATCATTTAGGAAGTTTTGTCAACAAATATCAAAAAGGTTTAGAACATTCAGTCAGGTAGGATTATAGGTCACTGTGAAACAATAACTATTCTACAATGAAGGATTTCAGAACAGATCATTTACGAGATAAAGAAACTTAAATCTATTACCAAAGCAGTTCAACATCTGAAGATAGAGAAAAGCTAAATTTAAGCTTTTGTACCAGCTTATTTTTAACTTCGTTTAAAAGTCAGCTTAATTAAATTTATTTTAAACCTAGTCAGTCCTAACCATGTACAAAATTCTTTTCTCAGGGTCTGCTTTCCACAAATCTTATCACTTTCTATACCCAATACTTTGTTCTCCCATCCTGAAACAGCCACCTGTAAGTCAGACCTACTTGCTTTTCCCTTCATAAAATGCAATTCCATTCCTCNAACCATGTACAAAATTCTTTTCTCAGGGTCTGCTTTCCACAAATCTTATCACTTTCTATACCCAATACTTTGTTCTCCCATCCTGAAACAGCCACCTGTAAGTCAGACCTACTTGCTTTTCCCTTCATAAAATGCAATTCCATTCCTCATACCTTCTTTGCCAAAAACACACATCCTACTTTCCTTAAGCAACCAAAACCTGACCTTTATATTAGCATTCTGTAGATTAGTGAGCATAAATACCGGTGATTATTTCCAAAAACCTTTTCTTTTTTGGAGAGAACATTTTAGGAAGGCACCAAACATTATTCATTAATAGTCCCAAATCTCTTCAGTTTTTCTGTAAGGGGAAATTAGTGTTCAGTGATAAATGCTTCAAAATCTTATATTATTTAGAAATGACCTAGTATTCAATAGACTTCCATCACTTAGTTTAGTATAGCCCTTAGAATTTCAAGTTACCCCAATCTAAAGAGTATTTTAGATAGACATTCCCAAAGCATAATTATTCTTAATAGAGTTTATCTAAAAGTTCACCTCATTTACATTTTTGGAAGTTTTCTTACTTAAGGAATTTTCCTGCTGACAAAATTGTAACAGATATTATTTGCAGAGTACATCTTGTGAAATGCCGGGCTGAATGAAGCACAAGCTGGAATCAAGATTGCTGGGAGAAATATCAATCACCTCAGATATGCAGGTGACACCANTTCTATTCCTATTTGGAACCAGTCTGTTGTTCCATGTCCAGTTCTAACTGTTGCTTCCTGACCTGCATACTAATCTACCTTAAACATGCTCAGACCACTTATGTCAGCCTGTGGTTGGGAAAAATCACCTGACACAGTATATTTATAATAAAGTATTGAATATCTCATGTAATTTATTGAATTGTATACTGAACATGAACATGAAAATGGCCTTATGGGTACAGAATGGTTGTAAGCATATGAGATTTCACCCTTGTGATCTCGTGACTTCCTGGGAGCTGTGGCTCCCTCCCCTGTCCAGCATCAAAAGAGAGCTCCATACTGCATATCAGTAGTTTGGGAAAGATCAGAATTCAAAATATGAAGCATGCCTTCTATTTGTAAAGTTGAAAAATTGTAAGTTGAATCATTTAAGTCAGAGACTGTCTATAATGTCAACTTTTATAAGACCATCACTGAAGAGTTCTAAGCTGTTTTCCAACAAACATTGGACAAACTGACACTGTTTTAAACAGAGGGCTTAGTGTATGTCTTTCACTATATCTTATCAGCACTGAACACAAGCATTTAAGAAGCAAAATGATAAAGACAAAACAATAAAATACTCGAGACTTTGATAGGAAAATTTGATAGGCTAGTTTGATAGGCAAAAATGATATTTTGCTTTAAATTATACTTCTTTCTTGGTGAAATTAAACTATTTGAATATTTAATAGTCCCTTTAAATTTAATTGGGCTTCTCTGTGCCTCAGCTGGTAAAGAATCTGCTTGCAATGCGGGAGACCTGGGTTTGATCCCTAGGTTGGGAAGATCCACCTCAGTATTCTGGCCTGGAGAATTCCTTGGACTGTATAGTCCATGGGGTGGCAAAGAGTCAGACATGACTGAGCAAATTTCACTTTAAATTTACTTTATTAAATTGTATTTTAATATCATTTACTATTAAAATTGTAGAAATAGTGCTTTTCTCACTACTTTTTTAACTTTTTTTTTTTTAACCAACTGAGCTATCGGGGAAGCCCCTTTTTATTTTTTTTTTAACTTTTTATTTTATATTGGAGTGTAGTTGATTTACAATGTTCTGTTAGTCTCAGGTGTATAGCAAAGAGATTCAGTTACACATATACATGTATCTACACATATGGGAGAATGCAATGGCAACCCACTCCAGTACTCTTGCCTGGAAAATCCCATGGACAGAGGAGCATGGTAGGCTGCAGTCCATGGGGTCGCAAAGAGTCGGACACAACTGAGCGACTTTATTTTCACTTTTCACTTTCATGCACTGGAGACGGAAATGGCCACCTACTCCAGTGTTCTTGCTTGGAGAATCCCAGGGACGGGGGAGCCTGGTGGGCTGCCATCTATGGGGTCGCACAGAGTCGGACACGACTGAAGTGACTTCGCAACACGTATACATGTGTCTACTTTTTTTCAGTGGTTGGGGCTACCCTGGTGACTCAAACAGTAAAGAATCTGCCTGCAATGAGGGAGACCCAGGTGTGAACCCTGGGTCAGGAAGATCCCCTGAAGGGAATGGCAACCCACTCCAGACTTGTTGCTTGGAGAATTCCATGGACAGAGGAGCCTGGTGGGAAACAGTCCATAGAGTTGCAAAGAGTAGGACACAACTGAATAATTAGCACTTGCTTCCTCATACTTTTTCAAATTGTTTCCCATTTAGGTTGCTATACAGTAGGTCCTTGTTGGTTTTCCATTTTATTTATGTATTTATTTTTATTTTTCAATTGGAGGATAATTGGTTTAATGTTGTATTGTTGATTTCTGCTGTACAACAATTGGTTGTTGAATAGGTGAATCAATCATAACCATACGTGTGTGTGTGTGTGTGTGTGTGTGTGTGTGTGTAGGGTTTCCCTGGTGGCTCAGATGGTAAAGAATCTGCCTGCAATGTAGGAGACCCAGGTTTGATACCTCGGTTGAGAAGATCCCCTGGAGAAGGGAATGCAACCCACTCTAGTATTCCTGTCTAGAGAAATCCATGGACAGAAGACCCCGGTGGACTACATACAGTCCATGGGATCGCAAACAGTTGGACACGACTGAGCGACTAACACAACACAAAACACACACACACACACACACACACACACACACCCTCCGTTTTTAGCCTCCCTCTCATCCCCACCCTCTACCCTACCCTTCTAGGTCATCACAGAACACCAGCCTGGGTTCCCTGCACTAGGCAGCAGCTTCGCACTAGCTCTCTATTTCACGCATGTGGTGTGTATATGTCAACGCTACTTTCTGAGTTCGTCCCACACTCTCCTTCCTCTGCTGCATCTGCAGGTCTGTCCTCTACGTTTGTGTCTCCATTCCTTCCTTGCAGACAGGTTTATTAGTACCATTTTTCTAGATTGCGTTAATATGCCAATTTGTAGCAGCTCTTTAAGGATGTTAATTTTTTATTTTTCTGGCAAATATTTTGAAAGAGCTTATTCCTTGCCTTTTTAATTTTGTTACATTTTTGATTTATGTAACTTAAACATTTTTATTTACTCATATTTATCCACTTGCTTTTATGTAAGTTCCATAGCCTTTAAACTTAAATATTCCTTCTAGTACAACATTTTAATCATTTAGGGAAATAGTGTTTATATTCCAAGAGGTTGGATATTTTAAAATTCTGCTGTTTCTCTCTTTTCTTTTTTTCATTCTTTTTTATTTTTGTATTACCTTCGGGAACTTGGTCTATATCATTTGAGCTTGTGTGGGCTGAGTTGAAGTTTTCTTTGCGAATCAGTCATGATTCATTTTAGTAAATGTTTGATTTATAGAAGCATTCCCCATTTCTGGGGTTACAAAGTTCAGCATATATTAATGTAACCTTGTTATATAGTTCAATTCTTCTATGCCCTTATTTATTTTTTATTAAATTGACTTGTCATAGATGGATAGTAGTGAGTTAAAATATCTCATGATTGCGTGACTGTCCTTCCTACTTTCATTTACAACCGTTTTCCTTCATATATTTTGATGTCATGTTATTTAGTTCAAAAGATTTGTGACTGGGTCTTATTCATTCAACATTTATCAAGAGTTAGAGATAAAAACATAAATAAAATGTAGCCACTCCTCTCAAAGAAATCCTAGATTAGTCTGTAAGCATACCAGGAGATGTGAGAACAATGCAGTTAGAGAGGGTTGCAAGAGAGCTGAGGTGGCCGGGGAGAAACCTAATCCAGTCTCGATGGAAGGAGGATAGGAGGGCATCATTTAGACAAACGCAGTGATGCTCTGCTTTGTTTAATGCTTTCATCCTGAGTTCTTAATTTCATAATTATGCCGTTCCTACATTTCCATTCTTTTGTTAACTACTGTAACCAAACTTTAAAATTTAATCTGAAAGTCTGACTCATAGTAAAAGAGATACCTAATCCCTTTAACAAAACATATGTTGAGCTCCTACTATTATGCCAGGTACAGGGCTAAGCCTGGGAATAAATGGCAAAGGCAGTCAGAGCTCAAAGTGCTTGCAGTTTACAGCAGGCGTGGCGAATAAATAAACTGACAAAGCACTAATGGTGTCCAGAGACAGGGGTTGCCAATCTAGATGTAGTCTTGAGTCCTGAAAGGCAGATAGGTATCTATTAAGAACGAAAGCAGGAATGGGTGTCTCAGGCAGAAAATATTAATAACATGTGTAAAGGCTGGGGAATGAGAGAGAATGATCCAGTCTAGGAAGTGCAAGTAGCTGTGTACAGGTGCATCCCTGAGGCTGAGGGGGGATGGGAGTGGCGAGGGGGGAGCTAGAGAGACAGATGGGGCAGTCATGACAGATCCTATCAGGAGGTTCACCCTCATTTAGATTCTCAAGAGTCAGATTAAGTTGTTGAGTGATGTGACTGGATCTGCTTTTGAGTGATTCCTTTGGTGATAGCATGAGGAATGGGTAGGATCTGGGCTAGCCTAGAGGCAGAGGGACCAATAGAGTTTATTACAGTATTTCACTAGGAGAGAATGATGGAGTAGAAAGATGGAAAAAACTGAACTGATTCTAAAGACACCAATAAGGTAAGATTATCAGGACTTTATGATTTATTGGATATAAGAGATGAGGGAGACTGCATCCAGGCTAACACCAGCTTCCTCTTTGCTCGCTCATTCTCTGTCCTCAAAGGTGGGAAACTGGAAGGGTGGTGGGTTCCATTTGTTGACATGAGAAATACTGTAGGGGAAACTGACCTTGGGCATTTTGGAGAGGTGGTGTTTGAAGCACTTGAATATCTAGCTGGAGTTGTTTGACAAGCAATTAGCTCTAGAGTCTGGGACACAGGATGGAAATTCAAGGAGGCACCATGGGGCTGCTGGTTAGAAACTCAAGGCTTGGAGCTAAATTCTTGAAGTAGGAGATAGTCGTCCGCATCCAGTCATGCAGAGAGAAAAAAGGGCCAAGGGTTCTCAACCACTTCTGCCTTTGTCTTCGATCATCTTTATATTATGCTTCCTTCCTGGTTTATTTGATTTTTAGCATTTTTATATGGATATTTAAGATATTTCAGTTGCAAAGTGGACACACACACACACACACACACACACACACACACACACACACGCTGGTCTTTCACCTGTTTGTCTTAGAAACCTTTTCTACAGAGAGCATTTCTTTCTAAATTTTGATAATGTGCCATCATTTTTAAGGCCTGAGGAGATTGTTGTAAAACAGTTTCGTATCTCTTAGAAAAAAGAAGATAGAGGAAAGATAGGTAAAGAAAGAAAGAAAAAAAAAATCTCCCCAAAGTGCACAGAATCAATGCAGGAAATAACATTAAGGGAATTTTTTTAGTCTTGATTAGCTTTTCTCCAATTCCTTGGTGGCTCAGCAGTAAAGAATCTGCCTGCCAGTGTAGGAGACATGGGTTCGATCCCTGGGATTGGAAGATCCCCTGAAGGAGGAAATGGCAACTCACTCCAGTGTTCTTGCCTGGAAAATCCCATGGACAGAGAAACTTAGTGGGCTACAGTCCATGGGGATTCCAGAGAGTTGGACACGACTCAGTGCAAAACAACAGTGACAGCAAAAGCATTCTAAGCTTTGGGTTCATAGATGAAACAAGCTTATAAAGTACTATTTTCTAAGCGAAATTGGAGGCATTTTCATCTTTATTACTGTACTTTTGGGTATGCAAACACTTTGACAGTATAAATGCTCATGTTCTCCATAAATCTGGGTCAGAAATCACATTTGATTTTGTTGATTAAGTTCAACAGTCTATAGTGGGATAGAGTACTGGGTACAAGTGGTCCAAAATAAAAGACAATGATAAAAAAGCTAGATCTTAAAAAAAAGAAGCTGGTTTGTGCACTAAATATTTTGTGACTTGGTCTAATATTAAAATGATGTTTGCAAAATGACAAAAAGAACCAGTGTTGAGTCATTTGATATTTCCTGTAATTCTGCATTATCCCAGATTGCTAAATATATCTTTTCCAAGAAGTTTGATTGAATTACTCTACATTTACTATCCTGTGTGACAGCTTTGTCATTGTGAGAGATTTCATTAATTGAATAGGATACAATAGCTTTCGAATGTCTCTTTTCTCTGATGTCTCTTCTTTCCCATCACTCATTACGTTGCTAAAATGCAAGCCTGAAGATGACACTCCCCTTTTGAGGTCCCCAAATCCCATCGCTTTGCAGATGAATTGTCTGTTCAGTTTAGCATGTGAGTGTCTGTATTCTCTGACTCCTAGTTTCTGCTTTTGCTTCAGCTTCATGTGTCTGAGATGTAGTGTTGAGAATAAGTCTTGCTCTGTTGTGCTGTCATCTCTTCTGAATTGCTTTTCCTTCTGCTTGGAATATCTTCCCACCACCTGTTTTTCTAATTAGTATCTACTCTAACATCAAATCCCAACTCAGTATTACTCCCTTGAAAGGAGTCCTCGGACTCCTAATTTGACTTACACACGTTTTGCTAACCCTAGCAAGTACTGACGGAGAAGGCAATGGCACCCCACTCCAGTACTCTTGCCTGGGAAATCCCATGGACTTTCCCCTCGTAGGCTACAGTCCATGGGGTTTCGAAGAGTCGGACACGACTGAGTGACTTCACTTTCACTTTTCACTTTCATGCATTGGAGAAGGAAATGGCAACCCACTCCAGTGTTCTTGCCTGGAGAATCCCAGGGACAGAGGAACCTGGTGGGCTTCCATCTATGGGGTCGCATAGAGTTGGACACGACTGAATCGACTTAGCAGCAGCAGCAGCAAGTACTGAAACCTTACCATCTGCCTACCCCAACAGAGTGTGAGATTCTTGGAGTCAAGGACTCTCGATTGTACAAACTATGCATTTGATGAATTATTAATATTAGTCATCAATGGATTTATACTTGATCATTAAAATAGAATTTAAAAATTTTATTATTAAAAATAATTAAATAAATAAATTAAAATATATGTCTTTTCTTTTGTACTGGGGTATAGCTGATTAACAATGTTGTGGTAGTTTCAGGTGAACAGTAAAGGGACTCAGCTGTACGTATACATGTATCTATTCTCCCCCAAACCCTCTTCCCATCCAGGCTGCCACACAACATTGAGCAGAGTTCCATGTGCTCTACAATAGGCCTTTGCTGGTTATCCATTTAAAATACAGCAGTGTGTACATGACTGTCTCAAAGTCCCTGACTATCGTTCGCCCTGACAACCATAAGTTCGTTTTTTCTAAGTCTGTGAGTATTTTTCTGTTGTGTAAGTTCATTTGTATCATTTTGTTTTAGATTCCATGTATAACGGATGTCATATTATATTTCTCCTTCTCTGATTTACTTCACTCAGTATGACACTCTCTTGGTCCATCTGTGTTGCTGTATTTTATTCTTTTTCAGTGGCTAATATTCCATTGTATATACGCACCACATCTTCTTTATCCACCCTCTGTCGATGGGCATTTAGGTTGCTTCCATGTCTTGGCTATGGTAAACAGTGCAGCAGGGAACACTGGGGTGCATGGATCCTTTAGGATCATGTTTTTCTCCAGCTATATGCCCACGAGTGGGATTGTAGGGTCCTATGCTACTCCTATTTTTAGTTTTTTAAGAAATTTCTGTACTGTTCTCCATAGTGGCTATACCAATTTACATTCCCACCAACAACATAGGAGGGTTTCCTTCTCTCCACACCCTCTCCATCATTTGTTGTTTGTGGAATTTTTGATGATAGCTATTCTGACCGGTGTGAGGTGATATCTCACTGTGATTTTGATTTGCATTTCTCTAAAACTAGCAACGTTGAACATCATTTCATGTGCCTATTGGCCATCTGTATGTCCTCTTTTGAGAAATATCTGTTCAGGTCTTCTGCCCATTTTTTGAGTAAGTTGTTTGTTTTGAGGTTTTGTAAATTTTGGAGACTAAACCCTTATTGGTCACATCATTTGCAAATATTTTCTCCCAGTCTGTGGATTGTCTTTTGTTTTATTTATTGTTTCCTTTGCTGTGCAAAAAGCTTTTGAGTTTAAGTAGGTCCCATTTGTTTATTTTTGCTTTTATTTCCATTATTCTAGGATATGGATCAAAAAAGATGTTGCTTTGATTTATGTCAGAGAGTGTTCTGCCTGTGTTTTCCTCTAGGAGTTTTATCATGTCTGGTCTTACATTTAGGTCTTTAATCCATTTTGAACTGATTTTTGTGTATGGTGTTAAGGAATGATCTTAAAATATATATCTTTTAATTTTTAAATGTAGTACTTTGGTATAAATAATTTACAGTTATTTCTTAAGTGTTAATTCCTGCCTGGCTTCCTGATTCCCTGGTTGCTCAGTCCATTTTGTAGACATTGTCTCTCACTTTCTCTTGGCACAAGTGCTGGACATCTTGGAAACACGAACTGATGCTGTAAAAACACAATAATAAACTACCTTATTTGCCTCTAATGCTTTTGCGAAATTACTACCCAAATGGGAACTAAAGGGGGCTTCCCAGGTGGCGCAGTGGTAAAGAATCCGCCTGCCAATGCAGGAGACGCAGATGCAAGAGATGCAGGTTCAATGAATCTTAAGCTCATTTAGCAAAAGATAATATAGCAAAAGCTGTTTTCTTTGACAGAAAGTCTCTGTTATCTTTTGGGTTATAATCATTATAGACATTTCTAATATTCATTATTATAAATTCTTAATCAAGTAATTTGCACCAATTTGGAGATAAATCTGAATAGGTCTATTAGAGTCTTAGGATTATCAATGGGGTTGCAAGAAGTTTATTTTTAAGTTATGACTTTTTGTTTTTTTTGGTGAGGTGAGCAAAATGAAATCTCTGCTCATAGAGATCTTTACCAGAGTTGCAGTGAATGGCATGTAAATTTTAATTAAATTGCTAAACTGTAAACAGTGCAGGTGGAATTTTATAGTTTAAAGTGATTATTTGGTTTCTATTTCATATTTGAGGTGTTTATCAATGTTTGGCCAAATATGACCCACCCTGGATTGTGAAGCTATTGAGTTCTGACACAGTGCCTCTTACAGCAATATTAATGGAGTTCAGGTTCCACTGGTTGAGCAAGACAGTAGTAATTTCTCATTTTCCTAGGTAAAATCACACTTATTCTTTTAAAAAATTTATTTCACTAGTTTTACATAAATCTACACATTATCCATATCATAATATTGCTCTTTTTCCTCTCAGGAGGACCTTTTGATTTTTGAATTTTTCATTAATTTATTTATAATAATATTAATAACCCATGGATTTAATATGAAAAATAATTATTTCCCAAAATAAACACAATGGTGGGAAAAGCATAGCCTTTTACATTTTCATAGTTTTCCAAGTCTCTTTCTTGTCTGTCTCATTAGAAGACTACAGGATTTTCATGTTTGCTTCTGCATTAAATCTTTTCCCCCCTCTTTTTTTAAAACTTATTTTTTAAATTGGAGTATCAATGCATAGGAGTGGGATTGCTGGACAATATGGTGACTCTATTTTTAATTATTTTAAGGAACCTCCACACTGTTTTCCATTTCCACCAACAATATAGGAAGGTTCCTTTTTGTTGATGCGGTGTATCACATTGATTGATGAGTCCAGTTTTTAAACCTATCAACAACGAAACAATTAGAACTACTCCCAGCAGCTAACATATTGGATCCAAGAACTTCGCTGGATTCACCTCTAGCAGTAAATTCAGCCCTATCTAAAATCATGTTCGTCTTCCCTTGATTCGTCCACACCCTAACTCTGTCTGCTGAGAAGGACCAAAACACCACTTACTACGGCTTTGAGTTAGGGCTTCCCAGGTGGCGCTAGTGGTAAAGAACCCACCTGCCAATACATGAGACATAAGAGACGTGGGTTAACTCCCTGAGTTGGGAAAATCCCCTGGAGCAGGGAATGGCAACCCCCGCCAGTATTCTTGCCTGGGAAATTCCATGGACAGAGGAGCCTGGTGGGCTACAGTCCATAGGGTCATAAGGAGTCGGACACGACTGAAGTGACTTAGCACGCGATACCTTGGTGAGATATACTTGTCCCCTGGGGGAGAGTGCCGAGCAGCAGCTTGGCTCCAGTTACCTGGGGCCAAATCTCTGACTGGGAAATGGAGAGAGGTGCTGGGCAATATTAACTCTCCCTGGTGATTATGGGGCAAAGCTGTGGCTGAGCACTGGGGGCTGGATACTTAACAGCAGTAGCGAGCCTGGCTATAGTGGGTTGAAGCCCCTAGTTGGTACAGTGCAGGGCAGTACAGCTGAGCACCAGTAATGACCGGTCAGAGCGTGACTTGGGGCCCAGGGGAGGGACACAGAGCAGCAGTGTGGCCCCTGTCACGGTGGGTCAAAGCCCCGACTAAGACCCTAGTGTGGCTGCAGAACCATGGCCTCTCCAGGCCCCTGTATGGCAAGGTGCAGCGGCTTCCTGGTCGTGTGGAGGTGGCGTGGGGGTAGCAGCAGGTCTTACTGCGGAGGCAGCTCCATCCTTGAGGAGGAGAGTCAGCAGTGGGGATTCGGGGTGGCTCCGTCAGTCGACTTCCATTTTGATGAAGACTGTGGGAATCCTTGACAGCACAGGCTGCAAACCTCTGCCGTGGTGAGACCGCGGGGGTTCCTGCTCTCCTTTTCCCTGCAGGGTAGGATCCCTCTGCGGGGTCCTTCTTGATGCTGAGCTGCTCTGGACTGGGGTAGGCACGAGGCAGGTAAATGCTTCCTATGCTCTTCTAGAGGGCCATCCTTTGTTTCAGCCCCACCAGGCTTCTCTTGTTTCCTCACTGTAATTTAGAGTTCTCCCAGAGCTAGTTTCATCGGTTTGTAGTTGTTTCTTTATTGTTCTTGTTGCTTTTGTGGGAGTGATGGGTGTTGGGACTTCTCAATCAGCCATCTTGCTAATGTCACTTCCAGGAACCACTGACTTTTTTCCTTCATAGTTTTGCCTTTTCAAGAATGTCATATAGTTGCAATCATACAGTATGCACCCTTTTCATGTGGCTTCTTTCACTTAATAATATGCATTTATGTTTCTTCTGTCTTCCCATAGCTTGACATCTCATATCTTTTTAGTACTTAGTAACATTCCAGTGTTTGATTAATCCATTCACTTACTGAAGGACATTTTGGTTGCTTCCAAGTTTTGGCAGTTATGAATAAAGCTGATATAAGCTTCCATGTTCAGGTCTATGAGTGGATTTAATATTCCAACTTCTACGGGTAAATACTAAGGAGCACATTGCCGTGTCATATGGTAAAAGTATGCTTAGTTTTGTAAAAAATAATCTGCCAACATGTCTTCTAAAATGGCTGTACCATTGTGCATGCCCACAAGCAACGAATGAAAGCTCTTGTTGCTCCACATTCTTACCAGCGTTTGGGGTATCAGCATTTTGGCGTCTGGAAATTCTAATAGGTGCATAGTGGTATCTCATTTTAATTTGCAATTCCCCAATGATATATGATGTAGAACATCTTTTAAATTAAAAACTGTTGAGTCTTAGAGTTGCTTGTCTATTTTGGATCACAGGTCTTTATCAAATATGTCTTTTGCAAATATTTTCTCCCAGCGTGTGTCTCGTTTTCTCATTCCCTTGATAATGTCTTTTCCAGTGTGTTTTGTATGCCTGCCTTAAGACAGCCACAAGATAGAGTAAGTTTTCTGCACGTTTAACCTCTCAATGATCGATACTCTGTGTTAAGGATTAAGGGATGCCTGGCAGGTCTTCTTTGAAGAAGAACTCAAGGAAGAGAGAATAGAGATGCAGACTTTTACCTTTGTGTCATGAAAGTGACATATATCTGACATTTATTTTTGTAGTGCTTAGAACTGAGAAAGGAGAAGGAACAGGTCAACAGAACAAGGCACCAGCCACTGGCATAGTTGGTTCCATCTCAGTAGTTATTGTGTGAGTTTACTGTGTTACCTTGTGCAAGTCACTTACCCTTTTTTGAGCCACAACTGCTTTATCTCTAAAGTTGTGATGTTTCTGTGAGGATCAGTGACACAGCATAGCACCTAGTACAGCCCCTTGTTTGTGATATGAGCTCCCCACATTAGCCACTGCTCACCTTGCCTTCTTTCCCTAGCACTCCTTTTTTGTGGAAGGATTCAAGGCTACAAAGTGAATGGCCATAAAGAAAGTTTATGAGTGATCCAGTACCAATTTTAAACATATATAGTGACTCTCAGTGACCATATGTATTATACACTTGTGTGTCTTAATAAAAGAAAAATTATACCACATGTCACCTCTGTTAAATAGTGTGTAGACCAAAAGGCCCATCTGAAAAGAACCACTGAGGATGCAGAAACTAGTTTTAATAAAATAAGATTCTGGATGACTGGAAGGCAAAAACCAAACTAATAGTTCCAAAGGTCATGATAAATGAATTAGGAAAGTAATCAAAATGGCTTAGCCAAGCAAGGCTGTCATTCTTCATCTTAATGAATCTCTTAAAGAGTAAATAAAAGGAGAAAGATGAAAGTAATTATTGACTGTGTACCTAGTTATTGGAGCACTGACATCTCCAAGGAATCCAATTCATAAAGCTGAGGCTGTAGGTGAATATACATACATCTCATAGCTGCTTGCGAGCAGAGGAGCCATATATCATGCTTATATAGAGAGTGTATAAATACTTATTTTAATGAACATGTTACATCAACCTCTATTCCTTTGCTGAATATATACAGCCAGTGTCTTGGGAGTTAGAAGAGTTAGAGAGAACTTGGCTTTTGGAGGCAGAGGCTCAAGCCAGTTTCCATTTCTACCATTTCTTGCTGAACAGAGAAGACATAAAATTTTCTGATGTGCCATTGAGTAGCAGAGGAGATGGAGGAAACAAACGAGGGGAAAGGTTTTTTAGAAAAAGTTTCAAAAAAAGGAGAATGAATGATTCACAATATTATCATCACTATGAGAAATGGAATGCATATCCTTTTCATGTATATTGTGTTAGAGGATGTTTTACTGGTACAATTTTACTTGTATCAGTTTAGTAGGACACCATTAAAGCTAGGAATTTTTATTTTAATGGTTGATGAAGCCTGGTCATTTTGACTGACATCCGATATTAAATTCTCTTTTTCAGTAAGCTTTCACTCAAGATTTAAAAGTTATATTACTTTATGTTTTAAATTTAAAGGCACTTATAAATTTTGTCATGAAAACATTATGAAGCCAGTATAGAAATGTCTGTTTGTATTTTGTACAAAAAGTGATTTTTATATATGTACATGAAGCAGGTTTTATAAAGTAGGTAGAGTTTTAAAAACAAAAGGTATCATACATATTGTTTTGTTACCAGATTTATTTTACTTAGCAGTATACTATTAATGAGCTTCCCTGGTAGCTCAGTCAGTAAAGAATCTGTCTGCAAAGCAGGAAACCCTGGTTTTATTTCTGGGTCAGGAAGATCTCCTGGAGAAGGTATATGCTACCCACTCCGGTATTCTTGGGCTACACTGGTGGCTCAGGTAGTAAGAAATCTGCCTGTAATGCAGGAGACCTGGGTTCAATCCCTGGGTGGGAAGGAGCCCCTGGAGGAGGAAATGGCAACCCACTCCAGTATTCTTGCTTGGAGAATCCCATGGACAAATGAGTCTGGCAAACTGTAGTCCACAGGGTCACAAAGAGTGACACATGACCGAGCAGCTAGGCACAGAGATACTGTCAATAAGGTTATGTTATTGCATTTTCTTTCACATTATTTTTAAAGACTGTGTAGATTCTGGAATGGGGATATAACACAGTTTATTTAACCCGCTCTGTAACTGGATGCTTAGGTTGTTTCCCTTCTTTCTATAACCCTGTTGCAAATGCATCAGTATGTTCCGCTCTGATTCCTTCCTTAGAAAGGAGTCCTGGAAGTGAAATTGATGAGTGAAGAGTCAGAGCACATTTGGGGCAGAAAAGTTTTGAATAAACCTGAAGCTTTGAAAGAACTTAATTTTGGAAACAGTATAGAATTAAGAACGGTGGAAACTCTCCTGAAGCAGAAACAGCCCTTAGGGCAGGGTGGTTTAGTTACTAAGTCGAGTCTGACTCTTGTGACCCTTTGGACTGTAGCCCACCATTCTCTTCTTGTCCAAGGAGTCTCCAGGCAAGAATAGTGGAGTGTGTTGCCATTTCTTTCTCCAGGATATTCCTGACCCAGTGGTTGAAACTGGGTCTCTTGCATAGCAGGTAGATTCTTTACTGGCTGGGCAACCAGGGAATCCCTAAGAGCAGAATATCACCTTTCAAAGAACAGCATTGTTAATACAACCCAGGGAATTACTGAATCAGAGTTATGGTTGTAAAGAGAACAACAAAAAAAAAATCTACTATTAGAGAGTAGATTTAAGACTAAAGAAAGAACGTGTTTTCCTTGGTGATTAAACAACTAGGTGTAGCATTTGTGATGGACTGGAGGGCTAAGGAGGACATAGTTTGGAAAGCTGCCTAAAAATCATGGGGCAAAACTTTGCAGTTGTGGGCTATATGTTATCACAACATAATGGTTCTGACTCCTTTGGAAACAACAGTAAGAGGTGGGTTTTCCCAGTGACCATGATTGTAAATTATTCTTTGGAGTGGCAAATATTTTAAGAGGCAAATATTTCAGACCTCAACCACACAGTGCAATAGAATTGACCTTTTCAAAATGATTCTTTTTGTTGTTGTTGTAGTAGGAGAGAATCATGTTAGGATTGGTTTAGACATGATGTATCCTTCTTATTGCAGTTGATTCAATTCTGTTCCCCAAATGTTAAGTTTTGGATTGACTCTTCTTTGGGCATATTTTTCTGTCTAGACATAACCTAAATGGCAGACAGCAAGGGGCGCTGTAAATATCAGCTGTATCTGCAAATGAAAAGGCAACCCGGGGCCACACATATGTCATTTTTATCATACACAGAGAGTGTGTCAATCTCAGGTTCCCTTAGCACTGCTCAGCATTAAGCCGTAAAGAATTTCAGCTGGAGAAAGTAGCTATGTTCAGTCTTTGTGTCAATTCTGACCACGTCTGTAAGGATATTTGGCACCTTACCTTATCTAGGAGGGAAGGTGAGGAATCAGTCTAATGCCCGCAGTTCTAAGTCCTTGAGAAGCCGTCGCCTAGCCCTTCAATATCCTCAAAACCCCCAAGTCTATCCACGGTGGATAACTGGGCTGGAACTTGAATTCTGTTTGACTGGGACCCTAGGAACCTCCGCCTGACAGACACTTCTCCTTGTTTCAGAGTTTTTTTCTGTGGCTAGTGTCTTGCATCATCCTGGAAACATTACCTTTTATCCAGAACTTACCTCTCACCACCTGCCTCTTTTTGTATGGTCTCCAGCTGCTCTGATCTTCATTCACCATATTAAACTTTTTGAATATTGACATTTGCCTATATTGGACCCAGAGCACCCAGTTGATTTGTATCTGTCGAGAGGCCATGAAGATGTTTACATTATTCCCTCCTGGCCTTTGCCCCACCCATCCTAATAAATTCTCAGCTCTCCTGTTTGCTAAGATCTAACACACCTAGTAGCAGAGGCTGAGTGAGCTGTACTAATGAGGATGACGGCATACAGTATGCAAAATGCTGTGTTTTTATGCAAAATGCTGTGTTTGTTGCCCATCTTCAAATATGAAAATGGGAAATAAGTTTGTGGTGTTTAGTCACTAAGTCATGTTTAACTCTTGCAACCCCATGGACTGTAGCCCATCAAGCTCCTGTCTATGCGACTTCCCAGGCAAGATACTGGAGTGCATTGCCATTTCCTTCTCCAGGAGATCTTCCCAACCCAGGGGTTCGAACCCATGTCTCCTGCATTAGCAGGTGGATTCTTACCACTGAGCCACCATTGCAAATAATGTAATATTCAATTTTGATAACTGCTTTTACTACATTATTTTCTATCACCAATTTCCCTTTCTGTCAGTTTTGGAAGCATGATGCAAGAATTGTTTTTTCCCTTGTGTAACTACCTTCTGGTGGGTCATAGTTCTTTACAACAGCGGTCTGAAATTGCTCAAGGTATGGCAATAGAAAAAGCCTGAACTGTGTTTAATTTTGCTTGTTGATACTCAGTGAAACTGTTAATCAAAATTTGTAATCTTTTAATAGATTTTGTCAAGTTTTCAGAAGATCTGAACAGTTGTTATTACCCCACTGGGAGAGGCTTATATGAAAAGAATTTATATTTCTTCCCTAAAATGCTAGCCATGAGGGTACAGTAAAGGGAAGTATGCTATCCATGGTGTGTGTGTGGGGGCACCTGAATCCAGGAAGTGCTATCTAGGTCAAGTTTGTTGCATGTATACTTTTACATATTCTGATATTCTATTTGATAGTGGTAAAATCTTTAAGAGGAGGGACAGAGGAAAGAGAATAGGGTTATAGCCTGTAATAATGCATTTATTGTTGTTAAAGAAATTAAATTCTCCAAGCAAGAGTACTGGAGTGGGTAACCATTCCCTTCTCCAGTGGATCTTCCTGACCCAGGGGTAAAACCCAGGTCTCCTGCAATGCAGGTCAATTATTTTACCAGAGAAGACCTTGGGAGCAGATGGGGAATGCATTTGCTCCTTTTCTGCCTTGTCTTCTTGCTCTCAGAGTGCACTCCCACTTCCTCATGATCTCATCTGGAGCCTGTCCCCTGTGTCTCTCCTCTGTGAGATATTCTCAACATCCTGTGTGTGCTTTCCCCACATCACCTATGGCTCACTCCATAACTTCTGAGACAATGCCAAGCTCAGGGGCTGCTGTGAGGGTAAATGAATTTAATGCATTAAAGCGCTTAGAACAGTGCTTGGCATTAAGTAACTACTCAGTAAATTTTAGTTATTGTTATCTGCCCATTTTCCATGGGTTGGGGCTTGTTCTACTGGGTCAGTCACCTTCTGTTCAGGTCTTTTTTGGACAATAAGATGCCTTGCTTTCTGTGAGAAATACAAGAAAGATCAGAACAAGGATAAAAGCCTTAGTATTTGGGTTAAAAACAACATTGGAAATGACCTTTATTAGATAGGAAACTACAAAGCTATCCATAGGACCAGCATATCTTATACAATAAAGTGTTGATAAATGGAATATTACTTACAACTTGTCAAAGGTTATATCTGTTTTCTCATATTTTTCATGTAAAGTTTTATGATCAATTTGTATATACATATATAAGATACCAAAAACTGAGAAAAACTCCAGAGAAAAAGCATTCATGCACAATCACATCTTCTTCTCCAAACAACTCAGTTTATTTCTAACGAGAACGTCAGAAAGTTTCTTACCATGGGAAAGTGACCTTTAAAGAAAAGACCTGACAACCAGATAAACTGTGCACCATTTACAGAGGGATTCAGGGAATTTACTCCATCTATTTCCCTGTCCTCTGGAGGAAATTATTCATTCTCGAAGGGCAAAGCTGATTGAGGAGGGAAGAGTCAGACTGAAAACAGACAATGCTTTTAGCTTTGCTCATGAGAAGGAGTCGATTCTGGGTTTTCATCTACAGAGTGAGGTGGTTGAACTAGATCACTTTAAAGGAGCTTCCCAGGTCAAATAGGGTGAGCTTTCCTGTGCTAAGCTATGCTGTGTCTGTGCTGGTTAGGTAGGAATCATAAACTCTCTACCAGACAGCAAACTCCCTGCTAAATGGGGAACTTCAGTAGCCAGTCCTTGGGTCCTTAGTTTTAACCCAACGCTTGGCCAGTGTTCTAGGCTCTGTCCATGGTACCTGCAGAGAGACTCTGTAGCAGAGTAGTGATGAGGGATAAGCAAGGTCATATTTGTACAAGTGCTTAGAGCTGCAAAGGTTTTTTTTAAATGCATGGTGAATTTGTAAAATGAAAGAACTAAGAATAGTAAGAATAGACTGAGAATATTTCTTTGGTTTTGAGAACTTAAGAGCTGGAAGAAAATGGGACATTAGTGCAACCAAGTCATTTACAATGGAGGAACCAGTAGGTTCCTGGTGCCTGATATTTAACAGAAAGCAGTGTCATTAATCTGAAATCATGAGCCTTCAGTTTTTGATTAGTTAATATTAAAATGTATAAAAGAGAATAAAGCAACATATGAGAAAAGAGATTATGTACACTAATCTAAAGGACTTCCCAGGCTCAGATGGTAACGAACCTGTCTGCCAATGCAGGAGCTACAAGAGACATGGGTTTGATCCCTGGATCAGAAAGGTCCCCTGGAGGATGAAATGGTAACCCACTCAAGTATTCTTGCTTGGAAAATCCCATGGACAAATGAGCCTGGTAGGCTACAGTCCATGTTCAGTTCAGTTCAGTTCAGTTCAGTCACTCAGTCATGTCTGACTCTTTGCAACCCCATGAATTGCAGCACGCCAGGCCTCCCTGTCCATCACCAATTCCCGGATTTCACTCAGACTCGTTTCCATCGAGTCAGTGATGCCATCCAGCCATCTCATCCTCTGTCATCCCCTTCTTCTCCTGCCCCCAATCCCTCTCAGCATCAAAGTCTTTTCCAATGAGTCAACTCTTTGCATGGGGTGGCCAAAATACTGGAGTTTCAGCTTTAGCATCATTCTTTCCAAAGAAATCCCAGGGCTCATCTCCTTCAGAATGGACTGGTTGGATCTCCTTGCAGTCCAAGGGACTCTCAAGAGTCTTCTCCAACACCACAGTTCAAAAGCATCAAATTTTCGGTGCTCAGCTTTCTTCACAGTCCAACTCTCACATCCATACATGACCACAGGAAAAACCATTTGNTATCTCATCCTCTCCCGTCCCCTTCTCTTCCCGCCTTCAATCTTTCTGGGTCTTAGCCAGTGAGTCAGCTCTCTGCATCAGTTGGCCAAAGTATTGGAGCTTCAGCTTCAGCATCAGTCCTTCCAATGAACACTTAGGACTGACTTCCTTTACAATTGACTGGTTTGATCTCCTTGCTGCCCAAGGGACTCTCAAGACTCTTCTCCAACATTACAGTTCAACAACATCAATTCTTTGGTGCTCAGCTTTCTTTATGGTCCAACTCTCACATCCATACACAACTACTGGAAAAACCATAGCTTTGACTAGAAAAACTTTTGTTGGCAAAGCAATGTCTCTGCTTCTTAATATGCTTTCTAGGTTTGTCATAGCTTTTCTTCCAAGGAGCAAGCATCTTTCAATTTCATGACTGCAGTCACCGTCTGCAGTGATTTTGGAGCCCAAGAAAATAAAGTCTGTCACTGTTTCCATTGTTCCCTATTTATTTACCATGAAGTGATGGGACCAGATGCCATGATCTTAGATTTTTGAATGTTGAATGTTTTAAGCCAGCTTTTTCACTTTCCTCTTTCACCTTCATCAAAAGGCTCTTTAGTTCCTCTTCACTTTCTGCCATAAGGTTGGTGTCATTTGCATATCTGTGGTTATTGATATTTCTCCCAGCGATCTTGATTCCAGCTTGTGTTTCATCTAGCCTGGCATTTCTCATGGTATACTCTGCATATAAGTTAAATAAGCAGGGTGACAATGTACAGCCTTGATATACTCCTTTCCTAATCTTGAACCAATCCATTCAGAAACAGCCAAAGTGCTTTTCACATTCCTATACTTGTGGCTCCAGTAGAAACGACTTGGGAGCAGTGCCAGGAAGCATTATTTAGGGTCTCTTGGATAGAAACTGAGTTGTGGGTGAATGTAAGTGTGTTTGTGTGTGTGTAGGGCCTGGGGAGTTTAAGCATTTGCTCTCAAAGGTCATTTGCACTGAAGATGGAAGAGGTGAGATAAAGAAGGAACAATTATTGAGCAGCTCTTAAGAGAAAGGGTGGGCTTCCTTCGTGGCTTAGCTGGTAAAGAATCCACCTACAATGTGGGAGGCCTGGGTTCTATCCCTGGGTTGGGATAGGCTACCCATTGCAGTATTCTGGCCTGGAGAATTCCATGGACTAAATAGTCCATGCGGTCGCAAAGTGTTGGACACGACCGAACGACTTTCACTCACCAAGAGAAAGGGCACCATGTTTTACAGATGCTTTCTCATTTAATCATCAGTGTAACTCTGGGAGGTGATATTACTTAGGAAGCTGAGGCCAGAGGTGTTGAGCAACTGGCTTATGATCACACAGCTTGTAAGAGGCAGCACTAGATTCTGACTGGCAAGTCCTGATCTTTCTGGGACACTACCCCATGGAGTCTCATTAACTGACCCTCTTTAACCCTGTGGTACTTTCCAGGTTCAAAGATGGGACCTGAGTCTCTTCCTAAGGCAGGAGAATGGGTCTTCCACTTCCCATATTGTCACCAAACACACCTGATGGGGAAGGCAGCTGTGTGATACACGTGGACCTGAATCACCGTGACTGTTACCAACAAACCTGCTCTACCAGCTTCTTGCTTTCCTCCTGGCTTTCTCTCCTTAGGCCCAGAATATCATTGCTATTTCCTCCTTTCTGGCAAAGACTAACTCTTCCTTCTTCTCCAGATCTCAGCTTAGTTAGAAGTGCTTTGGTCACTGCCATCCCCTTCCCCAGGCTGATGTCTATGGTCTACAGCTGTCACAGTCCATCCTCACATTCTGTTCTCACTACTTGCTAATCTCCTTACATCCCCAGTGAGGTCATTGGAATAACGTCCTTGTTCACTGTTTTGCCCAAGAAACTAAGATGGATAGTGCATGGCGTGTGGCAGACGTGCAGGGTATCTGAACACAGGCTGAGCAGTGTCAGGCCTAGCTGGGGGAGGGGTGTTAAAACCCATGTTATGATCCCAGTGCCCCCCACCCCACCCCGGGATCATAGGACCTAAGGAGAAAACAGTGTGTTCACACTGTAACACAGCTTCAAGACAAGTCCCCTACCCCTTCTTTCCGCCAAGTGGCTGCCCCAAACTCAGGACACGTTGACTCTGGTGTCCCCGAGAGGGACAGAGAGACAAAAGTACAGACTTCATCAGTGAAAATGCCTGAGTTACTTCTCGCTTCCTTTCTCTTCTCTTTTCCTCACTCCTTTCCCCCTCTCTTTTTACACAACATATAAAAAAGATACAGGAAAGAATTATTGCCTTTGGCTTTTGGCTTAACAAAATCTAACTTAGAGATTATTTTAAAATATTTGAATACAATGTTAAAAAGCATTATTAATTTCAACATTGTAAAATGGATACAAATACATTTTTATATGAGGCAAATACAACTTTCACTTGAATAAGGATGATTACTATTATCAACAAACCTACCTTCCCACTGGGCATTGAATATCACCAATGCTAACAAAATAACTATTAAGAAATTAATTATTTGTGTATTAGAGCAAGTGTCTCAGCCTTGGGTCTCAGTGGTTCCAAGTATTGGCTTAAAATTCTGGGCACAAGTGGGATTTTTGCTTTTGTTAGAGATAATGACTTTGTCTCCTGTGTGCAGATAATAATTCACATAAAAAATTATTCAGTGATAAAATTGATAAACACAGTGTTTGTACAACCCAATTCCACTCATTACCTTATATTAATGGATTTTCATTCCATGTGTCTAGGATGTTATCTTTCTGCTTTCAACTTTCAGCTTGTGAGGAGATCTTTGTTACCTCTGCCAATAAAAGAAATGCAGGAGCTAGTGCAGGGAAAGGATAGAAAAAGTAGGAGAACCCAGAAGCACACAATCTGTAGGCGTTAAGATGCTGCCATCTCTGAATGACAATTGAATTTCTGGAAAAGCCAAAGTGTTTGTAGTATGAAAGGCTGGATTTTATTACATTGCCAATCACAGTTTTATAACACAACTTTATTCTCTTAGTCTATAAAAGTATACCTATAGAAAANCGTTAAGATGCTGCCATCTCTGAATGACAATTGAATTTCTGGAAAAGCCAAAGTGTTTGTAGTATGAAAGGCTGGATTTTATTACATTGCCAATCACAGTTTTATAACACAACTTTATTCTCTTAGTCTATAAAAGTATACCTACAGAAAATAGCCAAATCTGAGCATCAGAAGACTATCCAGTCTACCTGATGTGTGATCTCTGTGTGATCTCTGAGAAGCAAAAGAGTAATTTAAAATAGGAGTGTGAAGGTTGTATGTGTGTGTGTGTGTGTAAAGTTGACTAGATAACTGAGGGGCTTATTGGTGGGTAAGTGAGAGTTGGCTGTGGGTGTGTGTGTATGAAAGTCTGATCAGTTCTGAGCAATGATGAAAAGGTTTAACTGCAGACCTTTTAAACTATGAAGGTTTCTACACTTGATCTGAGCTCAGGATTAAAAAAAAGTATACCTACAAAATACACATAGATAAATAATGTACATGTATATCATATATATGTATTATATACATATAATTTATGTGTATGTAAATGAAACTAAGATAGCATAAACACAGTATTATATACTTATAAAAATAAATTTTGCATTAAAGAGAATCCCATGAATTGAGTAAACACAATCTGACAATTTCTAGATGTCATGGTGTGTCTCCAATTCTCACATCCATACATGACTACTGGAAAAATCATAGCTTTGACTAAACAGACCTTTATTGGCAAAGAGATGTCTCTGCTTTTTAATACACTGTCTAGGTTTGTCATAGCTTTTCTTCCAAGGAGCAAGCATCTTTAATTTCATGGATTCAGTCACTGTCTGCAGTGATTTTGTAACATGACCTTTATCAAATTATAGAACTTGCATTTTATTTTTATGAGTGATATTTAAAGAATCACAAATAGATACTGAACTTGTTAAATTATTTTTAACAAACTTCTCAAACAAATTATTTTTGTTTCTTTTCTTCAGACAAATTTTGGAGTACCTTGAACAATTTTCTAATGTTAAACTAACGTTCTATTCCGTAAGCCCTCTTGATCAGACATATCTGAAATAGCATGCTGTACAAGTAATTGGAAAATATTCATTTAAACACACATAGAACTCATTTGTGAAAACTGACTGTTTGAATGATAATTTTAAAGAATTACTATTATACATTTTATGATGGCAGTGCCATTGAATTTGAAATAAATAGTAAAGTGATAATTAGAAACTTCATTTAGTTGAAAATTAAAAAATGCTTACACATAATTTAAACTAAAATTAAGAAATACTTAGTACAGAATAAAAAAGAAAGTGCTACACATCAACATTTCCATTGACACTTTGTGGAAAATGTATAGCCTTAAATACTTTTATTACCTTTTTCAGCTTGTGGATTTTAGATCAAGTAGATATCAAAGATTTAGGCCTAAAGCATTTATAAGTGGTCCTACAATTTGCCATGGATTCTAGAGGAGATCTTCAGTTTCTTTTTATGTGTTTGTTTACTTAAGTCTCCGTGGAGAGTTTGTCTACATAACTGAACTTGCCATGCTGTATACAAGAGTGTATTTATATATAAATTCTTAAGATGGCTGATGGTTCAGTATTTATTTACTTCCCTGGACTAATGTTCTCGCTTTGTATTTGGCTTCATACTTTTTCTTGCATTTTTGTAATCTCATGCATTTACTTAAAAAGTTATTCTATTTTCAGTATTTTCTTTCAAACAGATAAAAGTGCTTTGTAGTAGTAGGTGTCAGTAATTCCCATCTGCTTTACTACTGGAAACTTATATATATCTTATTATTTTTAATATATATTCTTTCTGTATAAAATATTATAGTATTTCTATGATGATTTCTTCTTTAAATGTAGTTCACAGTGTGGTTACATTTTCAGCAGGATCTTCCCCTTCCTTTTTAAAAATTGCATTTCATTTTCATTGCATTGACAACATACTTTGGTTCATATCAAAGAGTCCCTTCAGTATTCATGGAAATGCTTTACACTATTATACTGTCCATTTTTATAAAAATTAATGATTCTCTTAAGTGTATTTTCTAATTGTTAAGTATGTAGTTATATACGTATAAAGCTTGTTCATCATGCGCTCAAGTTCTTATATCTGTACTAGTTCTTGACTGCTTGATCTATCAGCAGCACAGAGGGATGCCTTAATATTTCCCTGTATGATTGTGGATGTGTTGATATCATCTTTAATCTGACACGTTTTCATTTGTATATTTGGGGCTTTCTTTTTAGGTATCCTACTAGATTTTTGATCATTTTACTTGAAGGCAACTGTGTCACTGATGCATTTGCTCACCTCTGCTGTTCCCTTTCTTTGTCATTTCTGGAATTATCTCTTAGAACCTCAGTTCCTCCATTTAAAGTGAATTTTTGCATTCTGTCCAGTGTTTCTAGAGGTTTGAAGTGGGAGGGTTTTCACATTCTGTTAATATCTTGCCAGGAGGGCCTGAAGTTAATAGATTTCATTTAACCTATGGAACTGGATGAGATCACCTGGGCAAGAGAGTATAAAACGGAGAGAAGTGAGTGGAGGGCTGATCCACAGGAAACTAATATTTAGAGGATGAAAGAGAGTGAGGTAAACTGACTATGACTTCCCTCTATCCCAGAATCTCTGCAAATTCTTCCCCTGAGAGGGCTCATAAATTTCCAAGAATGCCAAAAAGCAAATTAAACATAGGTAATAAAACAGAGGTCAGTCTTTCACACAGAGTCATTTGTATCTTAACCAAATGTATAATATGGTAATAAGAACGTTGGCAGATAGTGTGCATTTCATGCTCAAAGGCAGTTTGCTTCTTTCTTGTGTATAGAGATGTACCAGAATCGTTCTCCTTTTATTGAGTGTTAAATATAAGGGAAACTTTCATTGCTGGCATTTTATAAAAGTGATCTGATGTCTACTTTTATTCGTTTTATATTGGACCCTTTGGCAAAAGACAGCCTCGTCATTGTTTTCTGTCAATCTTCAGACAGGGGAAAAGCAGAAAGATTTCAAGCTGGTATACTCTCTGAAAGAAAAAGCAATAGAGAAAATGGCAAAGACAGATAAAAGAAAATGAGATTTACAATGTCAGGTAAACTTTAGGGATGAGAAAACACGAGAAGATCCATAGTAGAGCAAGACTAGGGTAAATACCGACAGTTCTGACAGAGTTCAGAGATATCCCAAACTTCCTTGGCTAAAAGAAATTGACCAGAAATGTTAAGATAGTTTCTCTTATAATACTGTGAATGCTCTTGCAGTTTACAAGCTATAAAATCACATTGTGCAGAGATGGGATCAAAAACAAAAATTATCTAAGGGTTCAGAGTCAGTGAACAATGATGAGTAAGTATTTGAACTTTGGAGCGGGGTAAGGGGGCTACAGTGCTGTCACTGAAATTTTTTCTAAAGGGAAAATACCTATAAGTTGCTTCAAAAAAAAAAAGAGAAGGGAACTCCTTTGCAAAGGCTGAGGCTTCAGATGAACAAATAACTTCAACATTCTCAGATATATTAAACCCAACTTCCTATGGTTAGTATTAAATAAAATGGCTGAATTATACTTAAAATATTTAATTCAGAATGTGTAAAAAAAGCAATCAAAGTTAGAAGCAAATAAAATTATGTGTATTATATACATTACCATGTGTAAAACATATCACTAATGGGAAGCTGCTGCATAACACAAGAAGCTCAGCCTGGTGCTCTGTGATGACCTAGAGTGGTGAGATGGCAGAGGGTGTGTGGAGAGGGAGGCTCAAGAGGGAGGGGATATGTATATACTTATGACTGATTCTTGCTGTTGTATGGCAGAAACCAACTCAATATTATAAAGCAATTATCTGCCAATTTTAAAAAAAACGTGCATTTATGCCCAGTTATTACACTCCACTATCCTCTCTGCAGAAAAGCAGGGTCCTGAACTTTCTATTTTTCTTAGCTTGACATCTAGCTGACATATTTGCTATTGAAACATTTGTTAGAACTGTGGAATTCTGCCTTTAGAATTATCAACTGTTTATAATGATGATTTTCCTGAGTCATAGCTCTTTGATAGCTAATGGACTGAAATGAGATTACTAAACCATCACTGATGGAGGCCAGTTAGCAGCCATGATTTTAGAAGCAAAGCCTTTATACATCCTGATCCCTCTACTAGGGTTGCTTTTCTAGCCACTTCTTTCACTAATACCAACTCTTCCTTTCTTTTCTTTTTTTTTCTTGCTACAGCATGTGGCATATGGGATNATGGAGGCCAGTTAGCAGCCATGATTTTAGAAGCAAAGCCTTTATACATCCTGATCCCTCTACTAGGGTTGCTTTTCTAGCCACTTCTTTCACTAATACCAACTCTTCCTTTCTTTTCTTTTTTTTTCTTGCTACAGCATGTGGCATGTGGGATCTTCCCCAATCAGGGATCAAATCCATGCCCTCTACAGCGTAAGCGTGAGTCTTAACCACTCGGCCACCAAGGAAGTTCCAAAACTCTTCCTTTGCCTCTTAGCTCAGACTTGTCTTCCCTACATCCCTCCTCACCCAGCAGAGCTTAGTTCTCTTTTTCTTTTTTAAAAAGATTTATTGAAGTATAGTTGATTTATAATGTTGCATTAATTTCTGCTGCATAGCAAAGTGACTCAGTTATACATATATATTGTTTTTCATATTCTTTCCCTTATGGTTTATCACAGGATATTGAAAATAGTTCCCTGTGCTACACAGTAGGATCTTGTTGTTTATTCATCATGTATATATAAAGTAGCTTGGGATTAGCAGATGCAAACTATTTTAGTTCTCTTCTGTTGTCACTTTTCTTTCATAACTCTTATTCCTATTTATGGTGTACCTCAATTATTTGATGTATGCCTCTGTCCATCAGTGAGGTCTCCATCAGTGAGGTCCATAAAGCCAGTGATGAATATCTCATATTCTCAATCACTAGCATCAAGGCTGTCACATAGTAGGTGAAAACATTAATTGAATGAAATGAATGAAATACAGCCATTTGCATTGGGGTCATATAGGCTTGTACCTCTAATCTCCTATTTCTTCTCTTTGACCCCTAACTCATCTTCCCTTTTTCATCAACTACTGTTCCATTTTTGGATGTCTCCATAGGGCAGGAAGTGAAGAGGAACTAAAAAGCCTTTTGATGAAAGTGAAAAAGGAGAGTGAAAAGGTTGGCTTAAAGCTCAGCATTCAGAAAACTAAGATCATCTGGTCCCATCACTTCATGGGAAATAGACGNTCTGGTATTCCCATCTCTTTCAGAATTTTCCACAGTTTATTGTGATCCACAGAGTCAAAGGTTTTGGCAGAGTCAACAAAGCAGAAATAGATATTTTTCTGGAACTCTCTTGATTTTTCGATGATCCAGCAGATGTTGGCAATTTGATCTCTGGTTCCTCTGCCTTTTCCAAAACCAGCTTGCATTTGGAAGTTCACGATTCATGTACTGTTGAAGCCTGGCTTGGAGAATTTTGAGAACTACTTTACTAGCGTGTGATATGAGTGCAATTATGTGGTATTTTGAGCATTCTTTGGCATTGCCTTTCCTTGGAATTGGAATGAAGACTGACCTTTTGCAATCCTGTGGCCACTGCTGAGTTTTCCAAATGTGCTGGTGTATTGAGTGCAGCACTTTTACAGCATCATCTTTTAGGGTTTGAAATAGTTTAACTGGAATTCCACCACCTCCGCTAGCTTTGTTCATAGTGATGCTTCCTAAGGCCCACTTGACTTCATATTCCAGGATGTCTGGCTCTAGGTGAGTGATCACACCACCGTGATTATGATTCAGCAATTAGTAGTGCAAAACTTCCACTACATGCCAACATGTCACAATTTAGAAATTAAATCTTAGTGGCCTTAAATCTTATACTGTTGTTTACAAAGGAGTGATTTATTAAGTAGTAACAGCCTAACAAAGTTAATGCAGGCTTGTAGGTAGTTTGGCTAGCTTCTAGGCAGCTTCTGGGATAATCTGAATTCAGTACTGAATCCAGCCTGGTATAGTAGCATGCACAACGTTAGCTTAATTTATAAGCCAATTGAGTAAGAAATGGCAACCTACTCCAGTATCCTTGCCTGGAAAATTCCATGGACAGAGGAGCCTGGTGAGCTATAGTCTATGGGGTCAGAGAGTTGGACATGACTGAATGATTGAGTACACACAGCATATAAGCCAATTGAAAAAAAAAGACAAACATAAATAATCATAGTGGGATTAGTACTAAATAAGTTCCAGTCCTAACCCATCAGTTTTGAGGATAATTAAATACTAAAATAATAGCTCATTTTAAACATCTGCTGTGTAATAAGTCTTCTACATCTTATCTGTGTTTTGTTCTCTTCTTCTGACCTCACAAGAAGATGACAGTTTGTCTCATCCATCTCTCGTAGTTAGGCAAAGTCTTTTGACTGGTTAAGGCTAATGAGTTGTGAGAAGAGGTGATGGTATTCCTTAGTCTCTCAGTTGTGTCTTACTCTTTGCGACCCCATAGACTATAACCTGCCAGGCCTCTCTGTCCTTGGGATTTCCTAGGCAAGAATATGGAAGTGGATTGCCATTTCTTTCTCCAGGGGATCTTCTCGACCCAGAGATGGAACTCGAGTCTCCTGCATTGACAGGTGGATTCTTTACCACTGTGCCTCATTAGTTAGCTAATAATTCTCACAAATCATCAGACTTCTTAAGAACCTAAAAGTCCCATTGTTTTCCTATGCAGCCTTTCTGTGCTCCAAAACAGTAACCAAAAACTCCTCTGTCATATTTGTTTCAAATTATGTTTATTCATGTTGGTGTTTGCTTACTTTGTCACTCTGTATTTCCTGATTTTAAATATTAAATGCTTGGATAGTTGATGAAACAGAAAAATGGTTTACTTTATGCAATCAATTTAGGCCACAAACATAATTTCCACTTGAAAATTTCACAAATGTCCAGTGGAACTTGGGGAAATTGATACACTTTCCTAAGTCTTTTTTTTTTTTAATTTGTCAAATGGGATTAAAAATGTACCAGCCTTACGGTTTTGATGCAAGGATTAAATAAAGTAATGCATTTGAAGAACTTAGCACAGAAAAAGTCCATGCTGTCTATGATGCTGTGTGAAGATGATCACCTAGATCATGCTCAGTTATACAAAATAATGAGAGAAGCATGTGGCAGGAATTTCTACGTGCCTCCCCAAATCCATTCCTCCCTTTTAGACGGACAAGCTCTGCCTTTTAGCTGGCACGTTGAAGCCCAAGAATACTGGAGTGGTTAGCCTATCCTGTCTCCATCATATATTCCTGACCCAGTAATTGAACCGGGGTCTCCTAAATTGCAGGTGGATTCTTTACCAATTGAGCTATCACGGAAGCTGTATTAAACCAAAAAGCAGATTTTTATCCCTGTTTTTGTTATTAGACCAAAAAGCAGATTTTATCCCTGAAGACTTTTCTCAAAGCTCCAGAAACAACTTTGCTTTTGAGACGGGAGCCAACTGTACAAAGGGTAAAATCAGGTGTAGATGCTGTTGAACAAGCTGAAAACAATGAGTTTTCTAGGAAGGTGAATTCAATTCTAATGATGCTGGTGGAGTCCCTTTGTATGTAACACTGGGGAGAGAAGGAAGGAGAGGAGAAAAATCCATACAGAAAGCCTGGAAGTGAGGAGGGTAGCAACAGGTCAGATGAGCCTTGGCAGGAACACTCCTTGGAGTGTGGCTCCGGTGAAGGCCATGTGTGACTGTGTGCGTTTCTTTCCTTCTTGCCATGGTTTATTTGCCTTTGTTTTCAGTGCTTAAGCAAAAGGCCTAGTGAGTATATATTATTAGTCTCTAATAAAATAGGATAGCTTCTGTTTATTGTTTTTGTTGTTTACAGACTTGTTGCTGCAAGAGCTTAGGCGTTGACAAAGGGCATATTTCCACTTCTTCAAGTATCTTTAAGGGATCAAGGCGGATGAGCTATAGACAGCATAATGCAGGCAGTGCCAATAAGCATGAACTGGCTGTTAACTGGAGTCTGGTTATTGCAGAATCAATTCCATTGAAAGAT
Organism: Neotragus pygmaeus; assembly: GCA_006410875.1. Classification (NCBI taxonomy): domain Eukaryota; kingdom Metazoa; phylum Chordata; class Mammalia; order Artiodactyla; family Bovidae; genus Neotragus; species Neotragus pygmaeus. Next base: position 348,564 of record SJYV01035353.1, on the reverse strand, counting down.
GAGAAAAACTTTTAACACTGAGAGACAATGGAAGGATTACTGTTATAGAATACCAGGTTTTATTTGTTTGGAAATGGGGGAAAGAGACTGTGGAATGTGGAAAGTAGACTGGCTCTTTTGTTTCTATTCTTTTTTTTTAAATAATTGGGCTCAGCATTTAAACAAAGCAAAAGGAAAAACTAGCTGCCATGCTAGGTTTCTCTGTCCTTTTTTTTTAATTGTAGGAAAATCTGTCTACCTTAGTTGAACTGGCCGAGTCATAGTTTGGGCTTCCTTTTAAGCTATTTTGTAGACAAATAGAGTTATTTCCAACTTCTAGGAAACAGTAAATACAGTAAATACAAGCCAATGGGTTTTCCCCCTTCAACATCCCCTTCCTCCCATCCCTGACCCCCAAACCTTATACATGTAGAAATAATGTCTTTTCCTGCTATAATAACATGGACTCTAGGTCAGTTTATTTGTGCTTTTCTTCAAAACTCTCTAGGGAGCTAAAATCAAATATCTACATACATACTTGAACAATACTGATGGAGAAATTTAAGCAAAGATACAAGCTCTCAGTATAGTGTATCTCATTCAAAGTTTTTAAAACTCAAGGACCAGTTCCTTTTTCATTTAAATGTCCTTACATTTCTGTTTTCGCCAAGATAAGTTATTTGTGATCCTAGTCTCTCATTTTTAATTTCCTCTATTATTTTATATAGTGAGTGTCAAGGTACAGGTTACTCTGATATGTGTAACCTGGATCTCAAGATCCAGGATCTCTGGGTCTCTGAATTTGTCTCCTTTTTTATTTTTTTAAAAAAAGAACTTTCATTTGAGGATTAAAAGCAATCTTTATGTAGACATTGCACATAAGGCTGTTTTGGTGCTTTAAAGAGCTCAGTTCAGTTTAGTTCAGTTCAGTTGCTCAGTCGTGTCCGACTCTTCACGACCCCATGAATCGCAGCACGCCAGGCCTCCCTGTTCATTATCATCTCTTGGAGTTCACTCAGACTCACGTCCATCGAGTCTGTGATGCCATCCAGCCATCTCATCCTCGGTCATGCCCTTCTCCTCCTATCCCCAATCCCTCCCAGCATCAAAGTCTTTTCCAATGTGTCAACTCTTCACATGAGGTGGCCAAAGTACTGGAGTTTCAGCTTTAGCATCATTCCTTCCAAAGAAATCCCAGGGTTGATCTCCTTCAGAATGGACTGGTTGG